>VWZO01000504.1:226156-292724 GCA_013396975.1 Bucco capensis | reverse complement strand
TCCATCCCAGTCCTTCCAGTCTGCCTCAACCCATTCCAGTCCATTGTAATCCATCCCAGTCCTTCCAGTCTGCCTCAACCCATTCCAGTCCATTGTAATCCATCCCAGTCCTTCCAGTCTGCCTCAACCCATTCCAGTCCATGCTAATCCATCCCAGTCCTTCCAGTCTGCCTCAACCTATCCCAGTCCATCCCAGTCCCACCGCCCGCCCCGTACCCGGCTGTTGCAGTACCCAGTGTGGACACCAGAGGGAGTAGCAGCCCCGTGCATTGCCCTGACCCCCACGCGGTGCCCAGGGCCATCTCCCCAGCCTGGGTCTCCCACCCATCACCCCTCCCCAGGCAGACAGGGTGCCTTGGGCTGACCTGGGGTGCTGTAGCAGGGGCAGCAGGGGCTGGCTCTGGAGCCTTGGTGCCTGCTGCCGGCTGGCTGGAGCCGGGGGAGTCCTCGCTCCTGGCCTGCTCCGGGGACAGCCCTTCATTGCTGCTGTCCTCCTCGAAGGCGAAAGCATCAGCCGACTTGGGGAAGCTGACCTGGGTGCCTGCCGAGTGGGGAAGAGATGATGGTCAGGGCCGTGCATTGAGCAGGAAGAACGAGGTGAGGCTTGTGGGATGGCTCTATGCCTGTGCCCGCTTCTTCCATGGGGAGGATGTACTCAAAGAGCTCAGACACTTCCTCCCATCCCCAGCCCTGAGGGCTGTGCACGCTGAGGCAGTGCCTGGGTGTGTCCCACAGCTGTGGCTGGTGGCAGAGGAGGTGCCCTTAGCTCCTGGGCTCTGCTGTGGATCGTCAGGAGAGGGAGGAAGGATGCATCCGAGGAGTCTGACCCAGCGGGGCAGGAGGCTTTAGGTAGGTGAGGAGCTGACACAGGAGTCCTGCCCCACTGTTGGGCTGGGAGAGTTGCCCTCTCCATCAGCTGAGCATCCCGACTGCAAGGCTACAGCACGTGTGGGACCTTGTCCTCAGGAGAAGAACTGATGTTAAAATCCACCCCAAGGGAGACCCAACCCCTTCATGGCACAAGAGCCAACACAGAGGCTTCCAGATTCTGTCTCTGCCCACAAGCTTCACCCACACCCCATGCTTCAAACCACTACCATGCCCTCCCCGACAGCCCCAGACATTGCTTCTCCTTGCTGCAGAGCTGCCAGCAGGCTGTCTCCTGGTCAGATGGGCAAGAGCTCTTGACCCCCAGCTTTTGCTGCTGTGTAAAGGTCTCCTGTGAGCCTTGGGAGGGCTGCAGGTGGGGCTGGAGGAAGAAGCAGCGTGGCCACACTCACAATCTCCTCATGCTCATGTCTGGCATTTGTCAGGCAGCTTGGCTCACTGATAGTGAGGTGACAAATGGGGAAATAGCAAGGCTCTGGGGACAAGCTTCCACCTGTCCCTGCTGCTGGCCTAGCAGTGTGTCCCTTCTCAGCGACAGGCACCCTCCTGCTCTGAGCCCTGCCCCTATCTGAGAGATAAGGCTTATCTCTGCTTGCTCCAGCTCCTGGTGCCAGGCTGGGTGAGGAAGCAGAAAGCCCTGTCTCCCTGTCCTGAGCTGCTGCACAGCCACCATAGGGGCTGGAGATATCAGACCAACTGCATCCTGAGGAGAGTCTCTGCTCTCTGCTCTCCAGGGCTCCTCATCTGTCCCTGGAACAGGGCCTGTGCCCTCTTCCTCAGAGGCAGCACCCAAACTGAGTCTTCCCTAGGAAAACACCACATGGTGTACCACCTGGGCTGGGTGTTTGCTGCTCCCCATGCCTGCACACAAGCGTGAGCATCCTCTCTGGGCAAAAACAACAGCAAGCAAGGGGCAAGCCTCCTGCTGGGCTGGCATTTCATAAGCATGCCTCCAGAAGTGGTGCCAAAGCCAGGAGCCCAGGGGACCTTCAGGACACAGCAGCAGGCTGGAGCACGAGAGGAATGTGCTGCCTCCTGCTGCTTGATACCACAGCCCTGTGCAGGGTAGGGAATGCTCCCCTTATCTGTCCTGCTCTCACCCAGCCCAGGGCTGACCCTATTGTTTCCCCAGCCCATGTCTCTGCTGTAATCTCAGGCAGTATGGTGTTAGCTCCAGGCTGTTTCTAATGCCCTGGGTATTGTCCTCTGGAGGCTATTGGACAAAGTGATGACAAGGACCTGTTTAAAAAGGCTTCTTAGATCACTGCTCAGCTATGCAGGGCCCTGGCAGGCTCCTGTCACTGGGACTTTCAGTTGGGCTCTGGCACTGTCTGCTCACCCTGCCGGAGGTGATTAGAGGAACACGTCAGCTGAACTTTCCACTCTATAAACAGTTGAGATTCCAAGGTTCAAGTCAAATGATTTGAAGCTCTTGTCATCTTTCTGGTATTGCAAAAACAAAAGGCTTAACCTCCAGAAGTGGCAGTGCTCATCTCTGCTCTGGGGTTAGCTCTTTGCCCCGAAACCCTGAGCACCACAAGGTACCTCCAGAAATCAGCTTGAAGCTTCCTTCAGCCTGGGGCTTCCTCCTACAGAAACCTGAGGGGTGGGATTGCTATCACAGAACCACGAAGGTTGGAAGAGACCTCTGAGATCATCCAGTCCAACCATCTACCTGCCCCATGCCAAGCACATTCCAAGCAGCTTCACTGCCACTACCTTTGATGGCCTCTTTCACAGCTGAGTCCACAGGGATAATGTTCTTCTCCACCAGCTCCAAAGGACCAGGCCTGAGAGCAATCTTCTCATTGAGATCATCTGCCAGTCGAGCTCTCTTCAGCTTCATTTGGGTAGACTGGATGGAGCCCTCTGCAGCTGAGTCTGAAAGGCCAAAGGGAAGGCATGGATGGGTTCAGGAGCTGGGGCATCTGTAAGCAGAGTGCTCAGCAAGGATGTGAGCTCCTTCCAGCTCCGTGTCCTAGAGGAACCTGCCTCTCGTGGGCAGCTGGGACACAGTTAATCAGGATGAGAGAAGCCAAGTGGGACAGGAGAGACATGAAGCCCCAAGGAGCACGTGGGAGAAGCTGAGGCAGTCTTACCTTGTAAGATGTGCATGTTGACCAGGTCTGATCGCTCAGGCCTGCTTCTGATCTTGTGCTTGAGATAATCTTCAGTCTGCAGAACACAAAGCCCAACAGTTACCTGGCTGGAGCAGCAAAGAAGGTGCAGGGAGTGTTTGCCCCTGTTTTATCCCATGGTTCTTTTGAAGGGAACTCCTAAAAGACCTTTTATTTTGGGTTTGGTTTTTTTTCCACGTGGACATTCATCTGTTCTTGGGCAGAAGCTCCTCAGGAATGGAGCAGTGAGCATGAACCTGCTGCCTGTTCACTACCCCGTGCCCTTTCCAGTTCCCCGTGCCTGAAGGATGAGGAGAGCTCATGGGAAGGATGAGACCTATTGACTAGGAGTGGTGGATCTGCTCCTAGCTTGGAGAACTGCACCAAAGCATCTGCAGATGGACTGTTAGCAAAGGAAGCTTGGCACTCTGGGGTGAGCTAGACAGCTGAGCAAGTCATGAAGATCCCCATCCTGCAGCTCCTTTGCTCCAGTGATGAGTTGGGCTTTGGGAAAATCCACTTTGCAGATCACTGCAGCTGAGCTTGTGCTGAACATGGTCCTGGTGCCACCTGCCTCATGGCTTTAGGGACAGAAAGGCACAGAGAGCTACAGGAACACATTCACCAGGCAGTGTGCAGGCTAGCTGACCTCAGGAATCCAAATCAAAGCTTGTGTCCTGGGGGAGGAAAGCTACAGTACCCCTGGGACAAGTTATTAGCTGTTTGCTAAGCTGGGGTGCAAGAAGGAATAGTACAACCAATAGACAGAGCCCAGAGAGGTTAAAATCTGAAGGATAAATATAATAGTACAGGCAGATGGAGCAAAGAGTGGGACAAAATGTACAGGATGATGAGGAAAAGCTTTGATAATGATTTCTGTAGCCAGGAGCAGGCAATGGAAAGTGCTGCCTGTGTTCCCTAAAGAGGAGAACTCATTGAGATGGCCCCAGGAGTGATGCCTTTTTGAATCATCCTCCCTGGGAAGATAAATGGCTATTTATCAATCAGGTAGCCAAGCCAAGAGCCTTCAGCAGCTCAAGGCAAGAAGCTGCAGGCATCAGGTTGGAGGACACTCAGCTGAATGAAATGTTCCCAAACAGTTTGAGATACACAAGGCTAGAGTAATAGCAATTCTCTCTGGGTCTGCAGGGAGCTGGACCAGGGGCAGCATATTTTCTTGGTTTAAAAGAGATGGAGAGAAGAAAGCAGAAAATGATGAACCAGTCAGCAAGATACTGGAGCAAGTCATCAAACAATGGCTTTGGAGGAGAGCAAGAAGGTGAGTAACAGCCAGGAGGGATTCATCAAGAGCAAACCCCATCCCACCAGCCTCATTTCCTTCTATGGACAGATGGCAGGAATAAATAATGGATGGCCTCTAGCTTGACTTTAAACTTGTTTTGACATTATCTCTCCTGGCTTTCTTATATGCAAGCCAAGGAAATTTGGTCTGGAGAAGCCTAACATAAAAAGAGCAGAGCTGTGGCTCAGCAGAGGAGTTAGGGATGGCTGACAGGCTGAACAGAACACATCTAATCATGTTATGTAGCAGCTTTTCCTGTTAGAGTCATTAATGCCAATTAATATGTAAGTAATATAATAGAGATATAATCTATGTATTATATATAATATATATTATATACAAATATATATATTACACAAATATATATAATATACAAATATACATTACACAAATACATATATATTACACAAATATATATATTATATACAAATATATATATTACACAAATATATATATTATACAAATATATATATATAATACAAATATATATATTATGTATAATATATATAATATATATTATGCAAATATATATATTATATACAAATATATCTATATTATATATAATTAATACATGGAATTAATCCATATGAATATAATATATTCATCCTAGTCAATTAATTCATTAATGATAGAAGACTCCTTAACTCTGAAACACTCAAGGCTAACAAATTACAGCAGAACATGGTTTGGATAAAGGAAGGAATGATCTCAAATACATTTGGTACAGGTTTTAAGGAGGCTATTTGGGAAGGGCTGCATCCAGGTCACAGTCAGCTCCAGCTAAGCCAGCTGATTAAACACTGAAGGGGATGAAGGCTTAACCCACCAGAGATGCCTCTGTAGCTGGGCAATGGATTTAGGCAGAAATGAGTTACTCCCTAAAGAGAAAAGGCTCTGGAGAATGTGGTGCTGCAGCAGCTGAAGCAGATCCCAGAGCAGCAGGCAGCTCTCTGAGGGATGCCAGCCAGGCCCTAGGAAGAGCAAGGTCCCATTCTGGTCCATGGGCAAGAACTGGGTGCTGGCTACAGCAATAATTCCTGAGCTAGAAACAGGAGCAATGAGGAGAGGCTGAAAGGAGGTTGGTGAGTCCAGAGGTGACATGGCTACAGAGAAACAGGATGCAAAATGCTTCTTGCAAGTGCTACAAGAAAGAAGATAGAGTTCTGCAAGTGACATGCATCTAGGAGAAAAAACAAGAGGCTTGAACCTCAGCAGAACATCTTGGGCTGGCAACTGGGGCACACTTGCTAGCAGCACAGCGTAGGGAGCACTGCAGCAGGATGCTGGGGGCATGGGGTGTCCATTGCTGGTCACTTATCTGCCAGCAAGGACCCAGCTGGGTTTGTTCTGCTGTGGGGCAGAGGCACAGCAGCTGTTTCCCCACAGCTTTTCTCTGCCACACTTACTGGAGTGAGTGCTAAAGCCCAGAGAGCCTCAGGCAAGTCAGCCTGCTCTCTCTCTCTCCTCTGATCCAGCAAGCTGTTAGAGGACATTGGCTTCAAAGCCTGCTGCCCTGGCCTGCTGCCAGCCTCCAACAGAGCCAGTGACATGTTTAAACAAATAATAGACACTTTATTTACTGAACTCTTTACAATTCCTTACCCTTCCCCCCCATATTTTTCTTCCTCAGCTTGTTTTCAGCAGCACAGTCTCTTGCTTGGGCCATGTGTAGCTTTGCCTGCTGCCTGGGCCAGCTCAGAGCAGGCTGGTGGCTGCAGCAGAGAGCAGTGACATCCACCTCCTGCCTTCCCAGGGAAGCCTCAGAGCAGCTCCTGGCTTGGGCTAAGCTTGAACCCAACACCCACACTGCCCTAAGCCTGACTTGCTGCTGTGCTTTCAGCTCCCTTGACCTCTGCTGTTTACAAGCTGCATTTGTGTCACTGGGGAGCAAATGCTGGAGAGGAAACTTCAGAATAGTGTGTGTGGGTTTTTTGTTGCCTTTTTCTTTTTTTTAGCATCAGCTGAAGAGCTTTCACAAGACATGAGAGTGGTTCCTGTTATCTGCTTTCTGTGTGCAGAACATCACTTGGGAGGAGCAGCAGCTAAACAACAAATGCCATGGAGTAATGAAGTGGAAGGAGCTGCTGCTCCTTGCCTGTCAGAGCTCTAGGCAGGGTGTCCTGGCACAGGAGGATGTGTTTGCTATGGTCTCTGCTCATTAGTGCCTTCATTAGCAGGCTCTAAACCTCATGCAGCTTAGGCTAGAGCAGACTAGCCCATCCTTCCCTTCTTCACCAGGCAACTAGCCAGGGGAAGCTTTTGAAGAGAGAAAGGCAGAGAGACACCAATGTATACTCAAACTGCAAAATATATGACACTTCAAGGATACTTTGGATTGCTTGGAAGGTTGTAAGCACACTTATTTGTCAGAGCCCCAGTGTGTCTGTTACAGCAGGAGACCTGGAGCAAGTGATGTGGAGTGTGTTTGAGTTCAGAAGAGCACTTCTCCACCTGTCACAATCATTCTTCCTTGCCAAGGTCCTTTTCCATAGGCCTGCATGCCTGATAGTTCCCTTTCCCATGGACATCCTCCCAGCCTGGGCAAGGCAGGCAGGATGTGGAGTGCCTGGAAACCAGTGTGATTTCCCCAAAAGCCATCACATCCCAGAGTTCTGGTGTCTTCTGGGAATGGCTACTTATCTTATCTCTGCCTTCAGCAATATTTAGGGAAGCCTGAGTGCAATTAATTAGATAATGGGGCTGGTGGGAGCCTGGCTCACTTGGAGGTTGGATGTGCTAATGGCCAAGATGCTCTGCTGAGCTAAAAGCAAGTGAGAGCTCCCTAGGGACTGGCTCCAGGTGGCAAAGGGCATCTGCATTCCTCCTGTGCACTTGTGAAATGGTTAGGCTCCTTCAGTCCTGCTTGCTGCTGGCCCTGCTCTAAACCTGGTGACCTGAGCAGGGGCAGGCAGCAGCCAGCACAGGGCAGCAGCACTTCAGCTGCTTGGACATTTACTGGAAGGACTTGCACCAAGGGAGGTTTAGATTGGATGTCAGGAAACATTTCTTCACTGACAGAGTTGTTAAGCACTGGCCCAGGCTGCCCAGGGAGCTGGTGCAGTTCCCAGCCCTGGAGGGGTTCAAAACACATAGAGATGTGTTCCTTAGGGCCATGGTTTAGTGGCATGGGGGTGATAGGGAGATGGTTGGACTGCATGATCTTAGAGATCTCTTCCAACCTTCCTGACTCTGTGACTAGCAATGCCATGCTGAGCTCCACTCTGCCCACAGGAGCTGTGCTAGAACCTCAGAGCTCAGGTCACAGATGGCTCCCTGCTTGGAGAAGGATGCTCCAGAGCATTTGTAAAGCCTAGCTTGGCCCCACCAGGTCTGGAAGGAGGGGAAATGCCCTGACTCTCATCCTACAGGCCCTGACTGGAGGATGCCAGAGGAAGGGACAGTGTGGAAGGTGCTTTCCAGCCCCCAGCTGATGGCAGGCGAGTGCATGCGTTCCCTCAGCGGGGATGGCTGCACCAGTTACCTTGGCTCGCTCCAGACTTTTTCGCTGCTCATGGAATGTGGATGGGCTTTTCAGTGCTGCAACAGGAAAGAGAGAGGAGCAGTCAGCACAGGAGCAGAAGCAAGCAGCCACCAGGATATTCAGCAACAGCATTTTAATGAGTGCTCTAAAAATAGCCACCCAAAGGAGCCGTTCCCTTCATTGCACCGGCTAAAAATAACCGGGGGAAGCTCCGGGAGATCCCCTGCTCCCAGCCAGCCCATGGCAAAAGAGCAGGGAGGGGGATGGAGAGCACAGGGAGCACAGAAGGCACATGGGCAGGGAAGGGGTGCAGCCTTTGAAATGTGGGACACGTCAGAGAGCAGCTGTGGCTTTTCCCTGCAGTGTTTTCCACCAACAGATGACAGAGGTGGGAAGAGCAAGAGCCTGAGAGAGGAACCTCACCTGCAAGCCAAACCTTCAGGTGAGTGAGGCTTGAGACCAGCAGGGAAACTGAAAAGACCTGCCTGACTTCCTGGGGTGATGTGGACATAGCCTCCAGCAAGGATATTCCATGGCAAGGTCCCAGAACTCTGGTCCTTTGTCCCTCTTCCATCACTGACTTCCCCAGGACATTTGTCCTGTCCCCTGCCCAGAAGCTTCTGGGTGACATGGGGCCTCCCTGGGCAGGCTTGGCCAGGCAGCAGGCAGCAGACCATGCCCTCAGCATCTCCTGACACCTAGGACCCAGAGGGACTCCCCAAAAAGGCCAATGATCCCTGGCTCTTGGACCAGCAAACACCAGTCCCATGGAGCCATCTGTAGTGGAGAACCTTGCACTTCTCTTTGCTTACTCTGCTTCAGTAGAATTTGCATGGTGAAAGGGTTTAATATTTCTCAAATCCTACACAAATTCTTTTCTGGCTGTGTAAAGAGGCAAAATTAACTCTTCCCATTGGGACAGTGAAGGGGAAGTCATCCTGATTCCAAAACCAGCCTGCTGCAAGCAACAGCAATTCCCTTCCCATCTTCTGAATGGGATCCCAGAAGGACAGAGATCCTTCTCACACAGCACATGTTATCCTCCATCAACACAATGATGAAGAAAAAGGACCAGGGGCAGGTGGGAAGTGTTCTGGGATCTTCTGAGCTGGCTTGTGGTAGGCAACACCCAGGGTAACCTCCAGTAGGACACAGAAAGCACATTGCTGCCCCTACCATTTGGGAAGCAGAGAGAGAGACAGAAGTTAAGTGTTGCTGTGCCATGCTCCAGGGAGCAGCCAGGAGGCCTGGAGACAGCTGGGTGCAGGTGAAGAAAGGAAGATAGCAAGAGAGAGAGGACTTGTGCAGCCCTGCCTGCTGCAGAGAGCTGCAGGCACTGAGCAAATGCTGTGCTAGCCAGCAGGGAAAAGGGGCAGAATTTAGTCATTTACCAAGATTTTTTGTTTTGGAGGAATTATGTGGCTGCTGCAGCTGGTATTAGTCTGCAAAACAAACAAAGGCATGGCTAGCACTGGGGATTCAGAGAACTTGTCAGGGGATGACATGGCAGCTGGAAAGGGCTGAGGGGCTGCAGGCTTGGTGCTGCTAAGCTTGCCACTGTTGCCTCTAAGGTCTCAGTTAGAGGATAAGGTGGTGGCAGTGTACACCAAGAAGGTCTTTACTTCAAGTCCATCACACCTTTCATCTCTCTTTCTGCTCTCTCTATAAAACAAATCGATCAGAAAAACCAAGTTTCTCTGTCATGGGCTTGCAATGGATCACAAGCAATCCTTGTGCACAAGCTGATGTGCAGTGTGGGATCAAGCCTGGTACCAAAGCTGCTTCTCAGCCTGGAGACCAGCAATGATCATCTTTTCTCTGTCCAGCAGGGCTTTTCTGACCTATATTCCTTATCCATATGGATTCACTGCATGGGAACAGAGCTTCTGTCCTGGGGCAGCTCCTAGAGCTCACCTCACCTGCTGCTCCTCAGAGGCAGCAGGGCAGGGGAAGATGTGCTTAAACACAGACTTGCTTTTCCTAGGGAATGCCTGCACATTCCTGATGAATGCAGGTCCCAGATCATCACAGATCCAAGCACGTGCAGCTTGAGCTAGGTCAGGATGGAGTTAGTCATTGAGCAGGGCTGGGCTCCCAGCATCATTTCTCTGCTACAGGTTTCCTGATGGCCCTGCAGGTGCACAGGAAGATCATTTTCATGCACTTTTTGGGCTCTAGCACCTGGCTTGCTAATGCTGACAGGTTAGCCAATAATGCTGGCCTGGAGCTTGGCCTTCAGGCTTGAAAGCCAGCTTAGCAAGAATGGATGTGGTCAGAGAAGGGAAAACATGGGCATCATTCATCCAGTCTCCAGCAAGCAGGGTACACTGACAGGTCTCCCCTCTGTGGTCCTATCTGGGCACAGATCTAGGTGTATCTCACTCCTCCAGGGGCTGCCAGGGCAGTAATCCAGCTCTTCCCTCTTCCATAGCCTCCTGGAATGGGTCCTCCCTACCTCCTCCTCCTTCTGTGGGTCTGATCCTGCCACAGAGGTTCCTGGCTCTTCCAGGAGGGCATGAGGTTCTCTGCTCTTGCCTAGGTTAAGAGCTTTGTGAGTCTTCTACTTGAAGCTGGATTTACTTGTCCTGCTACTGTGACCTCTGGGTCAAAGAGCTACAGAGCTGACTTTTTGGCTGGTGCAAGCTAAGCATCTCTCCTGACTTCAGCCTGAGCAGCAGCATTGGAACCTGGGTGGGCACCATGGCATAGCCCCAGGGACCACGATGGCAAAGCCCCTCCTGGTGCCACACAGTGGCCAAGGTGAACACATCCATCCCTCTGAGCCAGGAGAGGGGGAGGAAGGCACAGAAGGACACTCACGTGGCATGATGCCTTGGTCTGCCAGCTGCTCACGGGTCCTCCTCTGCTGCAGTCGTAGCTGTAAAACTGAGAGAGAGAGAAAGAGAGAGTGTCAGGAGCTGCAGGATGCTGCTGAGGTGCTAATACCTCTGCCAGGAGCAATGTCTTTGGGGAGGGAGGTGTGTGTGTGGCACACAGGCCTGGCACTGCTCCCTGCTGCTGCAGGGTGCTCCACTGCCAGCAAGGAGCTGTGCAGCCTGCACTGACCTAATCCTCACCTGCTGGGACAGGCTGATCCCTGCCTGGAATAGCAGCCTCAGGGGACCATGGCTCAGCTCTGAAGCACTGTGGCTTGAGTAGAGCTTTCCATCACCCTCCTGAAGGCCTGGGAGCACATCTGTAGCCCTGCAAGGCATGGATGCATAGGATGCAAGACATGCTTGCTGCCCTGAGGAGGATGAAGGTAACATGGTGAGGAGAGGTTAGAGCCATCTCTGTATGAATCCACTGCTCCAAGGACCTCCTCATGCAGGAGGATGCATGCCTTGGCTCCTAAATATCACCTCTATGAACTTCCACAGCCTGTTGCAAACCAGCTGAAGAAAAGTAGCTGTGGAGAGTGTCAGACAGTGAACATCCCTCCAGGAAGAGCTAAAGCAGCCACTGCTTTACAACCTTACAAGCCACAGAGCTTAAAAGCAGGGCTGGAGGAACCCCTGGCACCAAGCAGACAACCACCAGTTATCTCCTTCTTGAGAGGGGTTTTGAAATCAGCTGAAGCTGTGTCTGACCCCAGCTGCATTCCTGTCCTCTTCCTCTGCTACATGCCTGGAGGCCTGAGCTCTGAGTGCTGCCTGTGACTCACTCTGAGGATGCTGTCACCCTCCACTGATGGGAATTAGTGAGTTTTTCCTGAATATTCTTATTTTTTCTTCCAAGGAAAAATGCTTTTCCAACCCCTCAGAGGAAGGTTTGTGTTACAGTTTTGTTCCCACAGCCCCAGCATCCTTGTTGCCTGCCTGCTCTAGCTTGGCTGGTGAGAAGTGCCCCCCAAAAGGGATCAGTCATGCACACTGGTCCCCCTGTGTGCTAAGCTGTGCTGGTGCCATCAGCTGAGAGACAGCCTTGCTTTCAGCAGCTCTGCTCCCCAGGAGGAGAAGTCTCTCCCTAGATGATGTCTGAACTACTCCACTATTCCTGGCCTTTCTCTGTTAGAAATACTCCTCTCTTCCATGCTAGCACCAAGTTCCACTTAGTGACACAGCTTCCAGAAACATCCTCTGCAGTGGGGCTGTGTCACTGGCATAGAGAAGACCTCCTGGCATCAGTCACAGCTGGCTCTGCTAGCCCAAGCTTGGAGCACTGCCCATCCCTTGCAGGCACGAGTCATCTTCCTCCCCAGGAGCTGAGCTCAGAGCTTTAGGAAGCTAAAAGGACAACTTGGGCTGGTGATACACTGGGAAGGATATGCTCAAACCATCCCTCCAGCCCAGGGGGAAGCAGAGCTGGCCTTGCTTAGCCTTCCAGAGCAGTTGGACTTGATGCTCTTTGAGGTCTCTCCCACTCCAAAGGATTCTCTGATGCTCTCATTCTGCTCCAGTCTGTGGGGCACTGTGAGTCCAGCAGATGGGCAGGATGCACTGTGTTTCCACCCCTGAGGCAGTTAATTCCAGCTGTACTGGACACCTCTCTTTGGAGAAACACAGGACCATCCCTGGCTAGCAAGGAGCCCAGAGCCTTCAATGGGCACAAATGAAGAACAACCTGCTGTGAATCCTCCTGAGAGATGTGGCCACCAGAATGTGCAAACCAGGCTGTGCCCCTCTTTGGAGTCATCCCTCCAGCATCCCCTGAGCAGCCCATACATCCTGGGGTCTGTGCTACAACATCTGCCTGACTGACAGACAGAGAGACAGATGCCTGTCAGCTAAAACATCAAGGTGGAAGGTGCTGGGAAACCAAAGCCAAGAACAAATTGCTCTACAGCAAGGCAATGCTTTGGAAGAGCTTCCTGGGAGCCCAGAGCAGCCTCCTGAGTTCCAGAGAGCTCCAAACACCCACGTTGAGTCTACAAGTTCATCCTCTGAGAGGAAACACATGCACATGCTTTATCTTTGGACACCAGGAGAAGGAAAACAAAGGTCTTGCCAACATGCCTGGCCTGACACCCCACCAAGAGCTACTCTCCTCTGCCTCTATCAACCTGCTGCTTTTGGCCCAAATCACTCTCTCCCCCAGAGGCAGACAGAACACATTCCTCTCTCCTCCCAAGCAGCTTCATTCAAGAGCTGTGTGTGAGCATCAATCTTCTCCTCCACAGAGCTGGGCAAAGCTTCTCTGTAAGCTGACAGCCACAAGCAGGCCTGGCTCCCACCCCATGGCAGAGCCATATTTAGAGTGTGGAACTTGCCCTGCTCACCAGTTATCTGCAGCACCACTGATGTTCTGCAGATGTTGGCCTTGTGCACCTCTCTTTCCATGGGGCTGGACAGAGAAGGGCAGAGTTAAGGTCAAGCCTGCCTTTGCCAGCTTTGTTTGCTCTGCCTGATGACAACACTTCTGTGCTGCTGGAGCACAATTGGTTTGCCTTCAAAGCAGGACATCACTCCACATAACTGATGGGCTCTGGGAAGAGTTAAAAGATGTTTTTTGGAACAGCCCTTGGATGTGCTGGGTGATTTAGTGCAAGCCCATTGACAACTGGAGCACATAGGAGAGAGCATGGCAGGCTTGAAGGATCATCAGTCCTGCAGCCTTTGTCAGGATGACCTCAGATCAGTGCATATTTATCTTTGGCAAAACAGACAAAATAAACACACACACAAATCCTCCAGGAAGGGGAGGGGAGACCCTGAAAGCCTCCAGCATGTTGGTGGTTTGATCTGGAGCAGCTCCTGGTGCCCTGCACTGGGTTAGCTAGCATCTCTCCACACTCTGGAGCATTGGAGAGACAAGAACAGGAGACAACTCTGTTGGACTCCAGCAAGGATTGCTGGGCACTGTGTGATAAAACCTCAGCCTTTCCTGGACAAACTCTTTCTTGCTACTGATGCTGCCACATGGAAACAAGAGACTGGAAAGCTGACCCTTATGCCACTCTAGGAAGGACACCTACATGCCATCATCTTCTAGTTGTCATCTCCTTGCTCCACTTTCTGCCTGCTGTGTGGCACAGAGATTAAAGGCATTCTGGGCTAAGGAAACAAGGAGCAAGCAATAGATCTCCAGCAGCCTTTAACACACATGTAGCTCTTCCAGCTGCTCAGTGTGTGCAGGCCATGGAGAGACAGCAAAGGCTGAGCTACTAAGATTTACTTCAGCCCTCATTAACATTGGCCTGGAATCCTTCACAAGGGATTCAGACTTGTCATGAGTCATGGAGCACAGCTAATCCTTCCCAAACCTGTGGAGCAAGCAAAGGCTCACACCTGCCTGCAGGAGCCCATTGCCAAGGCAATGGCACAGGCCAGAGTCATGGAGGCAGAGCCTTGTTTTGGTTGGGAAACACCTTTCAGATCATCAAGTCTAACTGTTCCCCAGCACTGCCAGCTCAACACTAAGCCATGTTCCTCAGCACCACAGCTCCATGGCTTTCAAACACCTCCAGGGATGGAGACTCCAGCACTGCCCTGGGCAGCCTGGGCCAGGCCTGGACATCCCTTCTGGGGAAGAAATTGCTCCTAATGTCCAACCTAAACCTTCCCTGGTGCAACTTGAGGCCATTTCCTCTTGTCCTATCACTTTTTATCTGGGAGAAGAGACCAACCCCCACCTTGCTCCAACCTCTTTTCAAGGAGTTGTAGGGAGCAAGAAGGTTTCCCCTGAGCCTTCTTTTTTCCCTAAGCTAACCAACCCCAATTCCCTCAGCTGCTCCTCACCACACTTGTGCTCTGTACCCCAGCATCCTGAAGCATGGCTCTTTAGGGCTCAGTATTCCAGGCTCTGATCCCTCCTGGCTTCTCCTTTGCATGCTCCATGCAAGCTCCACAACTCTGTGTGCAAACTGCTGCTGTCCTCTAAACCTGTCACAGCCCCTGGGACACGCAGGGAGATGTGACTCTGGCACAGCCTGATGGATGATTTCAGAGGCTCATCCTTCTTCCAAGTGAAGAGAGGACAGCACTGCACCTCCTGCCATCCTGGTGGGGCTCTAACAGCTCCTGAAGTCTGCACACAGAGCAAGGACACCAGAGGAAACTCTGCCCCATAGAGACTTGGCACATAAAAGGGACTGGACCACTTCAGTGTTAGCTTTGCTTGTCTCTTCCCCATGTTACTAAAAGTCCAGCAGCACTGTTGATTTATTTCTCTCCCCCAGCCTGAGATGATGCTGGGGTCACCTCCCACCTCCACTGCAGTGGTCCAAGGGAGGTGCAGACACCCCTTTGGGATTGTGGCAAGCCTGATTCCCACAAAACACATCAGCAGAGAAATCTTGTCAAGCAGGAACCTTGCCTTTCACCAGGCATGGGTGAGGAATGGCAGTTGTGGGAATAAGCCAGGAAGCCAAGGACATCCCAACTGCCTGCCCTCCACATGCTGAAAGGCACAAGAGTTTATGGATGCAGAGACCCACAAAGTTTACTTTTACTGGAGAATCATTGGAAAACTATGTTTAGAGAGCCCACTGTTGGTTCCCTAACAAAGCCAGCTTACAAATACCCTAGAAATGAGCCTTGAAAACAATCCTGCTTCATCTGAGAAGAATGCAGGGGCACGTCAGAGAGACCAAGCTCCTCTGTCAGGAAGGTGGCACTGTTGCTTTAGAGTTGCTGGAGGACTTGTTAGAGGCTGAGATTTTCTTCACATGCACAGCACTGGACCATAACACACCACCAAAATCTAAGGAATGACTTAATCTCATGAAATGTAAGATCAGAGAGATATGGAAACCACACCAAAGCCCTGGACCCAACTTGTGTATAACTCAGCCAGACTAGGGCACTTGTATCTGCACACACACACACTCTTGGGGTTTTCAACCCACTGCCAACTTTTGTATTTGCTGAGAAAACAAAGTTGAAGTTGACCACCCAGCTATCTAAGAGATCCTGATAACACCACTCATGTCCACCATGCCCATCATCAATCTCCAACTCCATTAGCTACACTGCACGAGGAGGCAACAAGCACAGAGGGGGTGGGGAGACATGGCTGAGAGGGTGCATGTCCCACCATCACTACCCTGCCTGCTTTTACACTGTCCCATGCAGCTGGTTTGCCTGAACCTCCTCACAGATAACGTTCCCAGGCAGAGCTTCACCTCTGCGAAGGTCAGAGACATCTCCCGGAGAACAAAGCTTGGTGTTATCATTAATATTACAGTAGATTATGGCCATTAACAAGCTTACAAGTGAAGACACCCACTCCACCAGCACAACATACTTACTATAAATAAAGCCAGGGAATAAAGGCATGAACATCCAGCAGAAGGTCTGGCTTAGGAGTGACTGTCCCATGGTTCACCTTCACTCACCTTCAGTGGTGCCCAAGGTCCTCTCAGAAGCCCCTTTAGTGGTGCTTCCCCTCAGGCAGAGGCATCTTTGCCTCACAAACCCTCCCGAGAGTGGCAATCAATTGTGTGCCTCTGGTTTTATGTCCCTGATGATGTCACTTGAAATACTTTTCGTGTTCCATTTGTTATTTTTACTTCTAAAAATGACGCATTTCTGCAAATCCATTTTTCTCCAATTAGTCACAAGCTGATGGAACAGAGTCAGCGAGCTGCCTGTCTCTCAGGGCCACTCTCAGGCCCTGTCCTCACTGTGCTGATCACACCGGGACCTGCAAGAGCACCTGGAGCCCTTAGCTTAAACCTTGTTTGCCCCTTTTTGGCTTCCTGCCCAACCCCTTTGCAGCAGGAGAGGACACCAGGGAACTGCACTTGGACCAAAATGAATACCACAGAGAAAAATTGAAGAGAATATAGAAAAAAAAAAAAAGCAGGGGAAAAAAAGGCAAGAGAGAAGGAAGATGAACTTCTCCACTTGTGGAAGAGCAAAGCCCTGACAGCTCCACCACCCTGGGAACATTCCCCTGCTTCCAAACATTGAACGCACAACAATCTGCGGCTGCAGCTTGCTGGAGAGAGAAAGAGAAGCTTGAAGAGAAAGCTCAAGGTTTCCCCTACCTGATCTGAACTTGCTCCGAATCAGCAAGGAGTGCTCAGAGCCCAGGAGTGTCATGGTGCCTGGGGCTGGGGGCAGCCAGCTCCCGCTGCCCCTCGCTGCCAAGCATGCACTTCGCAGGCAGCGAGCTTAGCGCTCACGGTTCCATCCAGCTCTCCAGGAGCTGGCTGCTTCTACAGCTGCCTGGCAAGCAGCAGCAGCAAGTGGTTTTGGTCCCATCCAGCACTGACACGGTCCCAGAGACAGCCGAGCGCTGCTGAGGAGCGGAGCCTGCTCGCCGGCCGCAGCTCAGCCCCGGCAGCCGGCTGTCCCGCCTGATGTCATCGGCTAGCGGCGGAGACGATCGCAAGGGTCTTAGCAAAGACACAAGTTGGATATCTGATCCGAATTACTACCGGCCCCCAGCCTGCAGCCAATCAGGGCTCTTCCCCAGGCCCGGCCCGACTTGGGGAGCCGCTGGAAAGATCAACAGAGCCAAAGCTTAACTCTTTGCAGCGTGGTGGGAGGCAAGCTCTAAGCTCCAGCTCCCGGGGCAGGTGGCCAGCGTGGCTCTAGCGGCTGTGTGCCCCGAAGGATGGAGATAAACTGGGGTCAGGGCAAGGGCACAGCTGGCTGCTGGTCCTGCCGCATGGATGCTCTTCCTGTAAGGGATGTGGCTAGCTGGCAAATGAAGCTGTGGCTCTGGCAACTGTGGCTGGGTTGGATGCTGAGGCAGAGAGGAGGCTGTGCTGATCCTGGGGCTGCTCCAGGAAGCTGCAAGTGAGCAGAGGTGTGCTCAGCTGTTTCATCTTCTGCTACTCCGTGCACACCTTTGTCCCTGGCTGGCTGCATCCATAGGATTATCCCTTTGGGATGCTCACGTGTGGCACAGGTAGCTACAGGCACTCAGAATATGTCCTCTTCTTTCCATTTGCACACAGACACTCAGAAGAATGCCAAATATACGTCAGGCAAGGATAAATTCCAACTTAAAAGTTCTCTGTGTGACAGATGAGTGCAGTAATTCCCAAGAGGCTGGGCATAGTTGTGAAGGAGGAGGCTTCTCCTCCTCTCAGAGGAGAAAACACACAAAGTAAAGAGATGCTGAATCTCTGAGGCTCACCCTCCCCATGTCCACATCTGGTTCACTTGAGGTAAGTGGAAGGAAATGAGCTGATGGCATAAGTGGTAGCAGTCACAGGTCCCAGCTGAGTCTATTTGTTGGCATTATCAACAGCAAGCCCCTGAGTTCAACAAACTGAATTCACTGCAGCACTTGGGGTTGGAGGGAATGATAAGTAAAAGGTCTTATAAACAGTTTGTAACTATCCAGGCAAAGAGTTTTTCCCCAAAACCTTCTACCCATCTGCTCAGACAATCCTCTTCTGGAGGAATGAGCCTAGCTTGCTGTTGGCTTCTTCTCTGTAGCTCCTGTCAGCTCCGTTTGGAGAAGACAATAACATGAAACATCTAGACAAATATATAAAAAAACAACACAAACCCCAAACACCTCTGGATGGCAATTCCCTCACCTTCCCCACTGATGCTGTGGCAGCAGGACTCAGCAGCAGATGGGAATCAGGCTCAGGGCTGGAGCCTGCAGTCAGGAACTCTTGGCTGGAGATGGAAGGCAGAGCAGAGAGAGTCCTGCAGCTGCTGAGCCTCAGCAGGAGAGTTCCCACTGCAGCAGCCCAGAGAGCTCAGGTGCTCAACCTGCAGGGACAGGGGAGACCCAAACCTCTCCTGCTTGAGATTTGCTGCTCATTAGGTGCTAAATAGCTTCATCCTGCACCTGCCTTGCTTGGGGCTTAGGCTTTGTGGAAGAGATCCCAAGGTTTGGAAGTTCCAGGGACTGCCCCTCAGTTCTGTACTGAACATGATGTGTGTGGCATGGCACAGCTTGTTCTGACTCCAGCTGGGACACCTTGAATTTGGCACTGCCAGGAATTCCCCTGGTCTGTAGCCTCCCTTACTCCAGAGAGATGAGGGCAGCACTTTATGGTGGAGATGCCATGAGCTCTTCCCCTTGCTTGACTCCCAGCTGGGAACTATTTGCCAGAGGGCTGCAAGCACCCAGGCAAGGGCTCTGGAATTATGAAGGGCCAGCAGATATTATGCAATTGACAACAGGAATACAAAAATGCTTCTACACTTTCCTCAAGCTCGTCTGAAGCTGCCTGATGTTCTCATCATAATATTTACCCCTCTGTAAATAGACTGACTTCTCCAAACCCAATTCCTACCAGAGAGAGCAGAGAATGCAGAGAGGGAGATGACTTAGCTCTTTAAAGATTATGGAAAATGTGTTTTTTTTTCCCCACTAGCATAAATATTTGATTGTAAAACTCTGCCTGTTGTGTTTACTGAGCAGGGGATGCTCAGAGAGCTGCTGGAGCTGGGCACTTAGCTGCCCCATGTCCCTTTATCTCCCTTCCCATGTGGTCCAGGTCATGGGGATGGTGGATGCTCTGACAATCATCCCCAGTTCTCTGGCTCCAGATGATGGGGCAGAGTTGGGGCTTCCTCCTGATGCACCAATCAGTCCTTTGGTAGCAGTGCTGCAGCCACTCTGTCCTTTCCAGGAGTCTCAGGGCAGGTTGGGTCAGAAGGGGTGAAGGAAGAGTTAAAAGGCTCAAAGTCTCAGCCTGGTTTGAGGCCCAAGGAGTCAGCAGGAGGGGTGATGCTCTGGATGGAGATGCTGGCTTGAGTACAGCTCTCAGGTCAAGCAGGCTGCACTGGCAGGAGTTCAAAGCACTTGGGGACCTCCTCTGTCCATCCTCACCCTCCCTTCCCTGAGTATCTCCAGGTACTCAGCAGCACACAAGTGTCCAGAGGTGCTACACAATGCCAGCAGCCCATGGGAGCTGCTTGGTAGCCAGAAGCCATCAGGCTAACAGACCCAAGGAGGAGGTGCCTGAGCATCCTGAGAGCTGTGAAGGGCTCCCCAGAGCCCCAGCCAGCCAAGGGACCTGGCTTCTGTCCCCTCTCCAACCAGACTTCAGGCAAGTCACAGCTCCTTTTGCTTTCCTTATCTCTACACCAGGGTAATGAGGCTAACCCCTTCCTAAAGCTCTTGGAAATCTCCCACCCAGCAGGGCCAGAGCAGAGCCCTGCAGCAGCTCCAAAGCCTGCAGGTTTGGCTACCAAACAGCCTACCTCTGCTCCATCAGGGCAGGAGAGCATCAGCCACATCCCCATCCCATCCATGCTCTCCCCACAGCCAGTGCTTGAGGAGCATGGATGGGGAGGGCTGTGCCAGGCACTAGCAAGGCTGGGCTTAGTGGCTAGCAGAGCTCAAGGCCCAGCTCTCCCTGGGCTGGGAGCAGTCTGTATTTCTGGAATGCCTTCTGGTCTGTATTAAAGTGAAACCACAGCCAGCCCCAGAGAGCTCATCGCCCAGGCACGGGGCCAAGGCTAAGTTCCTTCTGCAAATATTTATTTAACCATATCAATGACAAACTCTTTTGTATAAATGTTTTTATTTAATCATAATTTACCAATTATTTTAAATCAATTGTTTGCCTGCTCTCTAAACACTAATCAAGAGCCTTGCATTAGTGTTCCTCAGGCGGATTAGATGCTCCCTCCAGCTCGTGTGCCATTGCATGCCTGCCTTGGCCATGGAAGAGGATGCAGATGGAGCCCAAATTTCACTCCAACTGACACATTCCTGGAGGATCATGCCTGTGGAGTTGCCAGCCCTTCCCACCCAGGTGACCTCTGGGCTCCCATCAGTTCCTCAGGCACAGAGACACACAGACACTGATCCCACCTGAGCATCTCAGGACAGGGTTTCCTCTGGGCTAAGAGTCCTTGACCTCATGCCAACATCACTCCCACCTTGGGGTATCTGAGATGTCTTCCTCCACAGGTCAGCATCTCATCAGAGATGGAGCTGGGAGGGCTGGGGGGGATCCTGCTCTAGCTCTCCAGGTTCAGTCAGTTTAGGTGACTCAAGCAGGAGACATTTCTTCACAGAAAGAGTTGCTAGGCATTGGCCCAGGCTGCCCAGGGAGGTGGTGGTGTTACCAGCCCTGGAAGGGTTTAAGAAACACCTAGATGCTCTCCTTAGGCCCATGGGGGTGATAGGAATGGTTGGGCATGATGAGCTTAGAGATCTCTTCCAGTCTTCATGATTCTGTGATTCTGTGACTTTGCAATTCTCCCAGCTGGGAAGGGACACAGAGGTGCCAAGGTTTACCCAACATAGATCTGGAGATGCATAACCTCAGCAAAAAACCTTGTCACCTTTCTTGCAAGAGAACAAACCTCAAATAAACCACAAAGAGAAACTGAGGCAAGCTTGATACAAACAACCCTGGGACTCACCTACTATTGTAAAGAGTATGAGAAGAGAAATCAGTGCTGGCTATAATCTTCTAACATTGAAGTATGTGCTTAGGTTTGGTTTTCTGTTTGTTTTCTGAATGCTGAGGACTAGAGCTGCTGCTGGAGAGAGAGAGAGAGCAGCTCTGCAGCCCCAGGCCTGGCTGTGCCTGCACTCACACCTCAGCGAGGAGAAGCTCTGAAGTGATGCTCCCAGGGAGCTTCCTGCTGCTGCCTTGTAAACAAACAGCAGAGCTCTCTGGCCAGGACCCTGGAATGCTGTGTAAACACAGACCTGCTGCTGGGATGCTGAGGAAGAGGAAACTCTTGGAAGGAAACTCGTTGCAGGCACTGCTCTAGAAAAGCCTTTTCCTGCCCATTCTGAGGGGAAATGCACCAAAAGGAGCTCTCTCTCCTTCTTCTTTACAATATCCTTTCCCTTACAAATCTCTTCTCAGGAATTAACTTGATTTTTTTCTTGAAGGAATTGAGGTATTTTTCAGAGCCTCCCTCTCCATGAGAGCCACACACCTGAGCCATGCTGGCTGGGAGATGGGATTGCTCCCTGTGCTGGTGGGAGGCAGCAGGGGCTCCCTGGGACCCTCAGCCCCTGCTCTCCTGGGGCACATGCTCACTGCCTACAAACCACATGCACAGGTCAGCTTTTTAGGTCTCCTGCAGAGGCAAAGGACAGAAGCAGGTGCTGGCTGAGGGCCACCAGCTCTGCTCATCTTCCACCCTGAGTCTCACCAGGCTGGCAGGAGCTGCTCTGTGGAGGAAATGCTCTCTTTCCATCCAGGAGAGAGGAAGCCTAGCTAACAGCTAAGGCTAGATCCTCACTTTCAGGTGAGGAGGAGATGAATGCCACAAGATGTGGCTGAGAACAAAGGACAAGAGAACAGCTGATCACTGGACAAGTGTGGAAGGAATGGACTTGGGATGGCCAAAGAGATTCCTTTGGTGGAATCATACCCTTTGGTGGGGTGGGGGCAGCGTAGTGGCATGGTAGGAGAGGAGCAGAGCTGTGCTCATGGGAGACAGAGGCACAAGCACTCCTGAATAGTGACATTAGAAGCATGCCAAATGGGCCAGGACAAGAAGAAATGGCCTAGGACAAGAGGAAATGGCCTCAAGTTGCACCAGAGCAGGTTTAGATTGGATATTAGGAACAATTCCTTCACAGAAAGAGGTGCTGAGCATTGGCCCAGGCTGTCCAGGGCAGTGCTGGAGTCCCCATCCCTGGAGGGGTTCAAACAACATCTACATGTGGTACTTGGGGCCATGGTTTAGTGGCATGAGGGTGATAGGTAGATGATTGGACTTGATGAGCTTAGAGATCTCTTCCAACCTCCACGATTCTGTGTGATTCCATCCCTGGCCCTGCTGGAAAGGAAAACACAGAGGCTCTGCTCCTTTAATATCCTTAAGCAGTCCCAAAATGAAAGGAGGCAGGTTAGTTTGATTTCATTTGACTCTTGGATTTCATTTTAATGTAGGTTTGATAAGTAAATGGGAAGCAGCTGTGGTGCATTAGGAGGAGGCAGCAGTGCCCAGCAGCAGCAGGAACAGGACCCGTGCAGGAACACTGCTGTCTTCCAAAAGATCCCTTCTGGAATGTTATTTTGAACTCTTTGAAAGAGCAAAAAAGGTTTTTAGACATTGTATGTTTGGTTAAGTGTCCCTCAGGGAAGCTAGGTTTAAAATTAGTCCAACTCTTGCACTTGTTTTAAAGCCTGCCCTAAAAATAGGCGAGAGGAAATTTGGTGGGAATTCTGCTGAGAGCTGGAATTGGCTGAGGCAGACAAGCTCCTGGAGATGACATCTGGGAGGGAAAAAATGGGAAAAAATAAAAAAACCTGCTTCTCTTTCTAGCTTCCAATGACATAATCAGGCCATGGCAGGACTGCCTGCTCCTCTGAGCCTGGCCCTGACCTCTGGTCACCAGTTTCCCTCGTGTGGGAGAAGGAGGGAAGCAGCTGGCAGAGACCTAGAAGAGGGAGCTGAGTGCTCTGGTACAGCACTGCCTGTCCTCCTCAGCTCGATTGCTCTGTGGGCTGATGCTCATCACCCTTGGGGAGCACACAATGTAGTGAGCAGGCCAGCAAACAGCCACATCTCTGGCCAGAGGTGGGTGGTAGAGCTGTTGCCTTCTGCTGGGACACCTGGTTTTCATCTTGGGAAAGGAGGAGCTGACAGGTTTGGACCTGGCTGGAAGCATGAGAGAGTTCTCCTGAGGACACCTAGAGCAATGCTGCCTGGAGAACTCCAGGCTAGTGGGACCTGGCTCACCTTGCAGTGATAGCTCACATCACACAAGCAATCATCAAGGGTGGAAGAGACCTCTAAGATCATCAAATCCAGCCATACCTATCACTCCTGTACCACTAAACCATGGCCCTAAGGAGAGGGACACATTCCCAAGGGACCTGCTTCTGGATGAGACTCTGTCACCCTCCCCTAGGTCCAGTGAAGGGAGACACCTCCTCTGACTGCTGTCTTCACCATGGCTGTTGGATGTGCCAGGCATGGGCAGTGCAGCCATCTGCTCCTATTCTTCTCCATGGTGTGTGAGGAAGCCTTGTGCTGGCAGTACACATCCCTCCTCTGGCAGCTCTTCCCTGCTCACTGGTGGAGCTGTGAACATCCCAAACCTGCCCCAGAAATACATCTGGGACCTTCCCCAAGCTGGTAGCTCATTTACTGGAGGCATTTTGTCACTTGGGGAGATAAAGCTGCCTCCCCACACCTCAGGTTCCTCTGAGCACAGCTGGGAGATAAGGGCTGAGGGATGCTGGCTCCTGCTTGCTGGGAAGCTCCAAGGGTTCTGAGGAGAGGCCTCTTTGGGAAGCCACCTCTGCTATCACTTTGACAGGGATCAGCTGCACTTCCAGCAGCCAGAGATTAGCCAAATGTATCTCCTGCCCAGAGTGCTCAGGATCTGCAGACATTGTCTGAAACCATGGAATGGGAAAGGATCTTGAGCTGTCACAGGCAGAATTGGTCTGACCTAAGGACCTCCCTATCAGGCTGAGGCCTTGCCAGAGCAGCCTAGCTGATAAGAGGCAGTTGTGCCCTCACAGACCCCAGTTTAGTGTCTGCTGTGCTGGGGCTGCCAATGTCCTCTGCAGCCTGCTTTCTGATCCTTGAGCTGTGACAGAGACAGAGCTGCATCAGAGCAGCCACTTGGGAAAGGCAGGAGCAAGGCAAGCTGGATGAGCTCTTGCTGTGTGATTGAGCAGACAGTGGATTTGAGGGATGCCCACCTGCCTCTGGAAGTTCTCTCAGCCACAGAAACAGGCACCAAGCCAGCCATAAAGGTTAGTCCTGCTCCTATAGGAGTGTGGGCCCATGGTGCATGAGCAGTGGGGTTCAAAGGAGGGGGATGTAGCTGTGGGGAGAAGGGAAGAGATGAATCAGTGTGTGGGGAGCAGGTTCTCCCACCCATAGAAAAAGCAAAGACTGCTCAAGGGGAGATGAAGAAGTTGCCAGGAATGGGAGATGTGTAGGGCCACCAGTTTCTAGAGGTGGAGAAACTAGTTTAGGAAAGAGAGAGAGAGAGAGAGCATTGCTTGGCACTGATGCTGAGGGAACCTGCCTGTGCCACCCACCAGCTGAGGGAAATCCCTCTCCAGCAAGTCACTTCTTGGCCTGCTTCCCCTGCCACACTTGCTTCACTGAGATGCTGAATTCCCCTTGTCATGGTGTGCACAGCTCCCATCCAAATGCCTCACACTCTTGTTACCTCATTGTAGATGGCATTTTTTTTCCCCTGCAATCTGTGGCCACTCAGCTCAGCTGAAGCAGCCTGCAGCTTTCCACAGGCTTTTCCTTCCTTGCCAGCTATTGCCAGGCTGTAGGTGCTGGAGCAGAGTCAGGCAGAGCAGATGTGCTGGGCAGGATGCATCCATAGGGTGCATCTCCTGTGGGGCCCATGCTGGGAGCACTGAAAAATGGCATTCCTGGTGGTACCCACATTTTCATGCCAAGCTAAACTTTCCTGTCCTTCCCAGGGATATTTATAGATGGGAATCTTGACAGGAATGAGTTTCTGGGTTGGAAGGAGCAGTTTTACTTTGTGCTAACTCTGATTTGAGCGTGGTGTGCTCCAAAGGGGCAAGCAAGGGGACTAAAGCATCAGCTAAAGAAGGTGATAAGTGAATCCCTAGGGAGGAGGATAAGGAAAAATGAGACAGGATTCACAGGGGATGCTAAAAACCTTCAGAGAAGCAAACGTGCTCCTGCTCTTCTGGGTAGTGTGTGGGGCCAAGGAGAAGGGGTAAGGTCTGCTCACTGTGCTGTGCTGGTGGGAGCAAGCAAGGCTTCCACACTGCAGCCTGCTCAGCCCTCACTGCAGCCTAATTCCAGGCTTTTCCAGAAAGGAATTGTTTTTCCCAGCAGAAAACTCTTGGCTAAGAGGATGGTAGCAAGTTGCCTTCAGCTGGACTCACTAATGTGTCTGAAAAGCAAACTCATCTGAGCTGTTGTGGGAGGATAGGGTGGCTGGAGCAGCCATTCCAGCTTGGGAAGAGCAGGATCTCTCCTGGAGGGTTTGCACCATTCCCATGGTGATGAAGGGGACAAGCAGTAGGCAGGATGGGAATGACCTCCTGTGCATTCCTGGCAGTAGGAAATGCTGGGAACACAAGATGGCAGGCATGTCCCACAACCCCTGGCTGGCTCCCTGCCTCAGTCCCACCTCCAGCTCCTGGATGGCCAACCCCTTGGACTTTCCTTTCTCCAGATTCTGAATACATCCCTGCCCAGAATCCCAGCTTGGAAGGGACCTCTGGAGATCATCTAGTCCAACCTCACTGCCAGAGCAGGAGAAGCTAGAGCAGCTTGCACAGGACTTGTGCTTCTCAGTGCCTCCAGCTCAGAGCATCCTGCATGCTAGGGCTGGAATACACTCCTAAGTCTCTGCAGATGAAGGTTGTCCTCCTCCAGAAGGCAGCTCCATGGCATTCTGAAGGCAGCAGTTAAGATCTGACAAGAAACCATGCAGAGCTCTTGAAACCAACTGAATGATGCCCAAAGGTCTGCTTGTTGGTGACACAAGTGCTGCCTCCAGCAAGCGGGGAGCTCTGTTAGCATGCTGAGCTTGCTGAGGTGGACAATCCTCATCCTTCTGAGCTGACTTGACACCAAGGCACCAAGAGAAAACAGATCTGTACTGCAGAAGAGAAGCTTTGGGTTCATCTGCTGGTGAAAGAAAGTGTCTGCATCTTGCCATCAGCTGGGATGGAGAAGCTGTCTTGTCTTCTCTGGGCAGACACTCGGAGCTCATCACAGATGCAATCCTACTACATTTCCAGTGAGTGCAACAAGCAAAGCAAGTTTAAGTCTGCAGCCAGAGCTTTGCCAGAGCTGCCAAGCTGCCCTTGTCTCCAGCAGTGCTCCATGAACACTAAGGGCTTTGAAATACAGAATTATTCCAAATAAAGCTAGGAAGTTCAGTGCCAGAGTGGAAATCCTCAGGCTTTGCAAGCAGGATCCCCCTGACCCCCCATGCCCTGGCTGGGAGCTGTGTCCTTCAGATCTGCTCTGCAAAGAGGGAGGAGAACAGGAGGGGATGCTCAAGCTCAGAGGAGGATGGACACAATTCCTCAGAAGCCTCCAGTTCATGCCCCTCTCCTTTATCCCCAGGAATAGTGCTGGACATCTCAGACAATAGACACAGGAAAGGCATAGCTGAAGCAATCCTCTGGGGAAAAGCAGCCCTGGAAGAGGCAGGCTGAGATGCCAGCTTCCCAAGGCAGCCAGGCCACAGCAGCAGCTCTGGAATGCATGGCTGATTCCACTCCTCATCGTGCCTTTTATTGGGCTCTATTTTTGTAGCTATTTCTAATATCACAAATATTTGTGTTCCCCTGATTTTCTGAGCTCCATGCAACGTTCCCTCTCAGCTGCCATCTGCTCCTGGTGCCATCTCAGGGAGTTACTCAGCTGAGTGGGCAACCAGGAAGGTGAATCCTTCAACCCTCTGGAGGATCCTCCAGCAGGTATGTGGGGTGAGGCCTGGGATGTAGGACTCATCTTCAGGATGTAGGACTCATCTTCAGCAGGAGAGGCTGGGGCAAAGGACAGGTCCTGACCTTGTCCTTCTAATGCTGCTGTGCTCCAGGCTCTTGGCTGGGAGCCCTCAGCTGCACTGAGATGGGCCTGCCTCCTCCTGCAAAGCATCAAAGCTCCATGGGACTTTCTCTTCCCAGCAGTGGTACACTTGTAGGAAAGAGGTGATTGAATCCCCTTCTGAGGGGATTTGACACCAGAAGTAGATCTCACCTGCATCCCCAGTAAAAACACAACTGTTAGGACCTGGAACCCTCTGCTACAAACTCCTCTCTTGAGTTTTGAAGACAAGATGCTCAGCCAGCTGGGTCAAAAGGTCCACCTCCTCAGGGTGGAAGCATCAGGGCTTTGGAATCACCTTCCTGAGTGGCTCCTCAACGCTACTTAGGATACAAAACCTGCTCTGAATCTTTCTAGCAAGTGAAATGTGCCTCAACCTATAAGCATGGATCCCCTGAACAGTGTTTGGGTAGTGGGAACCCTGTCAGCCCAGAGCACAAAGTGGAGGTGGTGTGGTCAGGACCCCCATCCTGCTCCTGGAAGCTCCTGAGATGGATTTCCTGCCCCTGGATGTACTGACAGCCCTGCCTGTGCTCACTGGCAGCCTGACAGCCAGAGCCCATTCCCAAGAGGTTACACAGCAGTTCCCAGGAACTTGCACAGCACTTCCTTGGAAAGGCAGCATTCCTGAGCCCAGCACCACACTGCTTCCTCAGCACCTGTGGAGAGGAGGAGCTCTGCTCCTTGGCTGCTCCAGTGGCACATCCCTGCTCACCTGCCAGCCCAGCTCTTTCACAAGCAGCAGGTTGGGCTGGCAGGAGCTGAAGTGACACTTCCTCCACCCTGGAAGAGGTGCAGAAGAGATCACCAAGGAGCTCAGCATGGCTTGAGGTGCAGCTTGCTGCCCTTGCTGCAAACATGTGCCCAGCAGCTCCAGGCTGGGGCCAGGCAGAAGTGTGCCAGCTCAATCCCAAGGGCCTCTTCATCGGATGCTTCTCTAGCACAGAGTATTTCTGGGCCTCCTGGTGAAGCAGATAGGGAACAGAAACAATGGCAGATGGTTTCAAGGCTCAGTCACACGACATGAATGCTAAGGGACAGCCAAGTCCAAGGGGAGTTGTCTGAACTCCTTGCTCATGAGGAAGGGCACATTGGCAGAGCTCTAGGGGAGCAACCAGATTGCTGCTGGCTCTGGGCTCTCCCTGCTCCCCTTTGCCAAGTGCTTGTGTCAGGAGGCTTGCTGGGTCTCACCAAGGACAGGGAGGGGGTTAGAAGCTCCTAAGCATGAGAGAAGCTGTCACTCCCTTCCACTAATGTAGAGCAAACACATCCTTCTTTCCCTCCACACATCCCAGCAGGCTTTCTGCCTTGTCTGTGCTCTGGAGGCATGATAGGATGGTAGAGTACATGATGTACTGAGTTCCCCATATGGGCTGTGCTTGTCTCTCCCCTACCCTGCCACTACTAAGCCCTCTACACACACCTTTCCCTCTGCCCTCCAGGGAAAGATCTCCACTTGACACTGGTTTGATTCCTCTCCACCCTTCCCAGGGCAGGTGGCTGCTGCATCTCACCCCTGACCTCCAGACTGCATTTCCTCATTTGCAGAGTCAATCCATAATCACCAGTTGATATTCATCTCTTCTTCTGTCAACTTAAACAAGCCCAAACCAGCTCTCCTTAGTCCTTGGTACTTACCCCAGACTGATGTGCAGAGAGCAGTGAGTGTGTCTCTCTTGAAGCAGGCAACCAGATCTGCATGCACCTTCCCACACATGGTCTCTCCAGGGCTCCCTGGCACTAATTTCTCCTCAGTTACAGCTGCCTTCAATTCCCTGCCTACATCTGTTGGAGACTGGGATCTTGACCTGGAGACCTGTGCTCCATGGTTTCCCCATAGCTGCAGTTAGGGATGCTTTCTTTGCCAGAGCCAGGCTGGCATCTCCCTCTGCAGGCTGCTCCCAGAGCAACCTCCCTCTGCTCACTGCCAGCAGCTCTCCATCCCATAGCAGCAAAGGCCAAAGGCAGGAAGCAAGCAAGATAAAGCAGATAAAACCAGAGTGAGAGTGGAGACCCAGAGAGGAGCCAGGTGAAGGTGAAGCATGCTCTGGAGCCAGCTGCCTGTGGGGTTTGGATGGGGACCTCTCCCTTGCTGAGAGCAGATGCCCTTGGGAGCCCATGCCCAGCCCTTGCTGGGAAGGGCCCTTTTCCAGCTCATTTCATTGCACCAGTGCCAGAACTTGCAGGGGGGCTGGAGAAACCTCCCCCCTCACTGCCTCCCAGCCCAACCAAGGACCCCTGGCTGCCTCAGCATGACATCCCAGAGTTGCCTGCTGGGAAGCCTTAGGAGGATCAACAGGATGCCATGGCCACATGTGGGGCTTGGTGGGAAAAGGCAGGGGAACCATGGCTGCTTTGCTTGCTGCCTTCACAAACAAAGCCCAAGACCCAAGACACCAAGCAGAGAAGCAGGAGAAGTTGGAAGCTCCCTCTGGGGAGCTCAGGAAGCTTTTGGCAGCTCAGTGTGCCGAGAGCACGTGGAGATGAAGGACAGGCAGAGCATCTTCAAAGGAGGAAGGCAACAGGCATAAGCTGTCCACCACATAAGGCTCTGGCAGGGGGAAGCAGAGCTGTTCAATGCATGGTCTGCTCTCTGCTGTGCTTTTCCCTGCAGTGATAAGCATTCCCTAACCTTCCTCCAGTGCTCCAACAGCATCTCATCCTTTATCTCCCCATGCTGCTGAGAAGCAGAGAGACACAACAGTTGAGAAGCAGAGCTCACATCCTCCTCTTGGCCTGTGCCATCTTCCCTGCCAGCAGTAAGGCTAATACCTCCCTTGCCCCTCTGAGGGCATCTCCTCCAGGGCAGCCTTTCATCCCTGATCATAGTGCAGGGAGAAGCAAGAGTGACACCAAAATTCCAGCTCACATAGTCATAGGAAGCTTTAAAAGGTGCTGGAAGAACCACCTCTGCCTGAAAAGGAGTTTGAAAGCAATAAGGGAATTGAACACAGAGGAGATCTTGTCAACTAGCTGGTTCCATTAGCACTGTCAGGAACACTAAGAATATAGACATTACATGGTTTGAAAGTGTTTCCAAGAGTTCTGTGTGTTATTAGCTTATCTCTGATCTCAAGCCCTGTTAGGGATTTCATGCTCTTAGCCTGTGTTTGAGATTCAGCACATTAATCTGTGAGATCTCTCAGAGATGTGTCAACAAATCCAAGCCCAGCCTGCTGTTCCACGTTAGCTGCCCTGAGTGAAGGAGCTCTGGCTTGGAGAGCAGCTTGAACCTGCAGGCACTTGGGTCACTCTCAGAGCAGGCCCTCCTGAAGGAAGGACAAGCACCAGAGTGCCTTTTCCTAGGGCACTGGAGATCACAAAGGACCAGAGCAGAGGGACAAGCCTTTCCACCCACCCTGGCTGCTCCCCTCTTCCTGCTGCTCCTCTGGAGAGGTGAAAATGGAGTTTCATATAAAAGGGCAGCACAACATGAAGAGTAAATGAAGAAAGAAAAGGGGCACTGGGATGTTGATGTGAACCCAAGGAGGAGGAATGTTCCAAATGCCCCTCAGCCTGCACACAGAGCAATGAAGAGCCTGTGACTGTGTCCCCATCCTCTTGCAAGAGGAGACCTGTGCCAGCCTGCAGTGTCTTCTGCATGGATGGAGGTGGATATCTGCCATAGGGACAGTGGGACCTGGGAGAAGGGAGTGACAGCTCTGTGTCTCCCAGTGCTCCCAGTCCCAAAGTGACTAGTAGAGCCAGCTGAAAGGAGGACACAAGAAAAGGCTGTGAAGTGTCTGCTCATCCATCACTTGGCTTCCTGCAGCTTGGACACCTTGGTTAATGAAGGTCTATACTTCAAGCTGCTGGAGGGATGGCATTTCCATCCATCCCAAGAACATAAAGCAGCCTGTGGTCCACCTGTATGAAGCCCCAGATGTTGAGGAAGGAATACTGTGATGGCATGTGGCAGGAGGCTTGTGTTGGTGCTGAGGGCACGCACGAGGATCTGATCTCAGTGGCAGCATCCCTGTAGGTGTGAAGGTTTGCCCGAGTGCACCTGGCACTGGTGTGCTGGGGAGTGGGTGAAGATGCAAGGGAGCTGTGGTGAGTCCCCAAATGCCATGCCCTCAGCTTGTATTTCCTCTCTAATGCAGCCCATGCCTGGGAGTCAGATGGCAGCACCGTGCCAAACGATGCACACTGGAAATCGAGGCCAGAAAGGGCTAATTATTCTCCCTTGTTGACCAACATTTTGGAGACAATAGAGAGATGAAAATTAATTGCAGAGCTGATGTTTTTTTGTTTTTTTTTTTTTCAAAGCAAATGGAATCAAGCAAAAGGTTTCACTGCCAAGATCTGATGGAGTAAGAGTGAAAGGGAAAATAAAGGGAATGTCACGGCAAACGTGGTGTTGTAACACTGCATTGCCCCAGCAAAGGTACAACCTCTGATCAAATCCACATTGTCCTAACAAGGTACCACTGCCTCCATCAGCTTTTTGGAAAGGCTGTAAGAGAACTGAGCCAGCAGAAGTGGGGAAAAGCACCCCAAGAAGCAGCATTGTCATGCAGGATCTGACCTCAGGTAAGCCAGCAGAGCCCTGAACCCTGAACTGGCCAACAGATGGGTCAAGCTTTGCAGTGGTACTCTGGCTAGCTGTTGGTGATGTCCACCATGAGCCATGTAAGCTCTGTTAACTCTGGAATCATCATTCCCATCACCTAGGGGAGCAGGCTGAAGGATCTCACTAGCACTTAGCCCCTCAGAGTCTGGAGTGCTGTGCCATTGCAGGGCTGGATCTGTCTCCTTTCCCCTGCCAACTGAGTTTGAATGTCTACCTTGCACAAAGACCCTTTTATCCCTTCAGGAAAGATGCATTCCATCAGGTGTCAGCAGACCTGGTGATCTATAGACCCTCCTGTGATCAAAGAACCCAGAATTCCACCAGTGACACCATCCTCATAGCCACAGGTTGATCCATTGGGTTCCCTTTTATATCCTTCTTTGCCACAGGCAGAAGAAAGGAAAATCTTACCTGTCCTCCTGATCCTTCAACCAACTGTCCCAAGGCCCTGAACTCTCTTTTGATTGCCCTTAGAATCATTATGTCTGGAAAAGACCTCCAAGAGCATCAAGTCCAACCATCAGCCTATCACTACCATGCCACTAAAGCATGCCCTGAGAGGCCAGTGAAGGAAAAATTCACCTTCCAGGCACTCAGGAGAGCAAAAGCTTCTCCAACAGTCTCATCCATCACCTGAACATTGGTGTTCCACTGCAACAGGAACAGGAAACACCACTTCTGGCACCCCTGAGAGATGATAGCACTGTTTCCCTTTGTCCCCAAGAGGTCATGGCTCTGGAATTGACCTTATAATAGTGAAAGGCTGTCTAGGAACCACAGGCAGGCAGAGGTGGGAGCCTGTCCATGGAAAAGAGAGCAAGTCAGGGTGCTCTGGAGCAGCTGTCATGATGCCAGCCAGCCATAGCCTTGCTGTGGTTCCTTGTCACTGTCACAGGACAGCCACACTGTCCCCTCCTCCACAGTCACCCAGCTGCAGAGTGACCATCCCTCTGGGGACACTCTGGCCAGGGCATGTTCCCCGCAGCCCTGCATGGATCCTGCCTCCTGGATGCTTCAGGAAGCAACTCAGCTCCCAGGGACAGACTCAGGACTTGAGAAAAGATGAAAGGCAGTTCCAGCAGTGTCCAAAGTGCCCAGCTCCACCTCCTTTGGAGGAGAAGAGGGGGATACCCAAAATAATGAGTTTTCCCTGAGTATTTACCGAAAACATAACAACAGATCAACTCCCATCCCATGTTGCATTCAAATATTGGAATATTTATTCCAAATATGGTCCTGTTGCAATTGGATGATAAACATGAAAGTGAGAGTGCAGTTATTTATGTCCTGCCTTCAGCTCCTCAGCAGCATGTGTAAGTTCAGAGTAGTTGTGCTCTTTCATCCAGCTGTCTGACTTTATCAGGTCCACAAGCACTTGGGAGAGGCAACTCTGCCAGGGATAGAGACCTGGAGAGGATGGGCTTCCCTCTGTGGAAAGCACATTGTGTCTCTCCTGGAGCTGAACTGGCAGGAGAACTCTGGGATGACATAGTCCCCTGGCAAGGAGGGGGAAGCCTCTCTCCTTGGCTGGGGCTGAAGGAGCTTCCAAAGGTATTGGAATGAGCCAGTGAGGAGCTGGTAGCGAGCGAGGCTTACTCGCGCTGCTCCGAGGAGCCACAGCCTGGGCCCAACACCAATGGAAAAGCAAGGCAAAGGGAAGTTTAGACTCAACAGCCAAAACAAGCTCTTGGCAGGAGCTGCTGTACTGTGTGGAACCACCTCTGGGGTGGCAGGAGGGCTAGATGCCCTCTACACTGCCACTTTGGAAGAGATTCACTCCTGCAGCTCTGGCACTCCTTTACCTTCATGCTCGGAAACTGTCCCAAAGAGGGATGAGGCTGGAGACTGAACCCAGCACAGATATTCTCCTGGACCTTGCTTAGGCTCCAATGCTCATCCTCAACAAATAGGGCCAAGCAGTCCACATCTACCTGCTAGAAGGAACTTGAGGGCATCTGGGTGGGATGATGGCAACAGGACAAGCTACTAGCACCTGAGATGAATGAGAAGCCAAGGAGGAAACCACATCTTCTGTTTGCTCCATCCTGCTTCTAAGCTCTCAGAAAGCCACTGCTAAGTCTGACTACTTAGGACTGTAGGCTCCAGCACTGGGATTTTGGGCCAAATCAAAGAGATCAAGGCTCTTTGGAAGGTATGAGTTTCCTATGGGAGTCTTAGTAGTTGAAGGACTACAGTTGTGAAGACAAGAGATGTTCCTCCTGACTTGCCAAGACATGAGAAGAGCCTGCTTTGCACTGGAAAAGTAGTGTTGGACAATGCCTCCAAGTCTTAACATTTAACCTCTGAAGCTTTGCCACAGGAGGTTTTTTTACCCACATAAAAGGTGTAACACATGTGGCTTAGCCAGAGGAGATGATCTGAGGAGAGACCATCAGACCTCCAGCAAATCCAGCTTGGATCACAAACCATCACTGAATCGTGAGGGTTGGAAGAGACCTCTAAGATCATTGAGTCCAACCATACCTACACTAATCCAAAGGACCACATCTAGATGGTTCTTAAACCCCTCCAGGGATGGTGACTCCAGCACCTCCCTGGGCAGCCTGGGTCAATGTCTAACAACCTGGCAAGCTCCAGAGCCAAGCATTCACCAAACAAACCCTCCTTCCCTGGCACAAACCACCCCCTTCCCCATCTGCCCCTGGCTGTGCCACTCTGTTCCACCATCTCCTAAATCCCAGGGAAAGCAGGAGGACTGTGCAGGCGTCTCTGAGGCTGGGATTGAAACCAAGCATCACAAAGCTCGGCACGTCTGTTGTTCCTTGATGGTGGCATCTCATCTGGAAGGAGCCCAGCATGTTTCTCACAGCCTGGAGTTGTGGTGTGGTGCCAGCTCGAGAAGACAACAGCTGGGTTGCTCAGCTGAGAGCTCTGGGTGTGCTATCTGCTCCTCCATCCTCTCTGCTAAGCTCCTGTGCTCTCTCTTCAGCAGAGCTTCCTCCAGCCCTGTGCTGGGAAGCAGCAGTGGACAAACCTCTTTGGCTGAGCTGGAGTCAAGGCTGGAGGCAGGGAGATAAAAACCAGTTCTCCCACTGTGCTCTACTCAGCAGAACGAATTGAGGGGCCTGTGCAGAAACAATATCCACATTACAGAGCCATTTGTGCAGGCCAGAACCACACTGGAAAACACACAGTCTTCCAGTCCTCCTGCCACCACCCCTTTCCATTTCCAACCCAGGGCAAAGGAGCAGCAGGGGAAGAGAAGAACTTGCTGATTGCCTTAGATTGCCCAAGAAAGGCTCTCATTTGCTATCCTCCAAAGGATGACAGAGGGAATACTGCACATAGGGAGGTCACCACATCTAGTTACCCATCACAAGTTTCCTGCTCAAAGGCAGATTGTCACACTTTGGGTCAAGCAGAGGATCTCAAACCCTCTGAGCACCATTTATCTGCAACAGCATTCCCACTGCCTCAACCCTGTTATTGGCTTCAAGGAAGTGTTTGAACATCCTGGAGACAGCATTTGCCTTTGGCATGGGAGAATTTAGGCTTCAGCTCTGGTCAGGGTGAAGCTGATCCTGGGAGCAGCAGCTCGAGGCTGAGGTGTGATGGCCACTCCAGGCCACTTGTGCTGAGTTGCCAAGGGATTCCTGAGGTGGAACAGGACAAATGCAGGTGACAGATGGCTCTGACATCAGAGTGAAGCAATGATCAAAGAAATTGCACGTTCTGGAGGTTAGCAAGTCAAAAGGGAAGCTCCAAAGGGAACCCAGAGAGCCCAGTCTAGGCTGAGAGAGCAAGCCAGAAGCTAAGGGAGCTGTGGTGAATCCCAAGCAGGAATGGCTGCTGCAGGCCAGGAAGGGATGTGGCCTTCCTCATTTGATTTGCAAGCCCAGAGCAAGGAGACAAATATTTACTGGGCTGTTTATTTGAGAACAAGTTGGTGGGAAGAGGAGCACGGCTGATACCAAAGGAATGCTCCTTCCTGTCACAGCCTTTGAGAACAGTGCTTAGGACTAATTCATCTTCCTATGGCCAGCCTGTTTGTTATTTATTTACTCCTTTATTACCCCTTTTCTGGACCCATCAGGGTGATTTATCACATGTGATGAACTGAGGCTCATTAGTGCGTGACTGCAGAGCTGGTACAAGCTTATCTGCAGGACATTGCTCGGCAAAGCCCCAAATTCTCTTCTCCATTTGTTTTCCCCCCCCATCAATGCATCATCTCAGATGTGGTGTTTTCTTCAGCCTGGCCATTCCAAAGATGTTATTTCCCTTTGGGAGGCCTTGGTTGTTCCAATGTTCAGCAGTTGACAGCTGCCTGGAACACACTCCAGGAGGATTGAAGCCAACAACGTTGCTATCTTTTCATCTTCCTAGCCTTAAGACTGAACTGGGCACTGGCTGCTACTTGTTGCTGCTCTTGATGACATAGCTGGTGTTGCTGTGACCTTTTTCTCTGTTCTGGCCTTATCTGATGTTTGCAGGACTTGGTCTACTTGAGGGTTTTATGTGGAACCCTGTTTCTGGGTCATTTTCTCTCTTTCTGGAGGAATTTATCGTTGGGGAGAGGTGCTGCAGAAATCAGACCTAGGCAAGAAAGTCTCTAGCTCAGCTCCTGCATGCTGCTCTGAGCAGGCTGCCTCAGCCCTGGCCAGAGAGGACAACTGCTGAGAGGACAACCACAGAAAGGACAAGTACAGAGAGGACAGTGAGAGTTCTCCCAAGATGCAGGAGGCAAAAGCTCTGGGAGCAGGTGGAACCACACCAACTCTTCTCGTTCCAGAGTTGCTCTCATCCAGCAAACAAAATGTAAGCTCAGCACGGGCTGGAGTATGTTTTTCTGTCTGAGTTACCAGCTCTAGCCAAGCCCTAGCCCAGGAAGGCTGCCCAGCTCCATGCAGGAGCCTCTTGTGCTCTAGCTGTGTTCAATCTCATGGCAGGTGATGCTGCTGTCACACCTGCTTTGCCTCTTATCACTCAAAGCCCTCTTCTGACCTTGTCCCATGAGGTCTTCATGCCCAGATCCCTCAGGCTGACCTTGTTCCTTGCTCTGCTCAGTGCCTGCACAGCCTGGGAGAGGTCTCCTGCTGCACTCACTTGTCCATGCTACTGGTGGAAGTGGGTGCAAATCCACTTTTCTGGAGATGGTTTCTCCTCTGGTAGCTCCGTGGCAGGCACAGACTCATTGGAGGGAGGAGAGAGAAGCTCTGCAGCTCTGGGGGCTCTTCCACATCCTGTGACCACGAAAGCACCTGGCTAAGGGAGGAGATATGGGCCCAAAACAATGCCCAACGCTTCAGACCACATTTCATCAGCTATTTTCACATCAGAGATGAGACAGAGCCTGTGTCTGAACAGCCCCAAGGACTCTTGGTGTTGCTCCTAGGTAATCCCCTGAAGCAGTGACTTATTTTCTTACACCTCTCAGCATAAAGGATAAATCTTTGAGAAGGCTTCCTGAGTTTATCAGCTGCAGCTTCTGGGACAGGGAGGTCTAACACTTTCTGCCTGCCTCTGGCTGCAGCACCAAGCAGCATCTGAGTGTGCTTGCAGGATTTTTCCCCACTTCATTTGGGGAAATAAAACCACCTTGAGGAAGAATGGCTGTGTAACATCCCTCTCAGAGGCTGCCTTCCCAGTGCCCAGGGGAATATGTGTGAGTGTGTGTCCTGTTTTGAGAGAAGCCCAACAGAATCCATCTCCTTGAGGCAGGGCACACGAAGGAGGTCAAGAGGCATTTCCACCCTGCAGCTGTGTGCCGTTGCTGGAAAGCAAAGAGATCCTCAAGGAAAGCTTGTGGAAACACAAGGCCAAGGGAGAAAAGCAGGTATAGGCTGAGGGGGAGGCTTGCTAGCTGCAAAGTTCTTCCTTTATGAGAAAAAAAAGTGTTTTCAGAAGGAGTAACCTTCCTGTGATGTCCTCTCCATAGGGCTGTTGTGACAGCAGCCCTGGAAAGCATCCAGCTGCCTTTGGAATGTCTCCAGAGATGGAGACTCCATCACCTCTCTGGGCAGCCTGGGCCAGGGCTCTGCCACCCTCAAAGGAAAGAAGTTCCTCCTTATGTTCAGATAGAACTTCTTATGGTCGAATTTGTGCCTGTTCCCTCTTGTCCTGTCCCTGGGCATCACTGAGAAGAGTTTGACCCCATCCTCCTGACACCCCCCCATGAAGTATTGATGAGCACTGAGAAGATCCCCTCCTCACTCTCCTCTTCTCCAGCCATTCCCATCTGTGTTCCTGGGAGGACTGGTGCAGGCTGTGAGCTGTGCCAAGAGGGTGCATGAGGCTGGTCAGAGGCAGAAAGAATGGAAAATGTGCACTGCTGTTTCTGTTTAGCTTTAGGAACTGATCCAGCTGAGATAATAACAGCAGAGTTCACTTTGCCATGGCAAATCTGCAGGTACTTTGCAGCATTAAGGCTTGATGCCCTGTTCTTACACAACTGGCTCCTGCTGATGATGGGAAGAGCAAGCTGCCCATAAACAAGGTTTGATTCCTTCTTTAAGGTAAATTCCCGGGCAAAAGGAGTCAATCAATTTTTCATAAAGCATAAAACAGAGCTAAGTGCTTGGGATCATGTGTGAGTCCCTGTCAAACAGAGCTGATAAGTCCCTGATGCAGCACAGGGAATGCTTTGCAAGTATTGTCCAAGTGACCTTTTCATTCGTTTGCCTCAAGCAGTTAATCTCTTTTTTCCAGGATACAGACTATTTTAAGTCCCGTTACATCACACATGCATTTTACATTGCAATTCCTTTTTTTTTCTTCCTAGGAGGATTAGGTTGGTTTCTACCTTTATTTTTGTTAGCAGAGCCCTCCCCACCTCCCTGAGCTTTCCAGAGTTCAAGGAGCTCCCAGGCAAGAACTGCAAGTGCCTGTTTGCAGTCAGGATGTGATGGCCAAGGGCAGGATGTGGAGCCCTGTGATTGAGGAAGCCCTGCCAGGCCAGAAGCAAGGATTGGACCTCTCCAAAGGCAATCCCTATGATGGCCAGGGGATTACAGGGCCAAGGAGTGGAGGCATTCCCTGCCTGTGCCTGGGGGACCATAAACGGGAGAAAGGCAGCACTGGGCCAGTGCTCCTCAGCAGGGTTCCAGCTTCTAGAGGAGAAGACTTGAACATGATTTAGAGGGAAAAAAATGTGCTTCCAAAGTGTCACTGGCATGTTGTTGTTGTTTCTGACTTGGAAATCATTTCAAACTCCCTGTGCCACTTGAAAAATCAACAGAGGGAGCAGCTGCTACCTGCCAAAGGAGATCAGGGACTTTCAAGCTCAGGATGGGGGTAAAGAATCCTTCCACAAGCCCTCAGATGTGCTCCCATCTCCTCTGTGTTTGGATTCACTGAGCTCATGACAACAGAGCTCGTGGCACAGGAGGGCAGCTCTGCATGGAGTTCACACTTTATTATTAGCCACAGTTGAAAGGGACAACAATAAATCAACGTTGTGCTTTCAGAGTTACGAGTGGAAACAGAGAGCACAGCATTTATAAGCAAGGTTGCAGCAATGTGTTTGGTGAACATCCAGCAGCAACATGCACTGCTGAGCCCTCCTGGGAGCCTCCCCTCTCCCCAAGCTGCCTGGTGCTCCTTTGCCCACAGCAGATCCCACCAGGGATGCTCCTGGCTTTGCAGTTGCACAGTTACACCCTCCACACCAGGCATCAGCTCTGGGTTGCCAGCCCCTCACTCTTCTTGTGAATAACATACATGGGTTTTTATATATATATATATCCATATTATGCAAACTACTTTACAGTTAGAGCAGCACTTACTCTGTGTCCTCGTTTGAGTTATGACCCTAAAGTGACCAACAAACAAATCCATGCAATATACATCATATTCAGGATCAAACTGAGGGGCAGTCCCTGCAACTCCCACCCACTTCCATACAGCCTAAGACCCAAGCAAGGCAGGTGCAGGATGAAGCTATTTAGCATCTAACTAACAGCAAATACATAAAACCCTGAAGGTTGAGCATCTGAATCATCTGAGGTGGTGGACTGCTTAGTCTCCTGTTGCTGCAGGACTCTGCCTGCTCTTCCTTTGATCTCAATCCAAGAGTTCCTGACTGCAGGCTCCAGCCCTGAGCCTGATTCCCATCTGCTGCTGAGTCCTGCTGCCACAGCATCAGTGGGGAGGGGGAGGGAGTTGCCATCCAGAGGGGTTTGGGGGTGGGATTGGTTTTGTCTATATTTGAATATATTTTATTTAATTGTTATTATTTTCATTAGTTTACGTTTCCATTTCCAGTCCACAAGTTTCTCTCTCTCTCTCTCTGTTAATTCCTTTTTCCTTCCTGGAGTGGGGAAAAGGCAATAATAGAGACTATCTGTGCCTGGATTAGTGGCTGGCCCAGCCCTAACCCTTGGCTCTCTGACACTCCACCTCTCCTTCTTGTGTTGTTATACCTCATGGAGATTTAGTCAACAAAACCTCCACTCTGGGACCTCTCTTTGGACAGATTTCTTATTCTGGGCTTCTGCTGCAAACTTTATAGAAACATTTCCTTTTCAGCAGTTGCTCTGACACCTTCTCCTCAGCCAAAAGGATTCCCTTCCCTGGGTTCCAGGAGTGAGTTTCAATCCCCAATCCCAACAAACCAGCTCAGGTTTAGAAAAGGAAGGAGAAACACTTCTCCTGCTGGCCTAGGCTGAGTGTCCAGGTCTGATCTGCAGATCCCATCCAATCCAGAACTGCTTCCACCAGGACCTCTCCCACAACAGCTGAGCCAAGAGGGAGAGGGAGTTTAACACAGAGGCACTTCAAACCCAGAAAGATCTCAAGCCAAAGAGCCAAACACTGTTGGGAGCTACTTAAGGAATTGTTAGCAAGCTGAACTTTCCTGATGACTCCAGAACCAGCTTGCCAGCTCCAGCCTGTGCCCTGCAAACACCTCACAGCACCTGAGCCTCAGCATCTCCTGGAGCAGAGCCACACCAGCATGCAGCAGGAACATATGGACACCATCTCCTGCAGACTTGTTGTGGCTGCTGCAAGGAGATGAAATGTAAATTGTGAGAGGGGAAACTGCAAGGAGAGCTAATCTCCACCTTCTCTTAGACAAAATAGCAGCCTGCACACAGATAAGCACCAAGTGTGAAGTGTCCGGCGGGAGGAGGCCTCGCATTCCTCCTGCCTCAATGGAGCCTTAAAATAGCACTTCCCACTGCAACACTTTAAACAAAGACAGCCAAGGGATTATTAAGACCATCAGCCAGAAAACAGCTTGATAGATCCCAAGGCAGATGGGCAGGAAGGGAGCTCTCCATGTGTAAAGCCATGGGTGGTTGTGTGTGAGGGAAGCTCTGCCCTTCCCAAACATCAGCTCTGCCCGTGCTCTCAGGAAGGATGGAAACTGCCTGCACGTGCCTGTGGGATCTGTTATTCTTTCTGGAAGCCCAGCAGAGGAGGAAGGGGGAATAGGAGGTGCTGGAGTGTGTCCAGAGAAGGGCAAGGGTCTAGAGCACAAGTGTGCTGAGGAGCAGCTGAGGGCACTGGGCTTGGTTAGCCTGGAGCAGAGGAGGCTCAGGGCAGACCTTAGCTCTCTCTACAGCTCCCTGCAAGGAGCTTGGAGTGAGATGGGGGTTGGTCTCTTCTCCCAAGGAACAAGGGATAGAACAAGAGGAAATGCTCTCAAGTTACATCAGGGGAGGTTTAGGTTGCACATTAGGAACAATTTCTTTCCCCAAAGGGTTATCAAGCCCTGGCCCAGGCTGCCCAGGGCAGTGCTGGGGTCTCCATCTCTGGAGAGATTCCAAACCCACCTGGATGCCATCCTGTGCAAGCTGCTCTAGCTGACCCTGCTCTGAGAGGGGGGTTGGACTAGATCATCTCCAGAGATCCTTCCAACCCTTACCATGCTGGGATTCTGTGGAAATCTAGCCAAGTTTCAATGCTGTGACTGGTTTCTTCTCCTCCTTCAGTCTGCAGTGTTTGGGGTGAGGTGTTTGGCCCCAGAGTTCTGCTTAACATCTCCTCCAAAGCCATGAGGAGCAAGGATGTGTTACTATGCTGTGCACATCAAAATATTGTCATTGAGTTCAAGAGCAGAGCCTGTTATTACCTTCAGAACATGAAGGGGAAAGGCAGAGCATTGTAAACAGACAAGCACAAAGTGATTTATAACAAATACCTATAGAACCCAGGCTTCCTCTCTCTATCTGCAGATGCTGGTGGAGTTCATCTCCCTTGCTGCTTCTGGTCCCTCACAGTCTCCACAGCAATGCCTGGTGTGCACATTGACCTCCCCTGCCTGTGGGCACCCTGGGGCTACATCATCCAGTGGCTAATCTTGCAGAATGCACATTTTCTCCAGCTTGGATTCCTGATACTGAGCACACTCCTGGGACACAATCCAATGGCAGGCAGGCAGGCTTGAAATCCTAAGCTGTCCATGCCACAGCATGTGCAGAGCAACAGGCTCCCAGCAAGCCCAGCGAGGTGTTTCCAAAGCAAACAGCTTGTATGCAGTGATAGCATCAGAGCTGGAGGCAACCTTCCTTGTTTTCCTGATGGCAAATCCTAATGAACTCAATGGTAAAATATGGCATTTCCCAACCAGCAAGTCTCCTACCATCTCCAGCACGATGAGCCTGTCATCAGGCCTTCTCCTTGAATCCCTCCACACATGGTTTCAATCCCTCTGGTCATATGGTAATAACTTCACTCAATTAGTTTGTATTTGTCAGACCAAATTGCCCTTTAGGCTGCAGGATGCTGGAGGACATTGTCCAGGCAGCTTATTCTTAGCAACATAGAGCTGACAAAGAAAAGGCAGGGCTGAAGTTCAGCTGTGGTTTTACTGCTCCTGTCACCTCTGACATCTGGCCTCTCCTCCTGCTGCCCACTTTGCTCCATGCTTTACATTAGCTACTAAGAAATGACCATCAGACCTTCAAGCCTAGTTTGTTTGGGCCTGGTAATTCCCTCTCCACCTCCCTTCCACTACACCTGGCACAAGGAAAACCATGTGTCTCAAGCAGCTCCTGACAAACCCAGTGGAACTAGGCTTGTGGATGCAAAGGGTGATGTGCAGTGGTGCAGCTTTGCTGGGCCCAAGCTGGGATGAATGGCTCACAGCTCCTCAGGCTGGGCAGAGCTGAGCCAGTGCACTTCTGAGCTGCAGCTGTGTGCCTAGGGTCATGTAGTCACTGCTCTGCCCTCTGCCTCCTCCTCAGAGATGACTCCATTGCCTCTCCTGAGCAGGAGAGGAGCTGGAAGCTGCCACCACTCCCAGAGGAAAGAGTTTGAGAGTGCCTGACACATCTCTGGTAAGATTGTTGTTTCCTAAATGGTTTCTAATTGCCCTGTACTGATCACAGATATCAACCATATCTTCCCCAAAGCTCTTTAAGCCTATATATGGTCAGAAGATCATGGGGCCAGCATATTTGTTTTGTTTTGCTAGATTCAGATAGCTAGGGCCCACCACTGACTCAGTGGGGTGGAGAGAGAGAGAGAGAAAAGAGTGCAGAAGGGTGACAGCTCTGAAATGATGGAGCCCATGAACTTGAATGTGAGGAAGTTATTTCTCCTCCTTAACATCACATTCTGGGAAGAAAGGGAGAAACAGCAGCAGAGCTAGCAGGGGTAATCAAAAAGCTGGAGGCACTGCTCAACTCTCAAGGATCAACAAGGGTTAGGGGAAGTTCCCTAGTCCAGTCTTGGCAGAAAATACACTTCCCACAATCTCCTTTCTCTGTGTCACTGGATACAGGAGTTGCTTGGCTCTCAGTCAGGGGAGGATGCACATAGGAGGTTAATATACCTTAGCCATGTCAGCTGAGCTCTAAGCAATCTTACCTGCCAAAGGGCTAAGTGCTAGCAACCCTGGCATGGCTTAGGATGGTGTAAGGTGCACCAGGAGCAGTTTGCAGGTCTGCTGCATCCTTGTGCTGAAGGGCAGGATGCAGCAGCTGGCTTTCTCATGCAGAGCAAAGCAACCACAGGAGTGCTCAATTCCCAGCATCATTTAAGGTGGGAAGAGACCTCTCAGATCATCTAGTCCATCCAATGGGTGTGTGGCTATCTCCCTCTGCCCACACCAGCCACACTTTCCTTTCTTCCACCCTCGCATCATTGCTGTGTCCTCCTGTCTCCCTGCTCCCCAGCTCCATGGCTCTGCTGTGCTGAGCACTCCAGAGCTAGAGCAAGCACTGCAGGGGAGGTCTCCAGAGCAAAGCAGAGGCACAATCCCCTCCCTGACCTGCTGGCCATGCTCCAAGGGAAGGCAAATAACACATTCCTTTGTGATAGGAGCCTCACAGTCACCTATCATCAAACTGTCCCCATCAATCCTTACAGTTTGAAGTGGAAGAAAACACCACAGACACACAGAGCTGCAGACACCCAATGAAACTAGAACCTCCCAGCACCATAACAAACCTTCCTCTGGCAGCAGAGCTGGGCTGAGGAGGGAGGGGAGAGAGAGGAAGAGTGAGAGAAGAAAGGAGAGAGAGAAGGAGAGAAGGAGAGAGAGAAGGAGAAAGAGAGAGAAGGAGAGAAAGAAGGAGAGAGGAAAGAGAGGAGAGAGAGAAGGAGAGAGAGAGAGGAGAGAGAGAAGGAGAGAGGAGAGAGAGGAGACAGAAGGAGAGACAGAAGGAGAGACGGAAGGAGAGGAGAGAGAAGGAGAGAGAGGAGAGAGGAGAGAGAGGAGAGAGAGAAGGAGAAAGAGAAGGAGAGAGAGGAGAGAGAGAAGGAGAGAGAGGAGAGAGAGAAGGAGAGAGAGAAGGAGAGAGAGAAGGAGAGAGAGAAGGAGAGAGAGGAGAGAGAGGAGAGAGAGAAGGAGAGAGAGAAGGAGCTCCAAGCACTGTTGTTATCCATTTCCCACAGCTAGCAGCCTTGCTGTGCCGTGCAGAAGCAGATGCAGAGTGAAGGCCCCAGCAGGAGTGATGATTTATCCCTGCAAAGGAGTTTGTTTCCATCTGAGCTCCTCTCAAGTGGCTTTTCCACTGGACCAAGTCCTTGCCAGCAGCACTTGCACCTCCAGCTGCAGCTTGCTGCCTGGAGGGCCTGCTGGAGACTGTCTGCAGAGCACTTGTTGCTCCTGCCTATAAATAACCTCTCAGATGCCCAGGCCACACAGTCCCAGTGCAGCAAAGGTCAGGCAGCATGGGCAGCTCCTGAGGACATCACTCTGCAGCACTGCCCCAGGCCTGAGGCCTTGGTGCCTGGCCTGCAGCCAAGGCTCCAGGCTTTATCAGGGCTGGATCTTGCTGGGAATTTTCTGATGAAACAGTTTTATTGGAAAAATGCTGATTCACAGGCATCCCAAAGCTTCATGGACATGCACCAGGATTTTTTGTTGGTTTTTTTTTTGGTGTTAATTTACAAGGAAACCCAGACATTATTTGGATGTTCTAGTGGCTGCCTGGGCAGCTGCCAGGGTATCCCATGGCTCCCAGGGTGTCCTCTGGGCTGCTTGGAGCACAGCAGCCTGAGCACCACAGGACCTCTGATGGCCTTGTCCTGACCCAGCTCATGCACCCCTGAAACCTCAGCATGGAGTGGCTTTTCCTTTTTCCTTTCCTTTCCTTTCCTTTCCTTTCCTTTCCTTTCCTTTCCTTTCCTTTCCTTTCCTTTCCTTTCCTTTCCTTTCCTTTCCTTTCCTTCTGCCTTCTCTTTTTCCTTTCCTTCTGCCTTCCCTTTTTCCTGAGCTTCCCTTTTTCCTTCCCTTCCCTTCCCTTCCCCAATCCAGGTATCCTGGCACATCCTTCCCCCTGCACAACCTCCACCAGCTGAGAGCTCTGCTGGAGCTTGAGCCCTGCTGCTGCCCTCAGCCTGGTGCCACAGCTCTCCCTGCCTCCTGTCTCCATGCCTCCTGCTTTGCTGCTCTGTGCCATGAATTCCTGGCAGCAGTGACTCACAGACACAAGCATCTGGCTCCCTGCTGCAGCTCCAGGGCAGCTGGGAATGCTCCAGCCCTGAGCAAAGGTTAGCCAGAAGGATTGTGTCCCCAGCTCCTGGGCCTTGGCAGCCCTTCCCCATATGGCCAGGGGAGGATTTGCTGGTTGATCTTTCCAGGTGTCCATAGGAGACAGCCTAGCAGAATCCTGCTCCACATGGTCCTCGTGGCCTTGTCTCATCCTTTAGACCCCACAGGTCCACTCTGCTCTCTGGTTTGTAAGGATCTCCTCCTAGAAAGGAGCTTCCTCCATGCCAGAGAAGTGTTTGCTGCAGAGAAGCTGAGGTCTCCAAAGCAAACAGACAAACCAAAGCAACCCAAGGTGCACAGTTCTCAGTGTCTCTGGTGTCCTCTTGCCCACACTCCAACAACCTTCAGTGCCTCCCTTGCTAGCAGCAAGCTCTGCACGTGTGTCCACAGAAAAATCCCTTCCTTGCCATCACCACACATCTCCCTTTGTGCCTACTCCCTGCTCCAGCACCCAGCTGTGTCCCTGCTCTCCTCTCCTCTCCTCATCATCCTCAGGCCCCAGGAGCTGGGACATGGCAAACCTTGTCCCTGCAGCCCAGCTAGGGATGCTTTGCACACCCCTGCTGAACTGGAAAGTGCTGGAAAGGCACAAAGAAACAAGCTCATGTTTTGCTGGGTTTCTTTCTGAGTGAATTCTAGAGGAGACCTCAGATTTCTTCTGTTTTTTGTGGAAATACACTCAAAGTTAGGGAAATGCTCTCAGTCAGCTGTAGCAAGTGATGCTATATATGGTTAACAAGCTGACCTGCATCCACAGCTTCCCTGATGCTCTGTTCTTCCCTCAGGACTGCTTTGGTGATGCAACCAACATGGGATGACACCTTGTGCTGGATGCTGCAGGTCCATGCAGGTGGAAGCTTTCCATCTGATGCCTCATGTGCCATCTCCTGTCTTTCCCTCCAGCAGCCAGGAAGGTGCAGTGCTAGAGCTATTTTCCTCATCCTTGATCTTTCCCAAAGACTGCAGTATGATGGATGAGGTCTGGTAGGGACATTTTGATGCTTGCCAAGCTGTAACTCAGCATCATCAGAGAGAGAAGAAAATGATGTTCAGCTAGCAAGAAGAAGAAGAAGAAACCAGGATCATCTTCCTGGGTCAGATGGAGAGAAGATGCTCTCAGTGCTGTTTCTTATCTCTGGGGAGCCTTTTCTCTCTGCTCCTGCTGCACAAACCATTCCTCACCCTGCAGAGATGCTGAAATTTAAGCAAGATGTGGCGGCCTGGGAGTGACAGACTGATGGTTGGACTTGATGATCTTAGAGGTCCCTTCCAACCTTCATGAGTCTGTGTGATTATCCTGGTTTTCCACACCTCTTCTGGACACTGCAGACAAGGAGGGTGAGCTGGAGTAACCTCTGCCCTGACCCAGCAAGAAGCATTGCTGTATTCCTCAGCTGCATCCTCCCAGGATAGCCACAGACCCAGGGGGTTATTACCAAACAGCTGGAGGCTGGAAACAGGACAGAAATCCTCTGCCTAGGAGTCAGGCCACATCCCAGGCTTGCTGCTCAGGAAAAGCTCTAATTCTTCCCTAAGTAAGCCACAGGTTTCTGCTGTGAGAGGAGCAGGACAGAGTTTAGCTCCCAACCTTTCTCTTCCAACAGCTTCTCCCCTGTGCTGGGCAAAGGGCAGGAGAACAAATGGCAAAGCAAATGCCATCCCATGGGCAGAAGGATGCTGCTGCCTGAGCAGCACTCAGGCTTTCAGATGCAGGGAGCTTATTGAGTTGGACAAAAGTCATGGCAAGGATTGGTCCTTTCTAACTTCACCCGACAGAAATATCCCTGAATAATAGGGTTTTGTTTTCCCACAAATATCCTTTATTGATTTGGAGCAGTCCCACATTCAAGCTCAGCATCTGAGTGCCTGCAGTAATGGAATAAGACAGCAAAGTCTTCTTATATTAGTGATTTTCACTGAGTCACTCAGTAAGCTATTTTTGCCATTCCCTTCCTGCCAGAAGTACAATATTTTCATGTCCTATAGCAGAGAAATAAACTTTCAGACAGTTTTGACTGACTCTGAAGTCCATTTGAATGCCCAGGCATGTTCTCCATCCCTGCAAAGTGACCAAGGAGAGCAGAGCACAGAGCAAACCCCTGACAGAAGGAAATCCCAGCATGGGGAGGGTTGGAAGGGATCTGTGGGGATCATCCAGTCCATCCCTTCTGCTCCAGCAGGCTCATTCCCAGCAGCTTGCCCAGCATCACCTCCAGGTGCCGTTGGGATCTCTCCACACCAGGAGACTCCCCAAGCTCTCTGGGCAGCCTGGGCCAGGGCTCTGCATCCTCACACCAAACAACTTGCTGATGGAACCTCCTAGATTCCAGTGTGTGCCCATTGCCCCTTGGAGTTTTGTCTCTCCACTCTCTCTATGTGTTTCCTACATGTGCATGTCAGGCTGAGGGAGCAGCAAGCTGTCCCTGTCACCTGTACCTCCCATGGGCACAGAAAGCTCTCTGAGCAGCCTGGGCACCAGGGGCAGGCATGGCTGCAGCTTCCCTTCTGCTGTGTTGGGGCTGTTGCTCCTCATCTGATCCCTGCTCCAGCCAGCTGCTCCTTGCAAAGGGCTATTTCAGGCCTAATGAGGAGCTCTTATCAACTTTCAGGCTCATTTTCAGTGGAGCAGCTCTGTGCTGAGTGAACAGGATCCCAGCACACACGTCAGGGGCTGCCTGAGGCTTTTCCAGCAGGTTGACATTTCAGAGGCACCTCAGCCCTGCTGCAGAGCTGGTGGAGACAGCCTCCTGCAGGGCACCTTTGGGTGCACAGCACAGCTCCTGCTCATTCCCAGCCAGATTCCAAGGGTGCACAGAGCTAAGGAGAGCAGGCACCTCTCAGGGGGAGGGTTCAGAGGTGACAGCAGTTCATGCTTGGACAAACCACACAGTGGAGATGGGCAGAGCCTGTGCCATCCCTTCCATGGCTTCAGCAGAAGCATCCAAGGGCTTGCAAAATCTCCCTCCTTCTCAGGATCACTGCTCCCTTTGTGAGCCTTCTCCCTGCTGGAGAAGGTTCTGTGTCTTCCTGCCTTGCTAGGTGCCTGTGCAGAGCTCTCTGGGGTGGCACAGAGCTTTCAAAGTGATGGCCAACCATTAGCCTTGTCTGTAGTTCTTCTGTTGAGCAGTGACTAGACCACAAGAGCAGACAGGAGATGCTCACAGGGCTGAGCCTTCAATGTGAGAAGCTTCCAGTCATCAGCACATTGAGACACTTTGTGCCAGCCTGGACTCATGCCCAGCACTGGCATTTTAGCCACACCTTGGGATGATGCAGGACCCTTCTGGGCTGTACCTGCCTGTAGTAACATCTCAGCAGGGCTGAAGGCACTCCTAGTCCAAAAGGAGTCTCTTGGCAGCACTCTGCTTCCAAATGGGCCTCAATTGCTAACAGATGGTCATCCTTCTGAGAGCCCAAGAAGTACAGGGAGAAGCTTGCAGCATGCTTGAAAGCACCTTCAGGCATGCCTGGCAAGATGTGCAGTGTGACAGTGCTGTTTATGGACTCCATGCAGCCATCAGGAAGGGATCTGTCTTGTTTATGTTCCTCTTGCAATGCCTCTTGTTCCCCTAACATCTTTGCTGGTAACCCTCTTCCTTCTGGGCACTGCAGCCCAGAGTACAGAACATGCAGTGCTTCTCCTGCTGGCTTCCCAGGAGCCTCTCCTGGAAACAATTTGGACAAGAACACTGAGACAAATCCCCAGGCACCTTGGTTCTCCATGCCTGTCACTGTGCAGCAAAGCATGGCTGCCCAGAGCTCCAGGCCACGGCAGCTCTGGCACTGGCAGTGCTCCTGCTGCTTGGCCAGTGCCTTCCAGCTGGGAACAGCCTGCTCCAGGATCACTTGGTGCTCCTCCAGGACCTTCTTGCTCCTAGTGCTCCTCAGGAACTTAGAGGCTTGCTGCTGGGTGTTTACAGGCATGATAACACTTGGAGCAGCCTTCTGATGCCATCTCATAGCTCGCAGTGCCTAGATGTCCTGGTTCTCCTCCTCTATGCCATCCCTGGCTAGCTGGAAGCTGTGCCTCAGTCCCAGCAGTGCTGCTCACTGTTTGCTTTCCCATTTCCTAGCACTTTCTTGCACCCTGACCACTTCAGCCATCCTTGGCCAAACTATGTACCACAGAGGACAATGCCTATTGTCCTGCCTGCTGCTGCTTGGCCAGAGGAGCTCTTTGCATCTGGTCTGAGGGTGGTAGGACTGTGCTTTTGGGAGAAGCACCCATAAAAGGAGCAAACTGAGCTTCCCTCTCCCTCTTGTACATCTTCCCATGCATTGCCCTCACCTGGGAAGCCCAGCAGCTTTCCAAGCAGCATGATGGACAAGAACACAGAGCTGAGCATCTCTCCTGGGAGCTACCAGCCTGGAGAGGCTGTTCCCTGTTAAGGGGAAAGCTTGAGATCTGTCACCCAGGCAGAACAAGCACCTGGGCAAGGAAAGCAGCTGGTGCCCTGCCCAGCCTGGGGAGAGGTTCAGGAGCCCTAAGTCCAGGAGATGTGAAAGGCAGCAGGACTACAACTGACCTCACTGCAGAGATTTACACCATTCCTGTGCAAATCAAGAGCATCATCCAGGGAAACAAAGTAAAGCATCACCACAACACGAGTGGGCATGAGGAGATCCATGGTAGAGCCAGGAGGTTTCCCAGACCCCAACTACCAAAACCTTCTTCATCTTGTGGGAGAACTCAGTGAGATCTCCTACAGGAGGCTGTGTTGGGAAGGAAGGGTTGGAAAGCAGAAAACTCAGCAATAGAGGAAGGAAACACAGGTCCTATCCCAGTGCCATGAGTGCAGAGAAGCCCAGGGAAGTGGTACCCACACTGAGCTCATGTCCCCACTCCAGAGCCCCCAGCACTGCCTCCCCCTGAGCAGCAGGATTGAAGGGACAAGGCAGCAGAGATCTCCCATCCCCTGGCAGATGTAGTGCAGAAGCAGGAAGGGCTGTGCACATCCAGGCTTAGAGCAGCAGCTCTGGGGATGCTGCTGCTGCTCAGCAGGCACAGTGCCCTCCCTGCAGCATTCCCTACAGCCAAGCCAGAAACAGGCCTGATTTGGCCCTAAATGCATCTATAACCCAGACCCAGCTGTGAATTTCCTCTCTCCTCACTTTAAAATACACGAGCTGGTTTGCACAAGCCCAGGATGGAGCAGCTTTTCCCACCCATGGAGCAACTGAACTGTTCCCCAAACCCCAGCCCAGGGAACTGCTGGGGAAGCAGCCACAAGTGCCAAACATCTGCATGAATGCTTTGTGCCAGATGTTACCAGAGAGGGATGTCAAAGGAAGGGAGGAACTGGCTCTAGCTAGCCCCACACAACCAGCTCTGAACAGGTGAGCCACAGAGAGCTTTGTGCCTGCTGGTTAGGCTCTGTGTCTGCCATGCTAGGCTCTCTGGTGCTCCTCAGCTCTCCAGGAGGGCTGTACCAGCCTTGGCCAAGCACTGGCATGGATCATGCTTTCCAGGCAGTGCAGCAGACCTGCAAACTGCTCCTGGTGCACCTTACACCATCCTAAGCCATGCCAGGGTTGCTAGCACTTAGCCCTTTGGCAGGAAAGATTGCTTAGAGCTCAGCTGACATGGCTAAGGTATATTAACCTCCTATGTGCATCCTCCCCTGACTGAGAGCCAAGCAACTCCTGTATCCAGTGACACAGAGAAAGGAGATTGTGGGAAGTGTATTTTCTGCCAAGACTGGACTAGGGAACTTCCCCTAACCCTTGTTGATCCTTGAGAGCTGAGCAGTGCCTCCAGCTTTTTGATTACCCCTGCTAGCTCTGCTGCTGTTTCTCCCTTTCTTCCCAGAAGCACTGAGACCTCTTCTCTGGGCTTTGCAAGTGAATGAAACCCTGCCTTGGGCATGCACACAAAGCCCTGGTCCATCCTCTCTGCAGCAAGAAGGAAGGCAGCCCCAGTTCATCCCAGATCCTGGCTCACCACTCAGCATGGACATTGCTCCTCAGGGAGCCTGGCACTCTGCAGCAGCAAACCCTACACCTAGAACCTGGCCTTGGGCCACACGAGGACTCCCTGGTCTGAGTCTCCCCATCCTGCCCAAGCAGTTCCCCCCTTGGGCTGCCTCTACGGGTGACAACTTCTGCCAAGTGAGTTAGAAAAAGAGCTTGCTGTGCAGCATGGAGAAAGTGCTGAGGGTTTTGTGGTGCCCTGTGGTTTGTGTGCCATTCCTGTGGCAGCTGTGCTGGGCTCACACAGCTCGGAGGGTTCACACATGGCCACGTGCACCTCCAGCCTCCCAAGCACACAGACACCACTGCAGGTCCTTGCTTCCCTTGTGGTCTCTCCTCATTTACAAAGCCACTCAGAGGGAAAACATGTTTCCTCTTTGTGAATGGGCAAATCTGACACAGATGCTGCACTAACTGGAAACATCTTTTGTTCCACTCTGCTCGTGCATTCACTCTGTCCAAGGACAGAAGGTGCCATTCACCATCATCTCCTCAACGCTGCTGATCTTGGGCATCTCCTCTTGAAAGCTACAGCAAATCCTCACTTCTTCCCCTCCAACCAACTCTACAAACCTCCAGGTTGGAGAGTGAGCAGTGTCAGCAGCCTCTCTGCAGCTGCAGGGACACACTGAGAGTAGGGCTAGTCAAGGGATGGAGGAGAAGGGAACTGACCCCAGTCTCCCAGCCACCATCCTCACCCAGCACAGAAGGGAACCCTGAGAGCCAGGGCCACACACATCCCATGGGTTTCTGTGCTGCAAGGTGAACTTGAGACTTAACAAGTGAGAAAACAAGACTGCTAGTAACTCTTAGGCTACCAGGTTGGCTGCAGGAGGGCAAGTCCAATCTGCCTGTGAGATGAGTTCTCTGCAGGCTGAGCATTTCCAAGTGTATCCTATAGAAACTGGGAGAGAAGAGCTCTGCACTGGTTCCCCCCTCTCCACAGGAGACTTCCCTTATCCTGCAGACTGCAGCTAGCAATGGCCAGGAGCCAAGAGCAAGGCTGATCATCAGGTGTCAGGAAACGTTTGCCAGGGCTTTATCCTTAAAATAACCCCTGGAGACATTTTGCTCAGCAAAAGAAAAGGTCTTGCCCAAAGCAACACCAGCTCCAGAGGGGGAAGGATAGGGCATTCCTGAGGAGGAGTGATGGGCCATTCAAGAAACATTTTGATGCTCTCCTTAGGGCCATGGTTTAGTGATAGGGATGGTTGGGCTTGATGAGCTTAGAGGTCTCTTCCAACCTTCGTGATTCTGTGATTGTGTCATTCCATGAACTATTCAGATGATAACTAAGCTCCAGGTGGGCAGCAGGGAATGGAGTGGGACCATGACTAGCTGGGTCTCCAAGGCAGACTACTCATCCTCTGCCACCAACACTAGAAGGAGAGCTCACGAGAGGTTTGAACCCTGCAGGCAAAGTGAGTTCCCTTCCAGCTGCCTGGAAGAGAAAGATCAATGGAAGCTTAAGAAACAACTCAAGCCCTCAGTGCCCCAACAGAGAAGTGCTTGCATGTGCAAGGCAGAGGCAAACCCCAGCTCTGGGGTGGAAATTTTGCTCTGGGACAAAGATGTTATGAATGACTTATCCTGAAGATATGCCAAGATGTAGGTACTGCTATCACTGCAGTCAAAGACTTTAACTTGCTGGGAGCACTCCTGAGATAAAGCATGGAAAACCTTCCCTGGGCTATCTTTAGCTTCTCTCTCTCACAAGTCACTCACAGCTCTAAAAATACAGTTTGTATCATTGGATTCCTGGAATTCCTTCAGTTCTTACATTCTGCTTTAAGTGGCATTAGAGCTGGGCTGTGCAGGCAGAGGCTGGGGGATGAGGTTTCCTCCTGGATTACATCTCACCTGGCTTCAATACTCAATATTTATTTACTTTGGCCCCAGAGGTAATTTGGGGAAAGTTTTCCTGTAGATACACCTCTTACCTGGCTGTGTGGGACAAGGGCTAGGTTTGCTTTGGGACTAGAGAGTCAGTTAATAACTATTCCAATATAGATTTAAACTAAACCACATGCTCCCTGCAAGAACTGAGTGGAGACTGGGGGGGGGTTTTCTCCCCAAAAGCTGTAGCTCTCTTGCCTCTTCTGGCCTGAGCATTGTGATGCTGTGAAGACTTCTGGGTCACACATCTCTCTTTTGGTTTTGGGGTGGATTTCGGGTTACTCTTTTGGTTTTTGGGTTGCTCTTTTTCACCTCAGAGTGAATCAAACACCAAGAGCCAGAAAGCCTTGACCTCCCACCAGCCTTCTTGGACTTGATTTGATTACTAACTCACCGATAGCTGATAGCTTGAGCAGAACTTAATGCTTTCTAATTTTCCTTGATAAAGTCTACAAAGCAGGTTACTTTCTCCCCCCCCTTTCTCTCTTATTTTTAAGCCCAACAAAGCCCAGCATTAGAAAGCTCCATTTGTGTAATAAACTGCTGTAGAATCTACTGCTTCTGAGCACAATGTGCACCCTTCTCTGCACATGACATTAAACTCAAAGCAGATGGGCACTGCAAGTCCCAGTGAAGGGAGAAGTTGCTGCTCCACTGCAAAAAGGAGTTTCATTTCATGTTTTTCCAAAGTCAGCTCTCTGGGAATAGGATGAACACTTAGCAAACATGCTGCTGAAGCAGGAGAGGCACAAGGAGAAGTCTCCAGCTCTCCTAACTGCAGGAGGCAGCCAGTGCCTGTGGCAATAGATCCTTCACCTGCAGTGGGAGGTCTGGGAGAGATGTGGTGTGGAGAACAAGGGGTACCAGGAGTCTCTTCTCTAAAGGGTGTCTTGAGCAGAGCTGTTGGAGAGAAATGAGGCCCTCCAGAGGGGAAGGAGTCCATCCTCAGCAGAGAAACCTCACCAGGTCAGGCAGGATGCCTCACACTGAGAACTCCAGAAGTGAAATGCATCTCAGAGTGCTGGGGCAGGGAAAAAAGGGAGAGTAGCTCTCAACTAAGGACTCTGTCATCTCTGAACTGGACCAGAGATGCCCAAGCCCTGAGCATATGCACTGAGGCAGCCTTGGAGGGACTGTGGAGAGCATTGGGTGAGAGGTGAAAGCTTCCCACTGAGCTCCAAGTGTCTCTGGAAAGAAGTGCCAGAGCCCATGGATCTGGTAGCCAGCCCAGGGACATGCACACTGGGTAGGGTAGAGGCTCTAGGCAGATCTCCTCTCTAAGGCCAGCATCACCAGGGACTTTTCTCCTTGCTCAAAGCTGATTTATTGTTCTAAGTTTAAGTGAAATCCCCTTAGCCATTCTGCAGTAAGACTGGAGTTAAAAAGACTTACTTTCCCATTTAAAAATATTCTAGCTAGGCTGTTTCCATTCAATCAAAGTAAAGTCAAATAAAGACCACAGTTGGAAAGTTCAGGCTCAGGCAGGAGCTTGTAGTCCTCTCTGAGGAGCTGTGTCCTTGATGGTCAGCTGTGTCCAGCCTCCAGTGCATGGAGCATGGAGCAGGGGCCAGGTCCTGCCTGGCTGAGCTGTGCACATCCTGTATCCTCAGGAGATGAGGGGCAGGAGGGCAGGAGGAAGGGAGAGGGTGTCACACACACCTCACACTTGCTTCTCCTCACGTTATGGCATGTGCCATCCTTCTCACCCAACTCATTCCCAGGCAGTGTCTCTCCTTCAGTGGCCTAAGCTAGGATGGTTATCTGGGTAGTGGAATAGACCTTCTGACCAGCAGCTTCTTCAGTGCCTGCTCCCCCCTCCATGAATTTGTGGGGTGAAGGATAAGGGTCAGAGTGGTGACTACACCTGCACAGGTGACCTTCATGGGGATGGGATACAAGGAGACACTGATATCTTCCTTTGTCCCCAGCCTTGTGGTGGGGAGAAGATCCTTGCTGTGACAACCCAGCAAAAGGCACTGAGTAGGATAGGAAGGAGCAAGGACAAATGCATCTCTCCTGGTCCTCCTGGGAGCCAGCTTTTTGCCTGTGGGCACCTGGAGATGTTTCTTTCTTTACCTTCCCATAAAAAAACAACCAACCAACCAAAACCATGTAAGGAAATGGATGCAAAAAAACCAAGGATGTGAAAGCTAGAGAGAAAATGTGATTTTTCACCTCAGCACCAGCCTGCTCCTTTCCAAATCCATGCCAGCATCTCCTCTTAGGTATTGTCTGATACCTGGGGCTTTAGTTAAGCAGTGCCCTTGCTGATGCTGACTTAGCCTGACTCTGGGCCTGGTTCTCTGTTGTGTTCCTGCAGCCTGACACCAGGACATTGCCATGATGACATCATTTGGATTATTGCTGATTTATAGCGATGGAGAAAAATTGGGGCCTGTAGAATAATGCAAACAATCAAAGACACAAAGCACAAAATAGTGCCTGCAGGTTGCCCTCTCACCCTGCTTGATATTTGAAGGACTTAATGTTGAAAGCCTTGGAGTGCACAGAAGGCATTTCCTTCATTTCATCTATTATCCAGTTGCCTGGAATAAATGGCAAGCAGCTCCTCAGCCTGAGTGTTCTTGGTGCAGGCTGTGTCAGGCTTTCTGCCCATCAGCTTTCTACCAACACATCTCCACTGAAACTCTCATCACCAGACCTGTTACTGGACCCATGACCAAGGAAAGACAAAGGACCCTTGCAGAAACCTGGGCTGAAGTCTTTCACATTGATCTGAAGCAGTTTTGCTGAAGACAAAGTTATCTGGGACATCCAATGCTCAGGGAGAGCAGAACAGGTCCAGCAGTGCCTTGGCAAACCAAATACCCTCCCCGTTTCTTCTCCACTGATCACATCCTCTACATTCCACAGCCAAGCCCATTCCTACTGTTCTGAACACAAATCTCTTCCTAGGACCTCGAAAGGCCACATTTCAGCCAAAAATGACACCAAACCCTTGGCTCACAAACAACAGAGTAACTGCCTCAAGCCTGGCAAGAGCGCTTAAGGTTCACCCAGGGATACTGAGCTGAAAAAGCCACGAAATCCAAAAGCATTGCCATCAGAAGCACCCTCAAAAACATCCCACAGCAAACCTAGCAGGTATGAGAGATGTCAAGCAGCCTTTCTGCAGGATGCCAAGCAGCCTTTCTGCATCTGGCTGCTGCCTGAGGCACTCACCGTTCCTGCGCGCTGCGAAGGGTTGGGGCTCTGGCTGCAGCTTGGGGCCATCTCTCACTTCACTGCTATCCTTTTCTTTAGGTACCTTTTCTTCTTCATTTCCACTTGGTGCACTTTTCGGGTCCAAGTGATCCTGTTTGATCCCACCATTCATCACCAGGCCTGAAGGGACTGCTCCACTTTGGATGATCAGGTAGAGAAGCAGACAGCAAAGTGACCTCTGGAAGAGAAGAGGAGCAGGTAAGGATGAAGTTCCCAAAGCACCTGTGAGACAGAATTCTGGCATTTGGGAGATAGTCAGACCACAGCTACTCCTCCTTTTCTCCTGCATTACACAGTGAAGGAGAAGACTTCAGGATTCCCTATTGTCTGCTTGCATCTTGTTCTCCTTCTCTGCTAGGCCTGCATCCTTGGCTGGAAGAATCTCCACCCATAAGCACAGAACATCTGCAGGAAGCCAGGGGTGTTGTGAACAACCACAGAGACAGGACACCTCTTGAACTCCCAGAAACAGAGAGCAGATCTCCTTCATGGAAGGAAGGATTCCTCAGCAGAGTTTGCTGAGATAACTAGGTGACAGCAAGAAGTCCCCACAAGACAGAACAGGCTGCTGAGGAGCTGCTGCACACAGCAAACCACAGCACGAGTACAGGCACCCTGCAAAGTCAAATACACCTGCAATAAACTATTTTATCACCCTCAAAGTTGTCCTCAACACACATGGTAGAGTTAAAGCAGAATTCAACCACAGGAGGTAAAAGATGGGAGGAGTTGTTTGGTTATCACATTGTCCTGCTCCAAGGTTTCTGGTCAAAACACATCAGGAAAACTCTCCAGAAGTTCTACAAATGCAGTTTGAGCTCCTACAAACATCTGGGTGAGGAGGTGCTCCATACCTCACCAGGAATGAGAGGAGGAGAAGGATCCAGCTCCCACCAGCTGGATTTGAGGGATGCAGGCCCATGAGCCAGGAGGAGCTGCTGATGCTAAGCACAGCAGAAGAAAGCTGCAAGGAGCCTTTCAAGAGAGCCTTGGCCACAACCCATCTCTCCAGATGCTAAGGGAAAGGGAATGGCTGCAAGAAGCAGTGCTAGCTCCTAATGAGTCCCATCAGCAAGGAGCTGAGGAGAGCTAAAAAAGGTCATTTAGAGAGAACAAGAATAGAAAAGTGCAAGATTGATTCAGTGATAAAAAGCTGATTTCATACAAAAAAAGTCACTAATTTACTGTATAAGGAAGTCCAAATGGAGCATTGGATATGATTCTATCTCCTCCATGCTCTGTGTGCCAGGACTGTCCCACACTCCTCTTCCTGCCCACTACCAGCAGAGCTTTGGCCAGCTGCTTTCTCATCCAGCTCACTGTGTGCTCCCACCTGCCCTGACCATTCTCCCACAGCCATGTCCCACTGGATTCTGTGCCTGTCTGTGCTGCTTCACACTGGGTTTCCATGCTGGGAGCTTCCATTCTAGGATGCCAATGGGGTAGGTGGATGCACTGGCCAGGAAGGAGGTCCCAAAGGTGCCTGTGATGCTTCATCCCTTTGCAGGTGGGACATAAAGCTGTCCCTATGTGCATTGCCTGGGCCATGCTCAACCTTGCTGTCTATGCCAAAAAGCAAACCCACTCTTGATCCAAACTGCCTCCTCCCCAGCAGCCTTTCCCTCCTGCTGTGTGATTCCCACCACTGCCTTCTCCACTCACCTTGGGGACCCTATCCCCACCTCCTGTGCTGGGCTATTGCTACCAAAGCCTGGCATGCTGCTGCTGCCCAAGGAACCAGGCCTGCAGGAATGCAGACAAGGCAGGGCTGTCAGTTCAGAGATGTGGCATGCAAGGCAACCTCAGCTTCCACCTCTGCTAGAGCATTTTCAGCTCTCTTGAGCCATTCATGGTCTTACTCCTAGTGCTGCAACTGCTCTGCAATGGAGCAACCTCACAGTGCTGGCCAACCAGTCTGCATCCCTGCATCCCTGCATCATCCCCTCCATCCCTCCCCTGGTGGCTGTGGGGCTGCAGACCCACTTGGGCACAAGCAGAATTAGCCCCAAGCTCTCCACTGAAGTTCCTGCCTAATGTGGAACACACAACAAAGCGTTTACATGTCTATTTTAATGCATGCAGCCCTTTCCCTGTGGGGAGCTGCTGCTAGGATGCCTCTTCCCAGTGGAAAGCAGCAGGGTGATGACAGGCCAAGCCAGCCAACTGCATCTGCTGACAAAAATGAGACTTTCTTACAGCTGAACACTAAATCTTTGATGAATTAGGCCAGGCTTTGGTGACGTGGATGTTGAAGCAATATGACACTTTTATATGGATTATGATTATGAATGATTCTGAAAGCCAGAGCCAGACATGCCGTGCTGGAGCTTGCAGGACCACCAGCAGAGAGGCCAAGAGTCCTTCAGGAAGGCTTCTCACAGGCACTCAGAGCATATGCAATGTTTTCATCTGCAGCTGAGGCTCCTGAGGTCCTCTCAGCCTGAGCCAGGAGCTCACCCTGCAGCCCTGGGGACACATGCTGTCACAACACACTCAAGTACCACAGCCTCAATGGGCTTGCTGCCTTTTGGTGGGTTCCCCCCCCTCCCCTTTCTTTTCTGAAGTCAGATTTGGCCTCCAGACATCCCACAGTGTTCCCTCTCTCCAGCCTGAGCTGAGTGTATTTACAAGGCTCACCAGAGTACTTAAGCTTCAGAGCACATCTCCCATGCAGCTCTCCTCTGGCAGCAGATAAATTGCAAGGCTGCCCATGAACAGCTCATGCCCCATTGCTCTCTGCCTAGAAAGAGTACACACATGGCAGCTCATGGCTGAGACACTGGAGATGCTCTGGAGCAGGTGCTTGCTCTACAAACCTCCTTGCTTTTCCATTCAGAGCAATGCAGCATGGATGAGGATCAGGTTTGCTTCCCCTGGACATGTTGCCCACCCAGAGAGGCCTTGCTTGTGTTTCTTTCCCCATCAGCTTTGGCTTCCATATAAATCCAAGCTCTTGTGAGAGCAGCCCCTGTCAATCTGCTCAAGGAAGGGGCAGCACAAGCACTGCCTCCCCTGCTTAAGATCTTGTCCTGGGCTAAGTCAGTGCAGACCCACAAGTGCCAGACACTTCATCACATGCCTGGCTTCCCAGGAAAAGGCAGGAGTTTCCTGGCTGATCCAATGCCTGCATCCCAGGGCATGGCAACACAACTCTCATGGAGAGGAGAGAAGGGAAAAAGCACAGAGGACATGAAGTCCTGCAAACACACCTTAGCAACCCAAAAGGAGAAGAAGGGAAGGAGATGGAGAGTTTCTCTGTCACATGAAGCATGCAAGGCTCCAGCCTTGATCCTAGGAGCTAAGGAGAAGCCTCCAGCACTGTCTGAGGGAGGATGCAGAGCCTGTGGCAGCTGAACTGAGGCATCTCTACAGGCTTGAGTCACCCATCTTCAGGCACCTGGCTCCTGCCTGCATAGGATTCAGCACAACACCTCTAAACCACTTTGCTTCCAGCCTTTAGAGATGTCTTAATGACACTTGCACCAGACTGGCTCCTGCTTAGGTTGCTGAGATGTGACTGTGATGCTCATTCCCCATCCAGCATTGCCCACACCTCTAATCTCCACTTCCCACCTCCTCACTTTTCCCCTGTGCCTCCTCCTGCACGCAGCCAGGTGGGATACTGCATCCATCCACATCCTCCCCTGCTTTCCTGGAGGCTCAAGTAACTGCAGTGCATGTGCAGAGCCTCTTAAGCCATGGTAACCCACCCTAAACCTCTAAATACCCCAAGAGAAGAAGCAGGAGGGAGATGTTCTGAGCTGCAGCTGAGCTTATCGAATTCTTGCCGTGTTTGTCGTGCTGGCTTTGTGTTCCTGGGCTCTTCCTGGCCTGCTGCTTGCAGGAATGCTGCTGATAAAAACCATCTCCCTAGACATGGACTTTGTGTGTTTGGGCTGATGTTTACAGTGCTCAGGCAGCAAGAGGAGCTCTTGGATTCCTGGGGGCAAATGTCCCGTGGGCATTGGCACAAGACCCATCAGGAATCTTGCTTGTTTCCTCCTTGGAGTCATGTCTTCTGCCTTGCCAAACATGACAACTCTGACCACTTGCCTCTGTGCCCAGAACAAGACAAGACCTTTGCTCCTCTGAGACCATCCTGGGGCTGCCAGGGAATGCACCACTGCCATTAGCTCATTGTTTTCCTTGCAGACAATGTCCCTGATGGATGATTCCCCTCACTGAACTCCCTGATGCCTCCTCAGGGACACAGAAAGCCCCATCCTGTGATGATGCTGAGGACACAAGCCCAGTGTGGAGCCTAAAGGCTGTTTCCCACAGATCTATGCCTTCCTCCCAGGCCCTGGAGAAGTGACCTGCTCACCACTTCAACCTCCACAAAAGGAGCTGCAGCTCAGGAGGAAACTTCTCCAGTGAATAGGAAACAAGCCTGCCACAAGCCTGGATGCCTCCCTTCAGTGACAAGTTACTCCATGCAGCTTCTCATGCAACATCTCTTAGGCCAGCACCAAGCCCCAGTGAGCAGAGCTGGGCAAACATAACCCCATGGAAATCTTCACCCAAGGCAAAGTGGCCTCCTGCTTAGCCATGTTGGGATCCCAACACTCAGCAAGGGTTGCCAACTGTCCACACCCCCAGGGCTTTCAGGCTAGCATCTCCTTCCCAGCCTCCAAATTCCCAGCACTGATATCTGCTCCAAGCTGCCCAGAGGCCTTGTGAGCTGAGATGGGAGCAAAGAGCTCAGAGAGGGAAAGTGGCAGCTGTCCTCATCCAGGAGAGCTCCTGCCCTCCAGCCTGGGGAGAGTGAGGAGAGATGAGGGCAACTGACAGAGAGACTTGGAGAGTGGAAATGACACTTAAACTAATGAAAATAATAACAACAAAATGAAACATCTAGACAAATATACACAAAACCAATGCCAAACACAAACATCTCTGGATGGCAACTCCCTCACCTTCCCCACTGATGCTGTGGCAGCAGGACTCAGCAGCAGATGGGAATCAGGCTCAGGGCTGGAGCCTGCAGTCAGGAACTCTTGGCTGGAGATGGAAGGCAGAGCAGAGAGAGTCCTGCAGCAGCAGAGCTGAGCTGCTGAGCCTCAGCAGGAGAGTTCCCACTGCAGCAGCCCAGAGAGCTCAGGTGCTCAAGCTGCAGGGACAGGGGAGACCCAAACCTCTCCTGCTTGAGATTTGCTGCTCATTAGGTGCTAAATAGCTTCATCCTGCACCTGCCTTGCTTGGGGCTTAGGCTTTGTGGAAGAGATCCCAAGGGCCAAGCTTGGGGTGCAAGTGTCAGGGATTGCCCCTCAGTTCTGTACTGAACATGATGTGTGTGGCATGGCACAGCTTGTTGTGGCTCAGCTAGGACAGCTGGAAATGTCTGAGACCAAGGCAAGGCAAGGGAAGACAAACACAGAAAACATCAGAATTGAGAAGAACCTTAGCAATGAGACTAAGTGACTATGACAAGCAGGCAAGGGCTGGTCCTGTTGAAGGACACCTGAATGTCTCTGGTCCTTGCTGCTTGGTTCCACCATGTCCTCATCTCACAGCATTTGGGCTTCTGTCTGAGCTTTGTCTGTCTGATAGTGTTACAGTTCAGAAAGGCAATAAACAAAACCTCTCCAGAGGAAGGCAAAACATGGCAGGGATGTCAGATGGAAAAAAGAGTGCAAACTGGACCCGTGGTTCTCTGCCAGATGCCAGGAGGAGGGGAAGGAGCAAAGCATCACCTCTCATAAAGCACTGCAAGTGCCTCTTGGGCAGCAGTGCAGCTGGAGGCAGAGCCAGCTTGCTGCCCACTGCAGGGACCTTGGCAGCTGCAGTTGGCACAGGGAGCCTTCAGTGGGTGGGAAAGGCCACAGACTGACCTAGCAGGGCTTTGGGAAAGGTCCCAGACTGCTGGCAGAGGACTGGTGCCCAGAGGCTGTGTTCCTGCTGCAGCAGGGACTAAGCTGAGCCAGGGCACAGAGTGGATCTGTGTGCTGCTGGGTGACTCGTGGCTTGTGCCTTTAGCTTGTGGGTCTGAACACTGAAGAACAACAGGTCTGGTGACAAGGGACACAGCCAACTGTGTCTCATCTTGGCAATCTGGAGCCTCTCTGCCTTCATCTATCTCAGAAAGCCTCTGGACATGCTGATGGACTAGTGATGAAGAGTTGGAAGGTGTATGGTCCAGCAGAGGCACATCCAAATGGCTTTCACAGGGTTCAAAAGGTACTCAGATACATTCATGGAAGAGAAATCCATCAGGAGAATCACAGAATCATGAAGGTTGGGAGAAACCTCTAAGCTCATGCAGCCCAAGCATCCCTATCATCCCCAGGACACTAACCCATGGCCCTAAGGACCACAGCTAGATGTTTCTTCAGCCCCTGCAGGGCTGGTGACTCCAGCACCTCCCTGGGCAGCCTGGGACAATGCTCAACAACCCTTGCAGGGAAGAAATTCCTCCTGACATCCAATCTAAAGATGCTAGGCCTGGTTCAGGCAGCCCCTGAGACACAGAGGGTTACAAACCAGACCCAGAAGAAGGATTCCTGAGCATTCAATGCTTTCCTCTAGCTATGTCCCCATCATTGGAGACCAGACAACTAGATTGACCTGTCTTTGATCCTCAATAAGATCATGCTTGTATTCTCTGTCATCCCCACAGAGGACCATGCTGCAGTAGCTGCCCATCAGTTCTGCTGTGGGGACATGCTGGAGGAGGAACCCCTATGGATCAGGGAAGGATGGAGAGCCTTTGAGCTAAGCCTCAGTACACCCAGCACAGCCAATGCTCCAAGGCTGTGAGGAGCTCTAGTGGCTCCATCACCTCCTCCTGCTGCCAAAGGACATTCCTCAGAGCTACTTGCTAACAAATGGAATCTGAATTTCTGCCTTCTTGTGGCACAGTTAAAAAAACACATGAAAATTAACCAAATTATAGCCTGGTCTAAACAAAAGAAAAGCTGGGGCTGCCAAGTACACAATTATCCCCAATGGCTCTTAATAGGACACAGAGAAATACTTCCCAATTAGCCCAACAAGGCTGTCCCTGGGGGAACTGGAGAACAATCTGGTATAGAGGGGCTAGAGAGCCAGGAGATGAAGGATTTACACTTCACTCCTCCTCCTCCTGCAATCCACACCTGGCAGAAGGATGCAGCAGGGATAGAACCCACCCAGACCCATCCCAGGATGCTGCAGGTGGGACTCTTCTCCCAGCAGGCCACAGGCAATGGGACACTTGGGAAAGGGGCAGTGAGGGGGATGTATAGCAAGGATTTTGCACCTTCTGCTGACAAGAAGAGGTTTTTGTTTTGTGGCACCTCTGTGTCCCTTCCCAGCTGGGAGAACTTGGGCTCTGGAATAGGCTGCCCAGGGAGCTGGTGGAGTCACCATCCCTGGAGGTGTTTAAGAAAAGATTAGATGTGGCACTGAGTAGCATGGTTTAGATGTTGTGGTGTATTGGATCATGGACTGGACTTGATGATCCTGGGGGTCTTTTCCAGTCTTGGTGATTCTGTGATTCTGTGTGATTCNGTGTTACAGTTCAGAAAGGCAATAAACAAAACCTCTCCAGAGGAAGGCAAAACATGGCAGGGATGTCAGATGGAAAAAAGAGTGCAAACTGGACCCGTGGTTCTCTGCCAGATGCCAGGAGGAGGGGAAGGAGCAAAGCATCACCTCTCATAAAGCACTGCAAGTGCCTCTTGGGCAGCAGTGCAGCTGGAGGCAGAGCCAGCTCGCTGCCCACTGCAGGGACCTTGGCAGCTGCAGTTGGCACAGGGAGCCTTCAGTGGGTGGGAAAGGCCACAGACTGACCTAGCAGGGCTTTGGGAAAGGTCCCAGACTGCTGGCAGAGGACTGGTGCCCAGAGGCTGTGTTCCTGCTGCAGCAGGGACTAAGCTGAGCCAGGGCACAGAGTGGATCTGTGTGCTGCTGGGTGACTCGTGGCTTGTGCCTTTAGCTTGTGGGTCTGAACACTGAAGAACAACAGGTCTGGTGACAAGGGACACAGCCAACTGTGTCTCATCTTGGCAATCTGGAGCCTCTCTGCCTTCATCTATCTCAGAAAGCCTCTGGACATGCTGATGGACTAGTGATGAAGAGTTGGAAGGTGTATGGTCCAGCAGAGGCACATCCAAATGGCTTTCACAGGGTTCAAAAGGTACTCAGATACATTCATGGAAGAGAAATCCATCAGGAGAATCACAGAATCATGAAGGTTGGGAGAAACCTCTAAGCTCATGCAGCCCAAGCATCCCTATCATCCCCAGGACACTAACCCATGGCCCTAAGGACCACAGCTAGATGTTTCTTCAGCCCCTGCAGGGCTGGTGACTCCAGCACCTCCCTGGGCAGCCTGGGACAATGCTCAACAACCCTTGCAGGGAAGAAATTCCTCCTGACATCCAATCTAAAGATGCTAGGCCTGGTTCAGGCAGCCCCTGAGACACAGAGGGTTACAAACCAGACCCAGAAGAAGAAGGATTCCTGAGCATTCAATGCTTTCCTCTAGCTATGTCCCCATCATTGGAGACCAGACAACTAGATTGACCTGTCTTTGATCCTCAATAAGATCATGCTTGTATTCTCTGTCATCCCCACAGAGGACCATGCTGCAGTAGCTGCCCATCAGTTCTGCTGTGGGGACATGCTGGAGGAGGAACCCCTATGGATCAGGGAAGGATGGAGAGCCTTTGAGCTAAGCCTCAGTACACCCAGCACAGCCACTGCTCCAAGGCTGTGAGGAGCTCTAGTGGCTCCATCACCTCCTCCTGCTGCCAAAGGACATTCCTCAGAGCTACTTGCTAACAAATGGAATCTGAATTTCTGCCTTCTTGTGGCACAGTTAAAAAAACACATGAAAATTAACCAAATTATAGCCTGGTCTAAACAAAAGAAAAGCTGGGGCTGCCAAGTACACAATTATCCCCAATGGCTCTTAATAGGACACAGAGAAATACTTCCCAATTAGCCCAACAAGGCTGTCCCTGGGGGAACTGGAGAACAATCTGGTATAGAGGGGCTAGAGAGCCAGGAGATGAAGGATTTACACTTCACTCCTCCTCCTCCTGCAATCCACACCTGGCAGAAGGATGCAGCAGGGATAGAACCCACCCAGACCCATCCCAGGATGCTGCAGGTGGGACTCTTCTCCCAGCAGGCCACAGGCAATGGGACACTTGGGAAAGGGGCAGTGAGGGGGATGTATAGCAAGGATTTTGCACCTTCTGCTGACAAGAAGAGGTTTTTGTTTTGTGGCACCTCTGTGTCCCTTCCCAGCTGGGAGAACTTGGGCTCTGGAATAGGCTGCCCAGGGAGCTGGTGGAGTCACCATCCCTGGAGGTGTTTAAGAAAAGATTAGATGTGGCACTGAGTAGCATGGTTTAGATGTTGTGGTGTATTGGATCATAGACTGCACTTGATGATCCTGGGGGTCTTTTCCAGCCTTGGTGATTCTGTGATTCTGTGATTCTGTGAACTGCAGAGTCACAGAATCACTAAGGTTGGAAGACACCTCTAAGCTGATCCAGTCCAGCACTCCCATGGCACTAACCCATGGCCCTAAGGAGAGCATCTCTAGGTTTCTTCAACCCCTGCAGGGCTGGTGAGTCCAGCACCTCCCTGAGCAGAAGATGAATGCAGACTGCACCTCTGCTTCCCCATCCTGCTGTCATCTACTCCCAGTGCCATCTCCACAAGGCATTGCTACCTGTGCTGGAAAGAAGCCACTGAGCTTCTCTGTCTGATACCAGCAACCTTGATCTGCCTGACTTCAAAGCAGAGCTGGGCACAGATAAGGAGAGAGCCAGCTGGGCCTGCCGAGTGGAAACTCCATTGATTACTCAGCCTGCTACCTTCCTGACATCATGAACACCTCACCCCAAGGCTTGGGG
>VWZO01000504.1:194466-226133 GCA_013396975.1 Bucco capensis | reverse complement strand
GGGGGGGGGGGGGGCGGGGAGAAAAACCTGGGTTCTATCAGCTCTTATAAGCAAGTGTTCCAAAAGGTTTACAGAGAAGTAAAGTAAACAGAGCTGTGAGTAACAAAAGAGCCCCGGGTACGCATTCTTGGATTCCCTCTTCAAGGCTGGTGTAAACTGACTTTTTCCCCAAGGCTGCAGCAAGCTTTGGGCCCCCTGCCATCCTCTCATAAACAGTGACATGGCTCTATTAAAATATTTACTTAATGCACTGCAGTGACTTATAGGATGAGTGGCTCGTCCCGGGGCTGGCCTGAGTGCCGAGGCGTCAGGTGCCACTGCCTGTGTAAATACTCGGGGTGCACTTGTTTATAGGAAAGCCCCATCTGGATTTGCCTAACACAGCAGACACCCTGCTGACCCCAGGCCTTGTGCTATTGGAAAATATAACACAAGTGTTCACTCATCTAGCAGTGGTTAAGTGCCATCTGACAGACAAGAAAGGCATTGGCTTTTCTCATGGTGCTGGGGCCAGCAGCAGCTCCCCTGAGATTTACAGCATCCTGGGGCTCTGCCTCCTCTGAGCAATGCCCTTGGCAGGCAGGAGACTGCAGGAGAGCTGGGCATGTGTAAAAGGACTCAGAGACCCACCCCCCAAAATCCTGCTGAAACACAGTGCCACCACTAGTGTCCAAGACAGAGAATCCTAGAATCCTAGCCTGGTTTGGGTTGGAAGGGACCTCTGGAGCTCATCTAGTCCAACCCCCCTGCACTGGGCAGGGACATCCCCAACTACATCAGCTTGCCCAGAGCCCTGGCAAGCCTCACCTGCAATGCCTCCAGGGATGGCAACTCAACCACCTCCCTGGGCAACCTGGGCCAGTGTTCCACCACCCTCGTGGGGAGCAACTTCTTTCTAATGTCCAGTTTAAATCTCCTCCTCTCCAATTTAAAACCATTGCCCCTTGTTCCCTTCTCCAGCTAGCTGGCTGCTCGGAGAGGTTAAGCAGCTCTCCTGCCCATCCATGGTGTCCATCTCTCTCTGTGCACCCATTGGAAGAAGTCTTTGGGGCAGCTGCTGGAGCAGCAGTGTGCTTGGAGCATGTTGTCACCTCCTGAACTGTCAGTAGGAGCCCAGGATGCTCTGCCAGGAATTGCCTGAGCTCCTTGCTGGCAGGCAAGGACTAGAGAGACGTGGGAATAGCCTCATGGGCTGGACTGGAAGGATATCTACTCTCAGCTCCTCTCCCCACACAAGGTCCTGACCCTGGCACACTCTGCTCTGCTCCAAGGATGAGTTGCTGGTCCTCCCACACTCCCTCTGCCTAGTGCCCACAGGCATGTCCAGACACCTGCTCAGCCTATCAGCCAGCTTCTGCACCTCATTCCAGCTCAGTTCAGCTTGCCTTTGGAAGAGGGTGATGTCCAACCATCCCTATCACTCCCATACCACTAAACCTTGCCCCTAAGCAGAGCATCTGTGATTCTCACACACCTAAGCCAACCTTGTCCCTGTCCTTGTTGCCAAGGCAGAGCTGGCAGCACTTGGGAGATGCCTTCAGCTCCCTAAGTAACCTGCAGGAATTCAGCAGAGTTTCAGCTGAGGTGAAAATAAGTGGATTTCATTGACTTTAGCACACTCAAACTGATTCTTGCCTTGTTCCATCTGCATTTCTAGCCTTTTGTAGCTGGTTAATTGCATTAATCACTTCACTGAAGTGAATCACCCCAGGAACAAGTGAAGCAGAGCAAGTGCTGGGTTCTTCAGCCCCAGTAGTTGGGAGCTTTCCCTCTGCACTGAGCACAGGACTCACTCTCTCTAACCTTCCTTGGAATTCCAGCCCAGAACCTTCAGGAAGTGCACCTGGGCATCCTTGTGGCCTGCCTGAAGAAAGCACAGCATCAGGAAAGTTAGAAGAGAGCTCTAAGATCAGCAAGTCCAACCATACCTAGCACTAAACCACGGCCCTGACTATGTTCCTGCTTTCCAGAATGCTTCCCTTTCCTCTAGTCAGCTCAGAGAGTGGCAAATGTCCTGCCCTCCTGCTCTTTCCTGCATCCCTCCTTCTCCTGCCTGCATCCCTCCTGCTCTTTCCTGCATCCCTCCTTCTCCTGCCTGCATCCTTCCTGCTCCTGCCCGCATCCCTCCTGCTCCTTCCTGCATCCCTCCTGCTCCTTCCTGCATCCCTCCTGCTGCTGCCTGCATCCCTCCTGCTCCTTCCTGCATCCCTCCTGCTCCTTCCTGCCTCCCTGGTGCCAGAGCAGAGGCTCCTGTGCCTGCAGGGAGTGCCTCAGCATCACACAGAGCTTCTCCTCAGCCCCAGCAGCTGCAGAGGAAGCTGCACCAGCTGCTGGGAGGAATCTGCCTGTGCCAGAAGCTGTTCTGCATCCATGCTGAGCTCTTCCAGAGCCTGTGCTGTGTGTGTGGCTAAAGCTCAGCATGGTCAGCTATGTTCTGAGTGCACTCTGCTTGCTCCTGGCTTTCCTAGGAACAGCACCAGGTATTAGGTAGCTAAGAGGATGGTTGGTGCTCCCTCTTTTCGTGCAGGGAGGTGATCCAGAGCTGCTGTCTGCTTGTGTTCCAAGAGCATCACCCTGGCAGGGTTCCCGACTCCTTCCCAAGTGCTTGAGGAGCAATAGCCCAGGGATTTCAGTGAGATTGTGGTCACTAAAGGCACTGCACAAAGCCTTCTGGTGCTTGGACTGAGAGAGGCCATGAGGCTGCTCCTCTCCCTCAGGGAGCAGGTGTCAGGGAGCAGAGCTGCAGCAGGGCCACTGCAAGCTTCTCATGCTAACCTCTAGCTAGGGCTCCACTGGGGCTATGGGAACTGAGACTTCTCCAACACTTGTCAGGTTCCCAAATTTGGGCATCTTTTCTTTCTCCAGGTTAGCAAGAGGCACCTCTTGACATCCACACCAGCAGCACCTCTGCTGCTCCCCAGCCTGGAGCTCCTCAGAAAGAGAAGTGCTAACAATACTGGAAAACAAGCAAAATCAACTCTTTTTCTTCCTCTCAAAGTCATTCTCTGATGCAGTTTAACTGATTGCAGTGCACTGCTGCCAAGCAGGCAGATTAGATGGCAGGAGGATGGCATGTTCATCCAAGTTATTGACAAATGAACACAGAGCCTTGACACAGAAAGTCTTGGGTGACCTGAAGTGCAAAGCTTATTCCTCACTCCCTTGTCATGAACAACAAGCTACACTTCAGTCCTGAATATTAAACTGAAGCTTCAGCTGCCCCGAGCTCAGATTTAGTTTACTTCAGAGGTACCAGTGGTGTTGGAAAGGGTGCTGCTGATGCCAAAAGCCAGGCCATGCTGTGTAAAATGAGAGCAGAGGAATTAAAGTTGTCAAAACACACTTCTTCCAAGTGCCATGGAGAGCAGCACACTTGCTCTGCCCAGAGCAGCCAAGTCAGGCTTGCACCCAGCATTGCATTTGCCAGCCCTTTGCCCATCCTCTGGTGAAGACTCTTCCAGCTTCCAGATGGATTCTATCCTCAATAACAAATACATCTAACTTTGACCAGGAGCATCACAGCACTTGGCTTGCTCTTGGCACAGGAGGATTCTCTCATGCACACATGCCTGATGCCCCCTGGGCTGTTGAGGCAGATCCACCCCTAGCCCAGCACCTCACTCCTACCTAGTTCTGCCTTGCTTTCCCTAAAGGAGCCAGCAAGAACAATTCAGAAAGGTGAAGCCCCTGAGTAGGTGCTGGGCTCAGCTCCAAGCTCTGCAATGCTCTAGCACACACATGGTGTCTGAGAGCAGGATGCTCCCTCCCAGCCTGCCCACACCTACCTGGGCCACCAGGCTTGAAGTTCTGCTACATCCACAGCATGCAACTGGTCCCAGGGTCAAGAATTATTCAGGCTGAGAGCTGAATTGCAGATCACAGACAGATTCAAGACAGTCACCACCTGCTCATGGTCCTGTTCTGGGGAGATGCAGGCAGCACTCTCCCAGCTGCTCAATAATTCATCCCTGACCTTTCCTTATGGCTGAATCCTTCTGCCAGCACCACATCAACACCCTGATGGTTTGGATAGGCTGAGACCACCTCACCTTCCAGTGCTGCTTAGCTCAGGGAGATGTGCAACCTTCCAGAGCCACCCCTAAGAGCTTTGCTTTCTGCAGGGACACAGAGCTCAGCTCTTCTCCCTGCCACCCTCTCCCTCAGCTCAGGAGCTTGCACCTTCCCAACCTCAAAGCCAGGACCAAGCCACTGTTCCTCAGCTGAGGATACAGCAGGCAGCACTGCCAAGATCAGCATCACAGGATCAAGGGAACTTTAAGGCATGTTTTATACTTAAATCCTGAATTCAAATATCACTTTCCCCTCCCCTCCTCTCTCCCAGTCTCTTTCCTACCTTTGTTTCCGAGATGCTCTCTCCCATTTTCCAGTTGGAATCCCATTTTTCCCAGCCCTTGAGCAGTTCTCTCACCTTTCAGTGCCTCCACCCTGAGCAGCAGAGTGTTGCAGCTGATGCTGGCAGCATGTCCACTCAGGAGGAGCCCAGAGCTCTGGCAAAGCACAGCCTGCTGATGCTCTCCTCTCCAGCAAGCAGGGGAGCTGCTCTGGAGACAAGTGCCCACAGCAAACCACCTCCAACCTCCTGCCCAGAGAGGCAAATCCTCTTCTTCCCCCTGAGAGCTGAGCAGGAGCAGCACAGCAGCTTCACAAGTGAAGAGAGGGGAAAGATCACCCCAAATCTGCTCCTCCTGAGGCAGAGGATTCCCTTAAGCCATTAATCCCTTCTCCAGGTCGGTGGTACCAGGGGGTCAGTGCACCCTGGAGGTGATTAAAGCCCTGCAGGAACCAAAGGCCAATAAATAACTTTTATATTCTTCATTTCTTCAGTTGTGACATCTATAAAGGAGATAAAAGAAGCCCTCTGAGAATCCAGCCTGAGCTCTTATCTCCTGTTTGAACCATGAAGTGCCAGCTTGGTCATTCCTCATGCTCTTGACAGAGAAGTTTTTCCCCTGGAGCAGTAAGTCTTGTGCTGCCTTTGCTGGGAGCAGTAAGCTCTGGGATTTAGAGAGCTGCATGCTCAGGCAGACACTCAGCAAGAGAGCTGAGCCCCAGTGCCTGCTCTCCTCTCCTCTCCCTCTGCTAAGCCCCAGCAGAGCTAGCTTGGACCCATTCCTTCCACCTGCACTCAGGGATGGGGATGGGGAATGCAGCTCAGAGCCTGGATGCAAGCAGAGCTCACCAGCTTGTCCCTGCTGCCTGGTTCACTTCCACAACTGCCTGCCCCTGCCAGGCCAGAGGACATCTCCCTTCACTGTGCTCCTGCCTCCATCCACCAGCAGGGTTCACCAGCATGGAGCTGTGCTCACTAGGAGGGAATTGTCCTTTCCAGCTGGCTGGAGCATGGAGGCTCTCTTGGCTGGCAGGTTGTCCATAGCCAGGTCACTGACAGGTTGTTCTGGTGTCACAGGTGTCCAATGTATGGCATAGGGGTGAGCTTCACCCACAGCAGCCCAGGGCATGAGCAGAACCCAAAAATGCAAGGAAAATGAGAAGGCTTCAGCTCATGTCCCAAGACCTGACACAGAAGTGGGCTTGTCCAGGTTGGATGGGGACAAAGGGCCTGTAGGCTTAGGATAGCTCTTGTGACATTGGCTTACAGGGGGGAGCAGCAGCATCCTCAGTGCTGTCACTCCATGGGCATTCATCTTTCCTACACATTTTCCAGAGGAGGTTCCCAGAATAATTACACAGAATCATGAAGGTTGAAAGAGACCTCTAAGATCATCAAGTCCAACCATCTACCTATCACCAACATACCACTAGCCCTAACTCTCTCTTTCAGTCTTTGTTGCTAACCAGGGAAGCATCCTGGCAGCTGCACTTGCCTCTGGAGCAAAAGCCAATTCAGGAATTCATGTCAAATGAATCCAGACTCTTAGAGATCCATCTCAAGAGAGGGAGGCCAGGTGCTTCTTGCTGAGCATGGCTCTGCACCAGAGATAAGTCTCTGCAGCCAGAGCAGCCCTGCACTGAACCATCTGTATGCTGCAAAGCTGCAAGGAAATGGATCTTTCCTCCAGCATAGACAAGACATTGCCTCCCCTCTCTTATCACTGCTGGCAAGGAGCTGGTGGGTCCTGCTGACCTCAAGTTTCATGGACAGAACGAATGGCTTCTCCAGCAGCTTGCTGCTGGCAGCTTTCCCCTCCTGGAGCTTCACTGGGGCCTCTCCTCTGCTCTGAGATTGGTCCTTGCAGACCCTCTCAGTCCTGTCCAGAGCCAAATGAACTGCCTTCCCTCTAGACTTTTCACCCTGCCATTGTAAATCCCCCTGGCCTGCTGCCAGAGCCTCTGCTAGACACAACCAGCACACAGCCATTTGTCATCCCCACCTTGGGGAAGGAAACAGCACAAAGGCTCTCCTTTCAAAGCACTTAACAAAATACAGAGCTCAGCTCAAGGCAACTCTTTAACCTCTTCAGTCAAAGCCTCCTCCCCTCCTGCCAGGGCTGCCTAAGCCCTGCTGCATCCCTGCACCAGTGCTGCCAGGGAGCAGCCTGCATGTGTGCATGGATGCATACATGGATGGGGAGAGAGCAGCTCTCCCTCCACAGGCTTGGGTTAGATGAATGAAGAACCATCCCCTGAGACTGAAGGAAATGATCAGAGGGTTGGAGCATCTCAGAGAGTTGGGATTGTTCAGCCTGCAGGAGAGAAGGTTCCAAGGAGACCTCCTTGTAGCCTTTCAGTACTGAAAGGGAGTCTAGAAGAACGATGGGGACAGGCTTTTTAGCAGTATCTGTTGGAATAGGACAAGAAGAGATGGTTTGAAAGTAAAGGATGGGGATGTGGATTGGATATAAGGAAGGTCCTTCCCCCCATAAGGTGCCTGTGNTGGCCTCCTCTGCACCTGCTCCATCAGCTCCATGGCCTTTCTGTATGAGCACACTTGCACACTGCTGTGCCCCAATGCTGACAGCAGCTGCACTGGGGCCAAGCCTGAGGCAAGCAGAGCAGTTTGTGCTCTCCAGCCTCCCCACTCTCAGCAACCTCTCTGGACAACCTGGGAAGCAGTTCAGGTATTGATTGGATGATCAGGGACATTCCAAGCTCCTAAAGAGGCCATGGGGAGCCCAGCATGGCCTCCAGGGGTAGCAGCTTTCCCTAGGGAATGTGTGCTGCAGCCTCCCTCAGGATGATGCCAGGACTGAGGATGTCTGGGGCTGCAAACACTGCAGAGGCTGCTCCCCTGGCCCAGCTGACAGCCAGTGGGCAGCTGCAGTGCAGCTAGCAGGTGGCTCTGCTGGTGACAGCAGCCTGCTGCCTTGGTTCCTGCTTCCCAGAGCAGAGCTCATCCCCAGGCTCTGCTCTCTGCTGACACAGACACACAGGCAGCAAGGGAAGAGCCCTCCCTGCCTCTGCCGTGGGGTGGAAAGCTTCACACAGCCCAGAGAGACAGCAAAGGGCTTTTCCAAGTTAAAACAGGACAGGAAAGACCTAGTAATCCCCTGAAAGAAACACCAAGCACATTCCTGCAGGCAAGCAGTTACGTGACAGGAGGCAGAGAAGCTGCCCAAAGCCTCTGGAGAAGGCCTGGGCCAGGCCCATGTGTGGAAATCTGGGCTCCAGTGGTCATGCAGGAGGTGGAAGCCAGGCCTGCCAAGGACCTGGAGCTCTGTCCTCGTGCCAGAGCTGCCCCACGTGTGCCTCAGCTCAGGGCTGAGCTCCCAGGGTTGCTCCTGGCTCTGCTGCAGAGCACTGACACGCTCACTGCACCTCCTGTCCCTGCCCAGAGGGGATGGGTTTACACCTCTCCATCCTGTCACCCATCAGCCCTGTCCCTCTGGCTGAGCTCTTGCCACATCAAAGCTTTGAGTCCAGCAAGCAGAAGTATTGATACCAAACTTGGTGGGGTAGGGAGATACCTAACAGAGCTGGCACGAGAGCATGGCTGTAAACAAGCTGTTGTGCAGCTCAGGCTGTAAGGAGAAGGTGATTCCTGGCCATCAGCTTGTCCTGGGGCTTCACACCTTCTAGACATGGTGATGGATCTTAGCCAGTAGGAGCAAGGACTAAACTGCAGCCCAGGTGTCCATTAAAGTCAGTCCAAAGGGTGGTCTGGCCTGCAAAAGCTCTTGGGCTGTGCTCAGACAGGAGGCTGAGCTCCAGTGCTACCCTTCTGAAGGTCCCCAGCCCTCTGAAAACATGAAGCCAGCATCTCCTACCTCTGCCTCCTATGCCATCTGACCTAGCTCTCTCAACAGCAGCATTCTGGTGCTCCTACATCACAGCAGAGATGGAAAGATAACCAGGAACCAGGCCTGGAGCAGGACCATCTCAAGCAAAGAGCCACTGCTTTCTTTGCTTTGGAGACAGAATCCAATGCCAGATTTCTCCAGCCAGCCTGGTACTTTCAGGGGAAAAAAGATGAAAACCCAAAGCATCATCCCACTAGGAAATGGTCTGTGCAGCAGGAGATGGAAAAAGAGTCCCCAGCTGTCCTGCTTCCCTCCAGTGCCTAGCCCAGAGCTTTCCATGCCTCCTGTCTTTCCTGCTGAAAAGACAGCCCAGAAAACTCATCCCTGCTTTACTTCTGGGAATAAAGGCTTCCTGGAAATGGCTGAGCTGGGAGCAGTGACAGAGCTAAATGACCTGGGGTGGGTTCAGCTGCTTCCAGAGCATTGCTGTGTGCACGTGGAGCTGCTGCTGCTGCTGCACATCTCCTCTGGAAGCCCTGAGATAAGGACACTGATGGGAAGCAGCACCAAGAAGACAAGAAAAAGGCTCTTTTTTATCCTTGTGGGAGCTCTCATCCCTCCTGGCAGGTTTCTAACAGCTGAGCCAAGTGGTGCTGGACTTGCAGAGAGCTACAAAGCCATCAGCCTTCTAGGAGCTGGCAGGGCACAGGAACATTCACCTGGGATGGGGCCCAAAGTGTCACCTTCCCAGAGCCTTGAACTTTCTGGGTGAATGACTTAGTTTAGATTAAAGGAATCAACAGAATCAAGTGCAAGGCATTCTCCACTGGTAAGAAAGCATCAGCCCTGCCTGTGCTGCCAGCAGGCTCCTGGGAATTGAAAGGAGAAGCAGACAGAAAGCAAAGACTTGGGAAAAGCAGAGGTGCAGGGGCCAGGAGGATGCATGGTCACAGAGGAGCTTTGCTGCTTTCCAAGACATGCTGATGTTTAGATAGCCCCCTGGCTTCCCCCCCCCCCCTCCCCAAATAACTACCAAGGAAAAAGAGACTTGTCTGCTCAGAGATTATCTCTGCAGTGCTCTCTGGAAAGCGAAGCAGAGCTGTAAAACATCTACAGTTAGGGATCACAATCTGGAAGGAGAAAACAGGAAACCTGAAGCCAGTGGAAACCCAAAGATAAATGATGGTCCAGCTAAGGAGAGCTGGAGACAGGGAGAGCTTTCCTGCTGGAGAAAGGAGGGGGTGTGGAAGTGGCTCTTCATCTTATCCATCAGGAGAAGGCTTCCTATCCAAGAATGAGGCAAAATAAAGAACATTGCCTACCTTGGAGAAGAAGAGGACAGGGAGAGGCTTTCAGCTGTGCAGACATCCCAGTGTGTGAGCTGTGCCAGAGCTGGCAGCTAGTGCTCAGCTCCTGGGGCAGGCAGGACACTGAGAGGACACTGCCATCCCCTTCCCTGGCCTGAGCTGTGGTGGGACAGCTGCAAAGGCTCTAGGGAGAAGCCAAGCAGGAACTATTCTGGCTGCAGCTCTGCTCTGGCCACACAAGATGCCAGGAAGCAGGAGGAAATGCCTGCAGGAACAGGCACCAAAGGGAATGGAAGACACCTTGCAAGCTGTGAGGCAGTCATTTGCCACCCAGCCAGGCTTGCAGCCCCTGTGTCCTCCTGGGCTGGCTGCTCCAGTGGCCATGGGCACTTGGGCAGTGCTTAGCCTTCCTGCACTAGCAGATGCTCCTCACAGATTCATTAAGGTGGAAAGAGACCTCTCAGATCATAGACTCCTAGACTGGTTTGGGTTGGAAAGGACCTCTGGAGCTCATCTAGTCCAACCCCCCTGCAGTGGCCAGGGACATCCCCAACTAGAGCAGCTTGCCCAGAGCCCTGGCAAGCCTCACCTGCAATGCCTCCAGGGATGGGAACTCAACCACCTCCCTGGGCAACCTGGGCCAGTGTTCCACCACCCTCGTGGGGAGCAACTTCTTCCTAACGTCCAACTGTACCTCAGCATGGCTGAGCCCTACAGCTCCTGCCTTCAGAAAGCAGCATCTGGGCAATGCCTGCACCCACTTTTGCCCAAGCCATCTGTCCAGACAGCATGCCCCTTGCCTTGCTGTGGGCCCAGAGAGCTGGCCCAGCCCAGGCTGCTGCCCCACAGCCAAGGATGGAGTGGGGAGAGGATGGCACAGAGCCCAGGCCAAAACTGCCCTTGGCTTCCCCAAGCCAGGCCTTCACTTGCTGTTTTTCAGGCTGCACTTTGTCAGAGATCCACTTGGGAGCTTTCTCCAAACAACATCCAAAGGAGCTGCCATGACCCAGGGGACTGGAATGTGGCCCTGGGAAAGCCTCCCCAGCTCTCCCTGCTGCAGGGATCAGGCCTGAACCTTGCCACTCTCCCCTTGCCTCTGCTCAGACATGAGCACAGGCCCCAAGCAAGCTGTCCACACCAATTGCAGTCATGCAAGAGACATTTGTTCCCTTCTTCTTCCATTTGCATGCCTGCTGGCCCTGGATGTGGCTCACACATACCAGGGACTGGATCCAGCTGGGCTGGGGCTTGGGAAGACAGCACAGATTTATGGCACAAATTACATGGCCCACGCCTTGCAGTGCCAAGGGGGTGGGAGGAGGTCTATTGACCCCTCAGACATCTCATAAATCCTCACCAGCAGCCTAGGACTCTTCCAGCAGTCCTGCCCCCATGGCAATGGGTTTCTGTGGGGCTTTGGCTGGTGGCATTTGAGCCCTCAAGGAGAAAAGAGCAGCCTTGTCTGATGGCATCCTTCTGCTGGATGATCCCCTTCTGAGAGCCCTGACAAAGCCCAGAGAGCTGGAGGAGGGAGCATGCCAGCTCCAGCTCTCACTGAACCTTCCCTGGCTCTGTGCTTGGTTTGCTCTGCTCCTGTAAGCCCAGCTACCTGTCTCCCTGCCTGCATCCCTGCCCACCTCCAGAGGAACACTTGCAGGTTTTCCTCTGGCTTTGCAGGTGTTAAATGCACAGCCAGGGCTCCCTGCAAAGCACTGGGGAGATGCAGCTGAGGAGGGTTCCCCCAGCAAGCCTCCTCTGGGGAGGACTCAGAGCCAAAGATGCTTGTCCTCCCTTATGTGTTTTGCTTTGGTATCTCCTAGGTCATTTTTTTTCCCCCCTCCTTTTCCTTGAGTGTGTTATTTTAACCTCATGCCATTGTATAATACCAGAAACCTCATGAATAATAGTGCCAGGCTCTTGGACTCTGTGCTCAGTGTTTCCCTGGGGTCTGACACAAGCTTGCTTTCCTCTCTTCATTCTCTCTGTCATCTTTCCCAGCCAGGCAGAGAGCTTGGGCTCTCTCTCTCTCTTGCTTTGCTCCCTGCCATGAGGAGGAAGGACATCCTCCAGCTGCAGCTCAGCACTTCACCTGCACACAGCACAAGCTGACCAAGGCCACAGAGGCTAAACACAAGAGCCAATGGTGGCATCTTCCCTGCTTTGATCCATAGCAAAAGCCAAGATACAGCCAAGAAGAGTCTTCCCTAGCCAAGCCATTGTCCTGCTTCAAGATGTCCACATTCCCTGTTCTCTTGGGGTCAAGCTTTGTGCCTTAGAGGAGGCAGTAGGTGAGCATCTTGTCCCCACAAGCCAAGAGCTGCAGCAGCAGGGAAGCACTGAACTTCTGGAGCAGCTCTCCCTCTCCTCAGCCAACGGCACTGTCCTGGTGTCCATGGCAAGGGAGGAATCCTCTTCCAGCTGAGAAGATTCCCCTTGCCCTTTTGCTTCTCTGGGTTGCTCCAACAGATGTGCAGCAAGCTTGGCTCTTTGTGGGGATCACAGCTTCCTTGCCCAAGCAATGGGGAGGAAAAAGAGCTGAATTCCCAGCTTCTTCTGGCTACCCTGCCAAACTGAGCTCTTGGTCTTGAGGAAGACACCTGGGGTCAGATGCAGGGAATGCCTCCCTAGCTTCTCAGGCTTGCTCAGCCTTTGGGCCTAATTGGAGTTCTTCATTCCAGCATGAAATCCTAACCAGCAATGAGAAAGCTGGGAAGAACTCAGCCCTCAATGCTGCTGAGTTTAGAGGCCAAGCTTTCTTCCCAGCCACATCTCTGACACTGCAAGCCTCACACATCCTTGACCTCATCCTCAACTCCTGCTACATGATGTTCCTCCATCCCCAGCTCCTGCTAGATGATGTTCATCCAACCCTGCCTGTGTTTTGGCTAATGCACTGCAAGTTCCCATCCATCCTCTCCCCTGTCTGTTGCTGCCCCAGTCAGCAGCTCTCATCTCTGAGACTTAAAAGCAACCTGGGAGCTTGCAGAGGTCTCCTGGTCAGTAGAGCAAGCCTCAGCAGGCTGAGCAGCCCAAGGTGACATCTTCAGACTGAAAGCAGCAAGCACTGATGCAAGCAGAGTGCTTGCAAGTTGGGCAGCTGAGATGGAAAGCAGAGTCTCTCTTCCAGCCAGCAGGGACCTGAAACTCTGCACACCAGAGCTGATAAAGGATTGGGCCTTCAGCTCCACCCCATCAATGTTTATTTTTAACAACTGTTGGAATATTGTTCCAAAGCACTGGAAAGGGCCAGCAGTGTACAAATATTTACAGAGCAGAGAATAAACTGTCAGCCTCTCAACTTGACATCAGGCCCAGATGAAGCTGGGGCAAGCTGATACAAGACTGCTCAGGGAGAGTGAGAAGCTGTTGCTGCTCTTAAAGCATGGATTCAATAGACAAGTCTCCGGAGTTTGGTTTAGGAAAGGTAACAAATGACAAGCTGGCCTGCTCTGGAGGCTGAAACTCACTGCAAGGCTTGTTCAGTCTTGGCCCAGGCTGCCCAGGGAGGTGCTGGAGTCACCAGCCCTGCAGGGGTTGAAGAAACATCTAGCTGTGGTCCTTAGGGCCAGGGGTTAGTAGAGCATCTAACTTTGAGGGAAGAAATTCCTCCTTATATCCAATCTAAACCTCCCCTGGTGCAACTTGAGGCCATTTCCTCTCACTGTTAACCCTGGAGAAGAGACCTACCCCCATCTCACTGCAACCTCCTTGCCTGGAGCTGCAGAGAGAGCTAAGGTCTGCCCTGAGCCTCCTCTGCTCCACACTAACCAACCCCAGCTCCCTATAACTAAAGGCAGATAAATGTCATCCTTCCAAGAAGGAAGATGAAGATGTCATTGACAGGACAGCACCCTGGAAAGCCTTGGAAATGACCTAGTGGTCACTCTTGATAGCTCCAGCTGCCAAAGTGATGCTCTGCCTATGTGTGGGAATGCACTGGGCAGCACTGAGTGACAAAGCTATCTCTTTATGGCATTGATAAGACTCTACTGGAAGAGTCTTCCCATTTTTAGCCTCATGAGCTTCTTTTAAGATACTGAGGAATGAGAAGAACAAAAGAAGGGCTCAGGAAAAGAGCCAGAGCAAAGGCACTGGAGCTAAAGGGCATGTTGTGCTGAGAGATGAAAGGAGGGCAATTAATTTCACTCCTCCAAGAAAAGATGATGAAGTGACTGAGCAGTGTTTATAAGCCTAGAGTTCTACAAGAACAATCTTTGATTTAGTGGAAAAATAAAGACCAGGGCTTACTAGCTGCTGGTGGAAGGGAGGCTATGCCAGCTGCCCTGGAGATGGCCACTGCAACCAAGCCAGCAGCTCAGCTTAGGCACTGTGGCTGGAGCCCATTCCCTACTGGAGCAGTGCTGCACATGGACATTCCTGGGCATGACCTCTGCCTCTGCCTTGCAGCCAGCGAGCTGTGGAGCTGCTCCACAAAGCAAAGGCTTCTTGTGCTGCCTCTTCCCAGGAAGTGTGCTCTGCCTCTGGAAAGCCTCTGCAGGATTGCTCACCCTCAGGCACCGGAGCCCAGCAGGGATGGCTGCTGCCTTCCCAAAGCAGGGCTTGGGGAGGGCTCACTTTGCAGCAAGTCCAGGGATGTGACAGCATCTTAAATTAAGGCTATGCCTTCACCTTATGCTGCAATATAAGGCAGCAACAGGCTTCACTGGCAAGAGACACCTCTGAAGGAGAACTTCATCTCAGCTGACAATAAACACCTCTCCCACACCAGTAGATGCTTCCAGGTTGTACCCAAGCATGTAAAGCAAACCAAGGCAGGCTGTCAAAAATAAGAAGGGTTCATCCTTAGAGCTGTGACTTGACACCTTTCAAGTGCTGTGGGAACATAGAGGCCCAGCAGGGCACTCCTAGGGAATGAGAGCTGCTGGCATTGCATGGAGGAGGCAGCACAGCATCCCTGGCAGATCAGGATGCTCCTGCTCTCTGCCTTGGCCAGAAGCAGAGCACTGGCTGTGATTTTGGAGGCCTTTCTGAGTCAATGTGCTGGGTCAGGAGTTAGGTCAGTTGTCTCCAAGCTGTTGGTGTGTTTTCAGTGTCAGTGGGCAAGGTGAATGCTTTCAGACTAGAAGGAGCTCTGCTGGAGGTGGGCACAGAGGATCTGCTCTCAGCTTTCTCTGGGGTGATGGAGAGGAGCTTAGCAGCTGCTGTGGGGCTGTGCTGCTGCAGCATGGGCACAGACAGAGCTCCCCAGGCCTTGTGCAGCTCCTGCTGCACCACAGCTCTCCATGGCAGCCTGCAAAAGGAGCTCCAGCCCTTTGCTTCATGGCCAGAGCATATGGTAGGAATCTTCTAGAGCTCGACCCATCAGGCATTTGGACTCTGAAGCCTTTTTTCTTCTCACTGTCTTGAGCACTAGGGATTATAAGCTTAGGCAAGTCAGCTGGGGATAAGGGAGCTGTGTCCAAGGGCAGGAGGAGAAAACAGGCAGGAAAAAAAAATTTCTCTCCAAAACCTATTCCTCAACTCCAAAGCAAACATGAAGCAGCAGCATATAGCATCAGTTAATTCTCCTGCCACTGTTTTGGAGCCTGCTGTTTACATGGATGTGCTAGCTCCCATCACAGGATGTATAGCTCTTGACTCCAGCCCTGAGGACAGGAGCTGAGCAGAGAGCTCTGCTCTCTTGCCCACAGGCCCTGTTCAAACAGAAGTGATGCTTGGGGAGGCAGAGGAGATGCCCAGATGGCCAGAGCAGGACCTGCCCTTCTGTAATGCTGGTGTTCCTCAAGCAGGTGTCCTGGGCCAAAGCCACTGGCTGCTGCTCAGCAGATCCACCTCTGTGGCACACAGGAGCCCTCAGGGCATACAGGGAACAAATTCCCCACCTAGCCTGGCATTTGCCTGCTTGCAGGGATGGAGACTCCATCACAGCCCTGGGCAGCCTGGGCCAATGCTTGATAACCTTCCTGGTGAAAAAATTGTTCCTAATATCCAATATGAACCTTCCCTGGCACAACTTGAAGCAATTTCCTCTTGTCCTATCACTTTTTACCTGGGAGAAGAGACCAAGTCCCACCTTGCTCCAACCTCCTGTCAGGGAGTTGGAGAGAGGGAGAAGGTCTCCCCTGAGCCTTCTTTTCTCCAGGCTAACCAACCCCAATTTCCTCAGCTGCTCCTCAGCACAATTGTGACCCTTTTCCACCTTCCTTGCTCTTCTCTAGCCACACTCCAACACCTCAGTGTCCCCCAGTTCCCTCTAGAAGGGTTCAGTGCTCTCCAGCTGAGGAGAGAAGGCTCTGGTCTGTCTGTGTGATGCTGACACAGCCCTGTCTCTGCTCTCCCAAGATCCCTTTCAGCTTCACCTTTCCACCATGGCAAGGAGGATTGCTCTTTGCTGGGTGAAACCCAGCCCCCAGTTAAGTGTTGCCCTCATTAGTGCTGTCCATCATTAAGGGGCAAGGCTAAATGCTGACACCTCTTGACACTCCCAAGAGCTCAGCTCTGCAGGAAAACTCTTCCCCAGAGATTTAATTCCTTTGATGCTCAAGCCCTGGCTGTGCCCTCAACCTGGCCAGGCCAGGCAGGCTTTCTCTAGCCCTCCCATTTATCACTGCTCAACACATCACTAATGCCATTAGCCAGGGATAATATTAGCAGTGTAAACAGAGAAAGTGAGGGGGACCTCAGTGCAGAACCACTGTTGATTTTGACCCAGCACCTACCAGGCTGATTAGTCACTGCTGAGGAGAAAGGGACCATTGGATTGGGGCTTGTTTGGAAATGAGAGCCTCCCAGTGTTTATTTGCTGGAACAGATCTAATTGCTGCTGAGTTTCCCTCAAAGCAGCAGGTCATCCCCCAGCTCCTCTCCTCTCCTCTCTTCTCTTCTCCCCAGGGGCTCAGCAGCTCCTGGAAAGCTCTCCCAAGGTAGCAGGAGTGGATACCCTCCCTGTCCATCTCAGCTGAGCAGGGGCAGGAGATGACATGCAAACATTGCCACGTGGAGCTGAGGCACTCCTAAGTGGTTTCTTGGCCTCCAGGGGAGGTTTAGGTTAGATGTCAGGAGCTCTTTCTTCACAGAAAGGGTTGTTAGGCATTAACCCAGGGCAGTGCTGGAGTCACCATCCCTAGAGGGGTTCAGAGAGCATCTAGATGGGGTATTTAGGGCCAGGGTGGGGATGAGTTCATGGTTGGACTTGATGATCTTAGAGATCTCTGCCAACCTGAATGATTCTGTGGTTTTCTCCTCATATCCTGGCTGTTTTCCACCCTGATGTGTGTGGTGTTCCCTGCTCCTCTCTTCTTCATGATACTTCTCCATCCCTAGGCAAGCAATCTCCAGTGGTCAGTGATCCTTCTGCTGACAGAAAGATCCTCAAGATCCTCTGCTGAGCTTCTCAAAAACAAGCCAGGCTCCAGGGGCTGAACAAGATCACAGCACCTACAGGTTTGAACCTACAAGGTCATATTCCTTCTCCTAATCCCTAGCACCAGGCAGCATAGCCTCAGCCTTAGGTCTTGATCTCTGTGTTCACCTGTCCAGCTGGCTGGGAGCAAGGATCCTGACACCTACCCCCTGGGACAAGCTTGGCTCTCTGAAGCATCTCTCTCCCACTCTTTATCTCTCTCTCCCACACATATAGAGTTAGTAGGTAAGAAATCCTATGTTTAAGGATGTAAGAAATCACTATCTTTTCAGCCAGGTCTCTTTGAGTGTGAAGTGTGAGCTGCTCTACACCTCTGGGTTGCATGAGGTTGATGTACATGGCCCTGGGTTCAAAGGAAGGGACAGACTGTGCTGTTTGGCTCCAAGTCCATCAGCTGGCAGCAGAGGGGAGCACAGTGGTCTCCTTGAGAAGCTGAAGCCCCTGTCAAGGCTTGGCTCTCCTAGGACAAGCTGGGAATAGAAGCAAAGAGGCTCTGCTTGGAGGGACTTCAGGAGGGTGTCTAGTCCAAAATCCCCATTGGGTTGGAAGAGACAGAGCTAGTCAAACGAGAGCTGATTTGGGAAGTTCAGAGCTAAACCAGACTGATGTCTTTCCAGAAAGCTGAGATGGATCTGTTCCTTGATTTACTCTAATTTAATCAAGCTGATCATTAGGTTCATTTGATGATCTGCTGTAGAAGAAGATGCATTGGAACCAAGGCAATGAGCAGGGCTGGGGGAGGAGTTCCTAGCACTGCCAACTCCAAAATCAAGGCAAAGCCATCAGCAAAGATCTGTGCTCACAAATACTCACTGGGGAAAGTCTCTGGCCTGCTCTGTGCAGCAAGACAAGCCAGATGACATCCCTTCTTGGACTCAGCAGCAGTGAAGCTCTGAGCCTCTTCTCCAACCATCCCTCTGGCTTCAGTTAGTTACCTAGTTCAGTTATTAATAGCCATTGCATGGGCACTGCTGAGGTTTGATGCTCCTCTGCCCTTGCTGTTAGGATTTAGAGAGATCCTAAAGTCAAGATGGAAACTTGACCTGTGGGCCTACTACCTGGCAAGAGGAGCAGGGTTGGCTTTGGGGGTGAACCCAGACCTCAGGGAGAGGGGATGCTGAGTCTTTCCAGAACCTCAAGAACCAAGAAGCCTCACTGACTTTGAGAAACAAGAAGGAAAGTGCCCTGACAGACACTTTAGGCTATCTCAGGCTGCTCTGGGATGATTCCTTCAGTCTACTGCTCTGAAGCCAACCTCTTCCTGCCGTTGTGCCTTTCCACGGGAGGTGTCCATCAGCCTCATCCTGCTTCTGCCCCTTCCAGCAGAGCTATCTGCTCCTATCCAAGTGGTTCTCTCAGATAACTAGCAAGACCTGGAGCAATCTCCTCCTGTTTCATCCTGGCCTTTGCTAACACATCTCTTGCCCCTCCTAGACTGCAGACAGGCACTGAGGAAGACTTGTGTCCTGACTGCAGGCACATGCTGGCCATCCATCCCTGCTCCAGCCTGATGCTTAGAGCTGGCTCACGAGCTGTGAGCAAGCTCTCCCATGCCTTGGTGTCACATTAGTTGTCCTGTTGTGCTGGACCCAAGGAAAACCATAGCTGTGCCATCCACTCCCCAGGGCCACTGGCAGCTTGCTGGCAAGCCCAGCAGTCAGGGAGGCTGCAGAGGCAGGGCCAGGATGCTAAGGCAGCTTGCAGTGAGCAGCAGCATCCTCAGGAGGGAGAGCAAACTGCTTTCTCACCCTTCTGCTCTATGTTCCATTCAGTCCTTGCCTGGCTTCCCATCACAGCCACTCTTCAGCCTTGCCTGGCTTTGGATCTCCTCCTGAAGCCCTGGAAGCTGGGGTGAACATTCTTACAAGCCCACACTGGCCACAGAACCCCACACTCTGTGGCACCCAGGGTTTCCTTTTCTGCTGGTTGCTCCTCACCCATCAAGTGGTTCTGTGTGTCACCTCCACACACAGGACAAGGAACAGGGCTGTCCCCTGAGGTCACCACAGCTGCTGACATGCCAGCTTGAGGCAAGCTAGCAACAGGTGAGCAAAGTCCCTTTAGCTTGCTGAGGAGCCTGGAGGAGGTGGCTGCTCACAGGAGGGGAAGGTTTTAGTGGCAGTCATACAAGGTAGTGGGATGGAGGTGAAACTCCAGTCATGGAGCAAAAAAGATTGATGAACCCAGAGCTTGTGGAGTGCAAGGATCACCAACATCTAAAGGGTGCAGGGGGCAAGAGGCTGGGGCCACACTCTGCTCATGGTGCCCAGGGCCAGGCCAAGGGGCAATGGGCACACACTGGAAGCCAGCAGGTTCCATTAGCAACTTGTTTGGTGTGAGGGTGCAGAGCCCTGGCCCAGGCTGCCCAGAGAGCTTGGGGAGTCTCCTGGTGTGGAGAGATCCCAAAGGCACCTGGAGGTGATGCTGGGCAAGCTGCTGGGGGTGAGCCTGCTGGAGCAGGGGGGATGGACTAGGTGATGCCCAGAGGTCCCTTCCAATCCTCACCAAGTTGGGATTCTAGGATGAACTCTGATGAAGAGGAGCAGCTCCATCCCCTACCTTCTATCAGCAGCAGCTCAGCTTATACTGCCTTGACCTCCATCTTTCTGAGCCTGCACCTCCAGATCTCTATCGAGCAACACTTCACCCTTACTGGAGCTCCACACACTGCTCCTCTGAGCACCTGCAGCCCCTGCCTTCACCCTGCCAGATGTCCCTGGCCAGGTATTGGTGGCATCACACTGAGCAGGACACCTGCCTCCCGTGCTGTGCTGTGCTGTATGCAGCAGAGCTGTGGCCATCAGCTCGTGCCTGCCCGGAGCAGCAGCTCAGCTCTGGCTGTGCAAGGCCCTGCCGTGCTGCTGGGGAGCTTGCAGAGCTGCCAGTTGCATTCCAGCTTGTTAGGCTTTAATTTAGTCAATCCATAGGCTGCCTATTGTGAGGATATCAGCACTGAGAAGCAAACTCCACATCCAGAACATTGCCGAAGAACCCAACTGCCAAAATGCAGAGACAGAGAGACAAAGTAAATCTGTCATGAGGCAGTCCTGACAGACCTCCCACCCCGAGAGGAGCCAGTTCCCAATTAGCACAAAGAACTTGGGCAAAGAGGAGGAACAGAGTCAAAAAACAAATGAAAGGGACCAAAAATGGTCAAGAAAAGGCCAGTGGAAACACTCAGGTCAGCGCTGTGCCACGTAGCACTCAGGGATGTCCCCGTGTGCCTTGGAGCTCTCCCCTGGCACAGACCTGCTCCAAACTCACCCTGCTACACCTTCCAGTGACCCCCAGAGTGAAGCTCTGTCTGAGGGCACCTACTGTCCCTGCCTGGCATGCAGGACACTGCTCTTAGCCACGCTAGCAGCTAGAGGTGAGGGGAGCAGATGGGGATGAAGGGAAGTTGTGTGACTTGCAAGGTGGCAGGGATGCCATGGGAAACCCACAGGGCAATAAGCACAGCTCATAAGGGAAACACATGGAAATGTTGGGAGAGGAATGAACAGCAAGCTACCCAGGGCACTGAGAGGAGCCAAAGCTCCCTGTCAGGGTTGTTGAGCTGCTTCTATACCTGGCCAGAGCTGCACTTTGTCCCCAAGGGTCTCTAAAGTCATGGCCAGCAAAGGACAGGCCATGAACCAGCAGAGAATGATGCTTGTGTGTGGACAAGTGTCCCATGAGGCTCCATTCCCTGTGACATGTCCAAACTGGGAGCATCAGCACTTGGCTGCTGCCCTTGTCCCATCAGTGCTGGTGGAGCAGGAGGAGGGAGAGAGCAGGGCAGCAGGGAGGAAGAAGGGAAAGAAAAACTGCTTCTAGTGGCATAAATCATTCAGGCTCCGTGGCTCTAACCCTGTTCCAGCTGAGCATCTGCCTTGGAGAGCTGGAGGCCAGAGGGATGTTGGGTCTGACCTCCTACATAGCAGAGTGCTCCTCAGCAGCTCCCTCCTTGCGCCAGGCTCCTGCTCAGACAGCACATGAAGAGCCAGTTCCCGTAAGAAGCCTCCTCAGCCCCAGCCCCTATCCCATCCAGCACTGTGGCTTCCACTGATCTTGCCATGATAAAATAGTTTCCAACTCACTCTGAAGCTTTGGAGCTCCAAGTTCAAGTCCATGTTTGCTGGCTGGCCCCGTTAGGATGCTTTGGATGCTGGTTTGGGGGGAAGGAGCAGACCTTTGCATGCGGTGGTCCCTGGGGAGTGGTGAGAGGTGGATTTCTGCTCCCCTGGGAGGATTTGGGAGCCTCACATCAATGCTGAGCTGAGCCCTGACTCATTGATAGATGGGTATGTGGAAAGCCTAAATCAGTCCCTTAGTGTCTGGGCATATTGGAGATGCCAGAGGAGAAGGACTGGGGAAAAGATGGGATCACTGAGCTTCCTAAAGCAGCCAGGCACCAAGCATCATCCCCTCCCTGCCTGCCCTCTGGCCTGCCTCATCCCTGCCTTCCTCCTGCTGGCTTCCTTGCCCTGTTCCTACCTCCCCATCACCCTCTGCTTTCCCTTTTGGCTTCCTCCAGCTCCCTGCAGCCCTCCCTGTTCCTGACTAACCTAAACAACTCTATGGGCTCTATGAATTTTTTCCCCTTGCTGCTCATCCTGGTTTCCAGAGCATTGCAGACTAGGCAGATCATAACAGCTATATTTAAGGTTGCCTGACAGTTTCCATGCTATGACCCATTGTTCAGTTGCTCCCAGCACTGCCAAACTTTAACCCTTCCAGCTGAGTCATTTTGGGAGAGCGTCAGCAATTAGACAGGCAAGAAGTCCTTCAGCAAGAAGGACTGGGGAGTCCTGGGGAGAAGCAAAAGGAGAAGGGGGGGGAACACTTTTTCTTTGCTCCATTTCTTCTGGAGGCTTTGCTGCAGAAGCCAGTCCTTCAGGGCTTTGCAAGATAACTAGTGGAAGGTTCTTTAGTCTCAGGTTTGTGCCTCTAGTGACAAATCCACCCAATCAAATTTGGGCTTGAAACCCCCTGTTTTCTCAAGCACCTCTGAAACAGTCCTGTGCCAGGCTCTTCTCCTGCAGCATCCCAAACCTTGTGTCCTGTTCTCAGCTCAGCTGAGCCATGCCTTGGGGAGCACATTGCACTCCTAACCCCTGGCACTCAGCCCCCACAGCAGGATGCTAACCTGGGGGGATGATAACTGGCATCCTGGTGTTTTCCTGGGCTTCTAGGACACTGCAAGGTCTGACTGCCACGTCTCCAAATGCCTCAGCAAGCTGCTGAGAAGGCAGCAGGAGAACGCTTTGCTGCTCAGGCCATGCTGTGGGCAATGCTCTTGCCTGCTGCTCTGGCTTTGTAGTGGCCTTTGATGTGTCACTATGAGGGCAGACCTGCTGCCTTTGCACATGCAATTGCACTTAACTCCTGATTCTTGCCCCCACTGCATTGAATTGCTGGTTTTTCCCCCCCACTTTTAAATCTAAGGAAGGCTGCAGTGCCTACGTGACTGCACTGCTCTGCCTAAGCCCAAGGGCTCAGGGAACAGAGCAGGATTGTGCAATTAATTAAGCTGGTTCCTATAGAAAAAGAGAACTAAACTGTGTCTTCAGATGACTAAAATTATCCCAGGAAGCATGCACACAGGGGACTGAGCTAAACTGCACCACTAGGTTCAATTGGTGTTTTCCACACCTCACCTTCCTATCATCTCCCTTTGGCTTTTGTACAGCACAGAGCCCAGCAGGAGACCTTGCTGTAGGTCTGCAGCAGGACAAGGAGTTTCTATTCCCCTTCCTGCCACCAGGTTTTGAGCCCTGGTTGTACCCCAGGGGACTGAGCTCTTCCTTCAGCCACCTCTTTTGAAAGCCTATGCAGATGTTGTCAGAGCTCCTTTCCTTGCCCACTGTTTTGACATGCTCAGAGAACATTAACACAAACAGTGCCAGGCACATGCTGTCCTTCCCCTCTCTTGCCAGTGGCCAGCACACGTGTTGATTCCTTGATCCCTGAGGAATTTGTTACTCACAAACCTTGCACGAGCACCCAAGTCTCATCCTGGATGGGGAGCTAAGCTTGTCACCAATGCCACTTTTGTCCTGCTCATCTCACCTTGGGTAAAACATCAAATCCACATGCTCAGACACTACAAGGAGGGCTTGGAATGAACCCTGATGGCTTCTGCACCAAGTGCACGTTCATCCCATCTGTCTGGGCTAACAGAAGCAGTCAGAATTCAGGAGAGGTTTGCACGCAATTCCTTAGCCAAAGAGATGACACCACTGATTTTTTCCAAATTCCATTGACAGCTTCTCCTCAACAATGAACATACTCATGCACAAGACAGGCAAGAGTGGAGAAAAGAGCTGAAAGCTCCTGTGTGCCTCCAAATTGCCCTTTAAGCTGGTGGCTAACTGTCCTCCATCACTGATGAAGACAACACTTTGCATGACCAAGCACCCAGCACAGCACTAGGAACTTCTTTCCCCCAAGATCTTCCTCATAAGTCCTTGGAGAGCAAAGAACAACTATTAGCTCTTCCTGTCCTCTTGAAACCAGAGTTCCCCAATCCCTTCTCCAGCAGGATTGGTCTTCCCTAGAGCCACTCTGCGACGTGACCGTTTCCTAACTCCAGCCACGGAGCTCCAAATGATCTGATCATGTTTCCAGCCATGAGCCCTTTGGAAAGAGCCCCAGCAAGGAGGGGGAAACCCATTAATTTTCTGCTTTAATATTCAACAAACAGAGGAGCCTCTGCAGAGCAGCAGAGTCCAGTGGAAAGTGTGGAGAGGTTTATTTTTCTTCCAACCTGCGGCAGGGCTGAGCCTTGGGACTCTTGTGTTTAGCTTTCTCAGCCCTGCAGTTACATCGTGTAAACAGTTTATTTAACATCATTTTTGGCCCTTCTTCAGTAAACCCACCATAATAATCCTCCTGGCAGACCAAACAGATCACAGATTAGCAGACAAAGCTGCTGTAAAACACCAAATTACCCAGCCCCTTGCTTTCCTGTTTGCCTGAGATGTGAAGTCCTCTACTTAGCCATGTTTACACCTCCTTTCAGGGCTGCACCAGCAGGTCAGGGAGCTGCTCCCATTAATGCTCAACCTCCANGGGGGAGGGGGGGGGGGGGGGAAGGAGTTTTGCAGCCCTTTTAGAAGCTCATAAAACCTTCTGGGGTGCTGGCTGTTGCTTAACAGGGAAGGTATGCTGGCTTGCTCCAGCTTGGAAAAAGACTCTAGCCCAACACTAAAGTCACCTTCTTGCTTACATTTCATTTTAATGTGCTGGAGTTCAATAGAAGTTTATCATCCCCATTAAAAACTTTGCCTATTGGAAGCGAGTTAATCTTGTTAGCACAGCAAACCACATGAAAGGAATCCAGAGCTGGAGCACAGTTCCTTTTGGAGCATGAAAGCACTGCCACTCCCAAGGCCTGGGGTAGTGCTGAAGGCAGAGGCACAATCCCTGTCACCTGCACTGCTCAGCTGGTGCTGCCAGGGCAGGCTGCTGGGCAAGATGCTGGGCACAAGCTTGCCACAGCCAGCAGTGATCTGCTGCTTAATGTCACAGCAGCAACACTCTCCTGCAGAGCCTAGGAACTGTGTTACATTTGAGCAAACACATGTCATGTGGAGGGGTGCTGCTCAGATGTCTATTGGCAATGGGACAAGGCAGCTGTAAATCTTGCCTTTGGTGTCACCCTGCTTTTTCAGCACAGAGGTGCTTCTGCCTCTCTCCAGCATCCTCAGGGCTAGAAATGGCCTTGAAGGGTCAGGGGCTGGGTGATGGGGGAGAGTTGTCTACCTTGTATCCACTGTAAGGAGATGTAGTGATGGCATTTCATCTGTGAGCATCAGTCCTGGCCTGCTAGACCCTTCATGGGGCACTCTGAGGCAGGATTTACCCATTACTAACAACCTTGCTGAACACAGAGGGTTTGAGCACGATTTTTCCCCCCTTTCCAGTGACTGCCTGCATTCACCACTTCAGAGGGAACACACAAGCATGAAATTCAATTATAGAGGCACCCACTTAAACACTTGAACCAGAACTGCTCCCCTTAATCTTTATGTTGAGGACAGGGTAAGAGCATCCTAGGGATGGGCATGAGGCAAGCAAGGCATCTGGGAGGTCTGCAAGCAAAGGACACTTCTGCTTCCATCCTGATCCACAAACAGGCATCTTGCAGCTCCAGCAAACCACTCTCCACCTGACTGAAGGCTTGTTGCTGCTTTTTGGGCTCAGATTCCCCTTGTAGAGCAAAAAGCAGAGCCTTGCCAGCCCAGAGGCATCAGCTTACTGCCCAAGATCTGCACTGTTGTGGGAACCAAGGCAGGGGCAGAGTCTTTCTGGCAGCCTCAGCACGTGTGAGGTGGACCAAGATGCTGAGGATTTACACTGCATTTCTCCTTTTCTCCAAGGCTCCGAGAGCAAATCACTCTGCTGTGATAAACTGGCACTCACAAAGCCCTTGAAGATGGCAGAGGTGTTTGAAGCTGCTCAGAAGGGCTCTCCTGACACGATTTAACAGGTCACAGCACTGATGGCACTGAAGCTCCCTCAGAAGGATGAGTTATCCTTTAGGCTGCTCTCAGCACAGAGCTCTAATTTGATTAGAACACCACATCCTGCCTCAGAAAGCAAATCTCTGGGGTCCCAAGCTCTGTGCCAGCACATAACGGGTGAGGTGACAGCATGGCCACAGCTGCACCCTTGCCAGGGCTAAGGGTGTCCCACAATGTGAACTGGATCATCTGCTGACCTCCTCCTGGCAGAGGATGCAGCCTGAGACCCACAGAGCTGCCTAAGCTCATGAGAACATCAAGATACTGTCTAACCTGGAGAACTAGAGCACAAGCAGAGTTTCCTGCACAGAACTGACTGTTCCTAGGAGCAGACAGGACCACTGACCTTCCAACAAGCCCAGCACATCTCAAAGAGATATCTCCTAAGCAGATTGGTGCTGTAGATGTTTTCCCAAGCAGAGAGTCTCTGGAGCTAAGCTGCAGAGACAGAGGAATTCAGTCACCCTGGCTCTCTGAACATGGCTTTGCAAGATCAGAATTTTTGAGCAAGGGCAATAAATGTGTTTCCTCTGTTTGCATGAAACACTGAGCAGATTCCTGTCAGGAGGAATGAAAACAGGAGTTGGGTCAGCAAACGCTAATGAGTCTCCCTGTGCCTCTGCAGAGGTCAATGCCAGAGCACAGAGCCCAGCCCCAAGCCAAGAATCTGAGGGAGGTTTCCTGGAGCAGCTCAGAGCATCAACAACCTTGACACAAGCAGTCCCAGAGCTCCAGAGGAGTCCCAAAAGCAGAGAGCTGCTGGTCCATGCCTGGAGCTTTGGTGGGCACCAGACAGCTCTGTCTCTGGGCAGAGAGGTTATCCCTTACTGCAGAGGGATCTCGTGGCCAAAAGCACTCATTTTCATGGAAAAGCCCAACAAAACCAGAACAAACACCTCATCTTTCTCCCCCCTTGAACTCCTGGGAGGATTATCAGGGAAGAAAACGAGGAGAAGCCTTCAGAAGGAAACATCTCTCACTTATTAAAAGCAAATAAACAAACAACCCCTGCTGTATTCCCATGTAAACAGGAACACTTGATTAAAAAAGATGAAAACACTCTGTTTGGGGGGAAAAAAAATAACATAGAAAGAGCAGTCCTGGAGGCTTTTGGGCTCAGCTGGAAGCTGTGTGCTGCCATGTCCCCTGGCCACATGCAGGGCTCAGGGGTGGCCAGCAGCTCTCAGCCTGAGCACAGCTTTTGGGGAGAGCCAGGAGCCTGGCTGCACAAGCAATGTGTCACCTGCCTGCTGTGCTGTGGGAACCTGGGTCTCCATCTCCTGCCTGCTGCTCCTTCAGCACTGGAGAAACACCTTGCCAGAGGAGATGTCCTCCAGTCGTGTCCCTCTGCATCAGGCACTGCTTGTCCCTCAGGGGCAGAAGGGGACACAAGTGGCTATGGCTTTAGGCAGCAGAGCCCAGGCATCTCATGCAGGAGAATCCAAGCATGCTGGAGCTTGGAAGGGACTTCTAGGGATCATCTAATCCAATCCACCTGCTCCAGCAGGGTCACCCACAGCAGCTTGCCCAGCATCACCTCCAGCTGGGCTTGGAATCTCTCCAGAGGAGATTCCACAAGCTCTCTGGGCATCCTGGGCCAGGGCTCTGCACCCTCATTTATTGTTCCCAAGATAGCACCATGCAGAGTGATTTTGCCACTCTCCAACCCCCACAGTGTCCAGGGCATTTTCCACATGGATTGAGTCCCTTGGGTGAGCTGGGAGCACTAATCTACCATCCTTTGCTTACCCCTTGGAGAGGGGAACAGGAGATCATTGCTAGTCCTGCCGAGAAATTCCAGCCAGGCTTATTGCTCCTTTTGGTGTTTAACATTCCCATAGATTATCCAGCAGTGCCTGAGAAAAAATGTGCTTGGAAGCAGTGGAGTATTGTGTCTGGGGGGGAGCAGTGGCTATCCCTGGGGAGCTCTCCTCCTGCAGACCTTGCCTGCCAACTCTCAGCTCTGACTGCAAAGCTGCTGCCAGCTCCTCAAGCCCTGGAGGCCCCAGCTCTGCAGGAGGCTGAGATGGGCACATCCTCCCAGAGCAGGAGACCATCCTCACTCCCTCACACCCTGCTGCAGGGGCACAGCAAGGTTGGCTCTGCCACCTTGACCTGTCAGCTTGGGCCTTTGGAGGCTGGGATTTGGGATTAACTGGCTGCCAATGGTTGTCACCTTCAAGCTGTGCTTCAGGAGCCAGCTAACCCATCAGGGATTGCTCTGCTCCAGCCTGGCTTCAGGAGGATATACAAGTCAAACTCTCTCCTGGTACAACCAAGGGCTTGATCCTGCTGATAGAACCAAATGTGGTGCTTCTAGGGGTGAATGATTCCATGGCAAGGAGCAAATTCAACCAGCAATAGCCCTCCAGCAGAAGCAGGCCCACACTGCTGCTCTGCACCTCCTCCACCACCCCAGCTATACCCAACCCTGGCCTTGGTTCCCACAATCTATCTTGAAATAAGGCACAATAAGGACACTTCTCTGTACCCCTGCAGTGTATCCTCACCCCTGCACCCATGATGTGCTCAGGAGGTATCCCTCGACTCATGGGAAAGATGGAAAGAGCTCCTGTGCTGCTTTAGTGGTATGGTAGTGATAAGGATGGTTGGACTTGATGATCTTAGAGGTCTCTTCCAACCTTCATGAGTCTGTGATTTCTTGTTTCCATCCTGAAATTCATTAGTATTAATAAAAAAAAAAGGTGGAAGCCACCAGACCACAAGCTCTGTGCTCACCACAGACAGGTCCTGTCCATCCTCCTCTGCTGTAAACTCCTCAAGTCTTAAGAGTTTGCCAAAGGCCAGCTTGGACTGCCAGGATGTCTGCTTCCTCTGGAAGCTTTTGCCAGCCCTCAGACAGGTCAACAATTCCTCACAACAAGCTTGGGGAAAGAATATTTTGCTTGAACCCTGCTGAAAAGCTCCTCAACTGCACCATTCAGAAGTTCACATCATTTCAGGGCAAGGGCTCCCAAGCAGTTATTTCTGGGGAAAACTCAGCTTATTGGATCAAATCCTACATCTCCCAAATGGAGTTTACACCTCAGGTTGCATGGAAAAAGAACATCTGTCCACATCATCTCATCATCTTCTATCCAACTGCAAGCACATGAAACTGCCCAGGCAATCGGCAAAGGTTGGGGATTTAGTCACTCAATTTGGAGTACAACATTTTGGCAGAGGAAAATGCAGAGCTGTCACAGTCCCTACCTGCTAGAACATCCTGACTTTGGGATTTTGCTTGTTAAAGTAGAAGGAGCAAGGTATAAATCTGAAGCTGTTGAAAGAACTCCCCATCCATCTATCTATGCAAAAAAACCTCTCCAGCTTTGCCTCTCACCCTGACACTTTGTTTAAAGGTTCAGATGGCTGCATTTTAGGGGCTTTTTAAGTTAAAAAAAGAGACTAAAACTCCTGTGAAACAGTTCAAATATTCTGAAACATAAAGAGGTCTTTTTGTCCTATTTTAAAGTGCCAAGTTGTAACAATAAAATAAAGAGAAGATGTGTTAACTCTTTCATTTCAGTGTCAGAAGGGATCACTTGCTGCTTAGTCACCTTCCTAGCTCCCCACCTAGACAGAAGAAGACCTGGACAATGCTTCTCAGTGCTCAGGCCTGGGAAGCAATCCTTGCCCATGGATGCCCTTGCCATGAATCACATCCTTCATCCTGCAACCTCCTTGCTTCCCCACCTTGGCTTGTTCTGATGAGTACAGGGCATGTGCTGCCTTGCTCCTAGCCACAGACATGGCATCTTCTAGGGATGTCCTTCTCTTCATAGGATTCATAGGAATAGTGCAGATATCTTGAGAGAGAGTTAGAGGCTGGGAAAGAGCTTTCTAAGTGTGGAGTCCAACAGAATACCTAATGCTGCCAGGTCACCACAGAACCATGTTCCTCAGCAGCACATCTCCAGGGCTTGTCNCCAACGCAGCAAGTTCCCCCCCAAACCCTCCAACAGCAATAGCCACTGCACACCTGAGGGTGGCAAGGGTTAGGGCTGGGCTGAAAACTAATCCACTCACAGATATTCTCTACTCTCTACTCCAGGAAGGAAAAAGGAATCAACAGAGAGAGACTTGGAGAGTGGAAATGGAAACTTAAACTGAGGAAAACAATAATAATCAAATGAAACATCTAGACAAATATACACAAAACCAAACCCAAACACCTCTGGATGGCAACTCCCTCACCTTCCCCACTGATGCTGTGGCAGCAGGACTCAGCAGCAGATGGGAATCAGGCTCAGGGCTGGAGCCTGCAGTCAGGAACTCTTGGCTGGAGATGGAAGGCAGAGCAGAGAGAGTCCTGCAGCAGCAGAGCTGAGCTGCTGANGCATCTTCTAGGGATGTCCTTCTCTTCATAGGATTCATAGGAATAGTGCAGATATCTTGAGAGAGAGTTAGAGGCTGGGAAAGAGCTTTCAAAGTGTGGAGTCCAACAGAATACCTAATGCTGCCAGGTCACCACAGAACCATGTTCCTCAGCAGCACATCTCCAGGGCTTGTCAACCCCTCCAGGGCTGGGGACTCCACCACTGCCCTGCACAACCTCTTCCAGGCCTTAACAACCCTTCTGGGGAAGAAATTTTTCCTAATGTCCAATCTAAACATCCCCTAACACAACTTGAGGCTGTTTCCCCACACAGCTTATCACCAATTCATTAGCTTCTCTGGATCTTCTCCTCAGCCTCTGCAGCATGCTGACAAAGTCAACTCCTTGCATCATCTTCTGTACCATAGCTACCTCAGCAAGTTCCCCCCCAAAGCCTCCAGATCCAACGCAGCAAGTTCCCCCCCAAAGCCTCCAGATCNAGCAGCAGATGGGAATCAGGCTCAGGGCTGGAGCCTGCAGTCAGGAACTCTTGGCTGGAGATGGAAGGCAGAGCAGAGAGAGTCCTGCAGCAGCAGAGCTGAGCTGCTGAGCCTCAGCAGGAGAGTTCCCACTGCAGCATACCAAAAAGCTCAGGTGCTCAACCTGTAGGGACAGGGGAGACCCAAACCTCTCCTGGTTTCTATTTGCTGGTCATTAGGTGCTAAATAGCTGCACCTGCCTTGCTTGGGGCCTAGGCTTTGTGGAAGAGATCCCAAGGGCCAAGCTTGGGGTGCAAGTGTGAGGGATTGCCCCTCAGTTCTGTACTGAACATGATGTGTGAGGCATGGCACAGCTTGCTGTGGCTCAGCTAGGACAGTAGAGATACTGTAGAGGGAAAAGCAAAAGCTCTCCACGTGCTGCTCTTGCTCTCATCCCAGCTGCAGGCAGTGCTGCTCTCCCTCCCAAAGGGCTGGGACACTAACAGCAGCAGCAATCACATAGCCAGTACTGGGCTGGGGGACAGAAGGACCCCCCAAGACCCTCCAGGCAAGCTGGGCTCCTCCTCATCTGAAGTTGTGAGCAAGCCAGCTCCTCTTTTGGGGGCTGCAGAGCAATCCCTCTGTCCAGAGAGACAGCAGCAGGAGCTCAGCACAGCTCTGAGCCTGAACCTTCAGCAAACACTTGTGTCCACAAGCTTAGCATCATACCCTGGCTGCTTCCTTCCCATCCTGCTCCAACTCCTAACAGCGTGGGTGGGTGGGAAGCTCCCTGAATTGCTTCCCCACTTGCTGAAATGGGCTGAAAGTCAGAGCTGATCACATTGTTTCCCCCCCTGTGCCTGTCAAAGCCCAAAGGGGAAGCCCAGTAACCAACATCTAACGCTACTACTGATAGCAGCACACTTGTTCCAGACCAAAAGACCAGGAGATGTGTCATAAAAAGGCAAAGATGCCTTCCAGATGTTTTTTTTTGGTGTGTGTGTGTGCCTTGGGCCTGCACAGATGTTTTCCATGTCTGCCCATAAATGTAAGAAATGTAAAACATTTGTGGCCCACAGATGTAGAGATTAAATTATGCAAGAGATGTGATAAATCTCTGGGTAATGCGAGAAGACCATGAACTATTCACATTCATTGTTTGCAGCCACAGCAGCCTCATTTTTCCAGCCTAGGGCTGAGAAGGAGACTTTGGATTGTTGTGAAATGGGACTAAACATTACGTAGGCTGGTGAGAAGCAGCACACATGGAGCTGGCTGGAAGCAGAGCTTGCAAGCAGCCCTGCACAAGACCAGGGGCAGGCTGGCTGCACCTCAGCAGAGGAGCAGGGGATGGCATCAGAGCAGCTTCCACCCACGCTGAGGCAGGAGGGACAACCTGCAGCTGCTCTACACACAGCTGAATGGAGCCCTAGGACTCTCTGCAAGCCAGGAGTAAGGCTTGAGGAGGACTCTGTGTAGCTGTGTGCTCAGGCAATGAGCGCATCTCAGAATC
>VWZO01000504.1:119222-194460 GCA_013396975.1 Bucco capensis | reverse complement strand
GTATTGCAGAGGAGGTGTGAGCAGAGCAGAGTGCAGTGGCAGAATCACCTCTCTGGCTCTGCTGGCCACGCTTCTCTTGCTGCAGCTGTGTGTGAGCACACAGTGTGTGTGGCAGCAGGGAGCTCTCACCTGCCCTGTCCCCATACCCTGCCCTGTGCTCCAGCAGGCCTGAGCTGATGGCCTGCAGTGATGTCTTGCAGGCTGGCAGGGTGCTGTCACTGCTTAGCTCTGCTTGCCCCACTCCTCTGCTCTGTGTGGGAAATCCTCATGGTTCCCAAGACACCAGGTAGGAGTTCAGAGGTGCTTAGGGCAGATAGACAATTCCCTCCAGCTGTAGCAGCTCTTATGTCTCCTGAGCTGAGTGAGCTGCAGCCCTTTTCATTTCACAGGGGTGAAGGAGAGCAGAATTCCCAAGCCCTTCCCCCATCCCTGGGCTCACCAGGGAGCCTCAAAGCCTCTGACTCTCCTGCTGCTAGCAAGACCTCTGTCTTTCCCTGTGCCAGCATGCCAAATCCTTGCTTGCATCAAGGAGACATGGCATGTTCTTTGGGAATCCTCTCAGCTAAGAATATCCTCTATTTACATCCTGGCTGAGGCTGGGGAGGGCGGGAAGCAGGGCACTGAACTGAATGTCCTTGGAAGATGTCACTGGTGGTTAGCTGTGGGGCTGTTGTGCTTCCAGTGCCCATCTGTGATCCCAGCAGTCAGGAGCAGCCTCAGGGGAGCCTCCTGCCCTGGCCTTTCCCTGCTTTCTTGGAAGCACCAACACACAAGCCCAGGTGTCCAAGCAATGTGCCTTTTGGAGGGGCACAAACATTGGCTTTGGATTGCTTCAGAAACATCTAGCTGGGCTTTAGTGGCATGGGGCTGAGAGGATGCTGCTTGGACCTGATGATCTTAGGGATCTCTTCCCCCCTTGATGATTGATCCTGTGATCAATCCAGAGGTTCATTAGGTTCAGCTCAGCTTTGCCCTCCAGAGTACTTCCAGGTTTGACATTTCAGCCTAGAGAAGTAACCACTGCTCCTTGCTGGTTCCTTGGTGATGGGATGGTTGTGGGTAGAAGGTGGGCAGAGTGTGGGCCATGTCCTCCTCCTCTTTCCCACTGAGCATCCCTTGGCAGCTCAGCTCTTTAGCTCTTGCCCTGCCCCACAGACTCTCTGCTGCCTTTCCCCTCCCCAGCTCTGCTTGCTGAGCAGCTTCCCTCCTACTTAGCCTTTCAGAAATGCTTTATTATTGGCTTTGATGCTTTTAGCAAGTTTTCTCCAAAAGATATTCTTGGCCTGTCCTTGTTCTGGGTATTGGATCTCACAGACATGCTTTGTGCTCCATTCCATCTTCCTTCTTTGGAAATTATTTCAATTTTGATAAATCTCCCTTTCTTATAACTTAGTTCACTCCTCAAGCATGGCAGTTTTCTTGCTTTGTTTTTTTGTTTCTGGATATTTTAGCACATTCTAGATTAGTTGTATATATTTATTCTGAGCCTCTAATACTTGCTCTTTAAACAGTTTTTATGCCTTCTGTAAATATTTGACCCATTTAGCTTTTCTTCTGAATTCCTTTTTAACTGCTTTTGTATTTTTATCTTGTTCTCCTTCTTNCCCTTCTCCCTTCTCCCTTCTCCCTTCTCCCTTCTCCCTTCTCCCTTCTCCCTTCTCCCTTCTCCCTTCTCCCTTCTCCCTTCTCCCTTCTCCCTTCTCCCTTCTCCCTTCTCCCTTCTCCCTTCTCCTTTCCCATCTTATCCTCAGCAGGCAGAGTGCCCTGTTTATGGCTTCACTGCAACATCCAAGTACTTCATGTGCTTCTTTTCCCCCCCAAAATCCCTTTTCTCACAGCACTCACCATTACCTCAGCCTCTTTGCTCTTGGGAAGCTCTGTGCCCAGGTTTGGATGCCCAGGGAATCAAACCTTTGGGAAGCACAATTTGCATCCCAGCTCTTTGCAGGAAGTATTTGGCTTCCTGGGAATGATGACTCATGGTTTGGATGTGCAGCAATGTCCCCAAGAACATAAGCTTTCCCTCCTGTGAGGCCAGACAGAGCCCTAGATGCCCAGCCTGGTGCTGCCTGGATGAATGGTGGAGCAAAGCTGGATATATAGCAGCAGCACTTCAGACTCAAGTCCTTCTGCAATGTGTGGGAAAGATAAAACAAGGGGCAGGACATGACCCTGAGGTCACTCAGCTCCCAAAGCCCATGTTTTTATCACTTCATCTCTGATCAGCTTCTTCCTCTGCCACCCAGATGATTTCCTCAGCATCAGTTTGTGGATGGAGCTCTGGCTGCTGGCATGTTTAACAGGATTTTTCAGCCTAAGGGCTTGTGTTAGGCATAAAGAATTTGGTGAAGAGACCTTCCCAGTGTGGCTTTAATCCCTGGCAGGGTGAGGGAGCTACACTGCTCTTGCTCAGATCATTGATACCAATTTGTCACTGAAGAAGCTTCATTCTTACCCTAACACAAGCAGTCAGCAAGCCAAAAGCCACTTTTCCAAAGAGCCACCCTGGCAGGAGGCTGGACACCAGGCAGAAAAGGTTTGTGCTGAGCTCTGCCAGCTCTTAGACACATGCAAGGCCCCTGGGCTCAAGCCACCTGCAGCTCCTGGTGGCCTTCAGCTTGCTTTGTGCAGAAGTGAACCTTGCCTAGATGCTGCATGCTGAATAAACCTGACTAAAGCTCCACTTTCTGCCCCATTCTCCTGCAGGATAAGACACCTCTACAAAACCAAGCAGGGCCAACTCCAGCCCAGGAGTGAGAGGAACATCTCAGGCTCTTTCTGTGCCCAGCAGCACTCTCTGGTCCCTTGTGGGCTTAACCCACCTGAAGCTCTTGGTGCCCTTCAGCTTGCTTTTTGCAGAGGTGCCAGCAGGAGTGGACCTTGCCTAGGAGCTGGATGCAAAATAAACCACCTCTGCAAGACAAGGGAGCTCCACTTTTTCCTCTACAAAACCAAGCAGGGTCAACTGCAGCCCAGCAGTGAGAGGAAGATCTCAGGCTCTTTCTGTGCCCAGCAGCACTCTCTGGTCCCTTTGCTCTGCTCTTGCTCTGGCTTAGCCCAGCCTGTCCCTCCCCAGGAGGCAGAGAGCCAGAGCACCATCACCTCCAGCAGGCAGTTTTACTGGCTGCCACTATAAATGTCCTGTGCTCTCATGGATTTTGATGCTGTTTTTATGAACTTGGAGCTGAGTGGGGCTGTTTAGTTTGAGCTGAGGGAGGAATGTATTAATAGTTGGGCAAAGCGTGCTCCCAGCTCCTAATCTGACCGAGGCTGAGTTGCTGGAGGGGAAAAAAACACTTCACTTTTTCCATTCATTACTATTCTTTGTTAGTGCCTCCAGCACCCCACCCCCAGCACACCAGAGGCTGCTTTAACCCCTTTCCCACTGCACCCCAGCCACCCACAGTGCCACAGGGACAGGGGACAGAGAGCTTTGGGCACAGAGCATCACAAAGCCAGGCCCAAAGCTGCAGGCAGGAATCCTGACCGGTGCTGAGCTCGGCCAGCTGAAGGAGTTGGAAGGGACCTCTGGAGTCCAGCTAGTCCAACCTGGAGCATCTCACATAGCTGCTAGCCCTGCACCCGTGGGCACCAGCAGCAGCCAAGCTCTCACCCACAGCCAGGAGGACACTTGTCTAGCAGCTGGGCTCCACCCCACCGGTGACCAGAGGCAGGAGAAGCCTGGGGGTTGTAGCCTGGCAGCTGTGCTGCTCTGCCATTGATGAGCAGGTTCATCTGACAGTCAGTTGGGAGCTGGAGAGGCCATGCTGCTCGTGTGCCGGGGGCTTGTCCTGCTCCTGCCTGCCTGCAGAGCACAGACTGATTTACACTCAGCTCAGGAGCTCGCAGGCATCCTGCTAAGTCTCTTCTTCTCCAGCAGGAACTTTCCATAAGCAAGGCTCTATTTTTAACTCTGCAAGGTCTAGCAGAGGGGTTGTTCTTGCAAGGGAGCAGGGAGGCAAAGGGCTGAGGAAGTCATTCTGCACAGCTCCCACTTGGGCAGGCTGACCTCAGGCATTTTGGGGCTGCTTGTGGGGGGGACTGGAACCAGTAGACTCTGCTGGGCACCTTCATGCCACCCTAAATGCCACTGTGGTGGGAAAGCAACAGCAAAATGGCACAGGAGCTCCAGCTCAGCAGCCTCCTGCTGAGGTGGAGGGGTCAGGCTCTGTTCTGGGGGAGGAATGAAGTGGGGTGACAGCAGGAGAAGCCCAGTGTAAATGCCATGGCTGGCAGCCTCAGCACAGCCTGGGATCAGCAGGCTGTTCCTAGGGCAAGGCAGCAGGGAAACATCTCTCCAGGAGGAATGGGAGCCCGAGACACTGGGGAGAGAGCTGGCCCCAGCCCAAAGGCACAGGGCACTGCACTGGCAGATGTGATCCCACTCACACCCTGCCCGAGGCTAGGGAGACTCTGCAGAAGGATCTGGCCAAGCTGCACCAAAACCAGCCTTGGGATCTGTCAAGGGAGGAGTAGCTTAGCACTCCTAGGTCCTTCTTCATGGAGCTGCTTTCCTGTCCTGAGGTCCCTTTCCCTGGTGTGACCTGAGGAGTGCTGGGTCCCTTGGCTCCTGTGCCAAGGGATTGCCACATTGTCAGTGGCCCTGGGGCTCAGCAGGGACCTGTACCCTGTGCAGCATCTCTGCAGCAGTCCCAAAGCCTCTCTCCTCCTCTATTTACCCAAACCCTCACACCACCAATGCTCAGCAGATCCACCTCTGCCCAGCAAACGTTTCCTCTCCATGCCCTCTGCATTTTCACACAGCCCCAGCCCCACAATTAGCCTCTGCTGCCTGTTCCCAAGCACTCTGTCCCATCCAATTTTAAGCCACTCCAGCAATAGAGCTCTTGCTCCTTCCCCTGGGACACCACTCAGCTCCCATAGATCCTGCTGCCTGATCTCCAGCCCATCTTCTCCTCCAGCTCAATCCACTCTGGGGCTCTCAGCTGTACTGCCACATCTCCTCTGCTTCCATGGCTCTCCCAGCATTTGCCTGCTGGCAGTGACCTCTCTGGTGACCTGGGGGTTGATTTCCCCCCACTTTTAGCTCTCCTGCCCTTCAGCCATTCATCCTTCTGTTCAGCTCTGCAGGAGAGAGGAGATCTCAGCAGAGGCTTCCTACCAATTCCATGTCAGGCTCTCCTCTCCCTAGTTTTATGGAGCAAATTGCTGTTTGGTTAGGAAGTGTAACTTCAAGGATGATGCTCTCATGCCTGCCAAGGAGGAGGTTTGTCCTCTCCTTAGCCATACAGACAGGTATCTTCTCAGCTCCTCTTGCAAGCTGACTGTTTATCATTCTCCTTGCACAGCAAACCTTGCTCTGCTGTTGAGCCAGGGGGAAAAACAAGGAATAAAGCTGGGTTTGGAACAGCAGGTGTTTGGAAGAGTCACTGCTTACACACCTTGCAGTGCACAGGGCACAGAAGTATGAGTATTGGAAGAGACCTTTAAGATCATCCAGTCCAACCATCCCTATCACCCCCATGCCCCTAAACCATGGCCCTAAGGAACACAGCTAGATGCTTCTTAAAGCCCTCCAGGGATGGTGACCCCACCACTGCCAAGCTCTCCCCTACCAGCACACCATCCTTGTGCCCTGATGTGCCAAGGATGTTATGGGTACCTAGGAGCATCATGGGGTACCAAGGAGCATCCTAGGTACCAAGGAGCATCATGGGGTACCAAGGAGGAACCCAGGCACCAAGGAGCATCCTAGGTACCAAGGAGCATCCCAGGCACCAAGGAGCATCCCAGACACCAGTGCAGGTGCAGGGCCAGGAGCAGAGGTGGTGGAGGAGGTGACAGCAGCTCCCTGCTCCCCCTGAGCAATGGCTATCAAGCTGATAAGCAGCTTGCCAGGAGCCTGCCTGTGGTCAGGCAGAGAGCCCAGGCCCTCACTGCATTTCTCCTGGCACATTTCACCTCTCATTTGGGGAAAAAAAATCCCTCCAATCTGGCATCCCCCCCAGGCAGGGCTGCCAAGGGCTGCTCCTGATAATCTCTTTAAATAGCTCTGCTCTGCTGATGTCATGGGCAACATTCCTGAGAGGTTCAGCAAGAGCCTGGCCCACCCATGGGCATCCCAGCACCAAGGGTAGGAACATGTCCAACCCATCATTGCCTGCTCCAGGGACTGGGCTGTCAGTGCTCTCCCAAATCCACCCTGCTTTCCAGGGAAAGCCAGAGCAGCTGAGGAGTTATCCCATGGACTCTTCTCAGTCCCAGAGCAATGAACAATTTGCACTAGCTCTGGAGGAGCCATCCCTGAGGGGAGAGCCAGGCTGGGCCAGGATGCAAGCACACAGCACCCCAGGATGGGCCTGGCTGGACATGGAGCTGCATGCAGCAGCAGCTGAGGCAGGGATGCATTTCCTCAGCTGACTCTAGAGGTCATCAGCCTTCAGCTTTTACATTGTCACCTCCCTCAGCCTCCCCCTCTGAATCTGCTGTCCCCAGGGGCCACCAAGAAACCCAGACAGCTGATGGATAAACAAACCCTGCCTTCTGCTGAAGGATGCAAGCCCAAATCCAGCTCTTCCAAGCAGGATGGGCTCCTCACCAGCAGGCTGGCTCTTCTTGGGAGGAAACTGCCCACAACTTGTGCTCAGTGACAAGAGAGCAGCTCTGCAAGGAGCCAGAGCTGCCAGGCTGCCAGGAAGAGGGTGGATGGCTCTGGATGGGGGGGCTCAGCCTCTCTAGGTGGAAGGGGCTGGCAGTCATATCTAAACCTTCCCCAGCTGAGGTGATAAGCTCTCCATCCAATGCCAACCTCAAGGGTTACCACAGCTTCAGGGCAGGAGCTGTTCCTAATATCCAACCTACACCTGCCCTGACACAACTTGAGGCTGTTTCCTCTAGTCCTGTCACTGACAGATCACCTCATGTCACTCCAAGCTCCTTGCAGGGAGCTGGAGAGAGGGAGAAGGTCTGCCCTGAGCCTCCTTTTCTCCATGCTAACCGAGCCCAGTTCCTCAGCTGCTCCTCAGCACACTTGTGCTCTAGAACACAAGCTCCAGCAAGAAGCCAAGAGGAGAGGCAGAAGCCCAAGCTGCTAGCTGCTTGGCCCCAAGTGCGTCAGTAGGATTAGCTCAGGCTCTCCAGCTCCATGCAAATGCTCCCATGGGATGTTTAGATTACACTGTACTAGTGCTTTTTGGCTGCAAAACCTTCTGAGCAACCTCTTAGAAGAAGCCTCCTTGATGTGTGGCAGGAGAAGATGCTCATGGCCTTCCAGAGCAGCAGAACTGAGACCCAGGCAGGGTGCCCAGTGCCAAGCAGGGAGGGGAGAGGCTGCAAGAGGAGAGGAGAAAGGTTGGAGCAGGGACAGAGTGCCCACAGTAGCCTGAGGGGGAGATGTGGGGAGCAGTTAGATATAGGAGCAGCTTTGCTTCCCACAGCCCTTACACTGAGCCCCCAGCACCGTGGAGGCACTGGGATACAGGCAGTGAAGTGCAGGAGGAGCAAAGGGAAGCCTGGGAGATAGGAGCTGGAAAAGGACAGCTTGGAAGGAGATGTCAGTACCTGGATATTCACCTCTAGCTCCAGCATGGCCAGCCACAGTCTGTTTGAGCAGTGCTCCATGGCTCCCAGGCAGAAGGGGAGCCACAGGAGCTTCCCAAGGGGAGCTCATAGGTATGGATGCTTCCTTCAGTACCCTGACTGACACCCAGGGGAGAGAGCAGAGAGAGAAAGAGGCTGAGAGGTGCCACCTGTGAGCTCAGGGGACATGGGGACTAGGGACTGAGCTTATAGGGTGGTGCTAGGGGACCCTGTGCTACTCATTGGCACTCCAGGATGCTGACTACTTCACCTCCATGGCTGTTGTTTGAGGAGGAAGATTGCTGAGAACATCAGTGCTGAGCCACATGACCCATGCTGGATCCCTCTGGGCTCTGCTCTGGAGGCACAGCAAGTGAGGTGCATGTGCCTGCAGCCCAGGCTGGCAGGGGCAGGATCTTTTCCTTCCTCTTTTTATGAGGTCTACTGGAATAATAAAGTCAGGAGGAGAGAGAAACAAAAAGTCCAAACAAAAAATCGGAGTGTTTCAGCAGCTGATGCAAAAGCCAAACATCTTGACATCAGCAGAATGTTTCATTTCAATGGCTTCTCTAAACAAAATCCAGTTCCTATGGAAAGTTTCCATTGAGAGGAATTGGCAGAGATGTGTGACCAGCTCTCCTTGGCAGGGCACAGCCTGCCTCTGGGCTGATGCACATCCTCCTGGCCCAGAGGAATGGTACACAAGCCACCTCTGAGCACAGCCAGGCACCCACAGGCCTGCTCTAGGATGCTCCTCAAATCCATCACCTAGATATCCTTGCTGTGGAGCTGAACTTGAGCTCTGCATCCAGCTCTCTGCCTGCTGCTGGTTATAACCTGCTTGATATGGAGTCACCTTCACCAGGGTCTCACTTCCTCTGCTCTTGATGTCCAGCAGGCCCTGCTGATGGCAAGGCATCCCTGCTGTCACTTTGGGGCACAGAAATCAGCAGGAGGGCTTTGGAGCTCACTCTCTGCTCACTCCCAGGGTATGCTACTCCATCCAGCATGGAGTCAGTCAGCCTGGGTCTGTTTGTGGGCTGAGATGCTCTGCCTGAACGACAAGCATCCTGCAACCCTGGACTCACACAAAGCACTGGAGCAAGCCACAGCTTCCATCTGCAGTCCAGCACAGAGCAGGCAGCAATGTCCTGTGTGCCACAGCCTTGTGCCTTTGACCTTCTGCAGGCTCTCACTGTCTCTAACAAGTGAACAAAAGCCTTTTAGTCAAGACTGCCAAAGCCCTGACCATCCTTCCTCCCCCTGACACCAGGGCAGAGGAAGGTTGTGCTTGCTCCTCAAGCCCTGATCATCCTTCTGTGGGCATCTCCTTGCCAACTCAGGTGTCCCCACTCTCCAGTGCCTGCAAACCTGGCCAGAGCTGAGCTGTCAAGCTGCAGCCAGAGATGCCCAGGAAGGGCTGAGCCTTCCCTGCTGCAGGTGAGGCATTGGTGCATGGCTGTGACATTGCTCATCCCAAACATCACCATGTCCTAAGGTCTCTGGGCATCATCAAGCTGCTCCCTCACCTTGGCTGCAAGTGTGGAGCTGGGCAGGAGGAGCTTCACCATGCCAAGGAAACCTCTAAAAGCATCAGGAAATCTTTCCATCCCACCCCAGGATCAACCCCCAAAACCTCACCAGAGCCATTTCCAAATGGATTGCTGGGGCCTGAAAGCAGCTGGAGGGGTGGGAAAGAAGACCTAGGTCTTCTCCAGGACTGGCAGAAGGGAGACTTGGCTGGAAGTCCTTCAGCCCCCAGCTGAGTGCTCAGATCTCCAGCCTTTGTACAGCCTGTCCCACTGCTCTGTTCCACAGGATAAATCAAGGAGTCATCACTTGAACTGCAGCCTGAGTCAGTACCTTAACAAACAGACCACAGGCCAACTTTCCCTTCCACTTAATGAATATTAATTAACTGTACACAATTGAGCAGCTCCAACAAGAGAGGAAAGGCATTCTCTTGTCCTGGAGCACAGCAAGCTCTGTGCTCTGCTGGGACACAAGGAGCCAGGGTCAAGTCTCTCTAAGGTTGCTGCCTTCCTCCTCCCAGCTGGGAGCTGGCTGGTAGGTGCTTGGTGTGCAGGGTGGTCTGCCTCTGCCTTAATGAGACATTCCTTCCCAAAATTGGCCTGACCTCTGCAGATAAGACTTCAACTCCAACGGGTGCATTCCTATCAGACATTTTCCTTTGGATTAATCAACTCTCTCATTTCGTTTTCCTCAGAACTCGATTGGGATGGAAAATTCCCAGCTGATGGTGAGGTGAAGCAGGCTGAATGCCAGAGCTCTTGTGCTCAGTCTCGAGGGTGGGTGGGCACAACAGCTTCTCATTGCTTCAGCACACATGGAGACACAAGGTTTTACCTCCTGCCTCAGCCAAGGGCATGCCCAAGGAGCTAGGAGTTCTGAGGAGTGATGAGGAGCCCTTCCTCTGCTCTGAAGCAGGCAGGTGAATTCCTAAGGGAGATGTGGCCCAGAGCAGAGCAAGCAACTCTTCACCAGTGGAGCCACCATGGTGTCCCACACACAGCTGGGAGCACAAGGATGTGCTCAAGACCCAGATCCCATCTGAGGATGTGATGGGAGCTTTTGGGGAGCAGGGCTGGGCTGCTTCTCTCACGCTGGGGAGAGCACAGCCTCCCAGGAGCATCCATGCCAAGAGTGAGTGATGCTCTCCAGATGCTCCTTCTTCTGCTCACAAAGGCAGAGATTGACACAATAAACAAACTATTTGCACAATTCCTCAGTGAGGGCAACAAAACCCCAGATTAACTGGAACCATGGCTCCCCCTGAAAGAGCTGCAGGAGGGGGGAGCATTCCCAGGACCTGATGTTATACCAGTGGGTATGGAAATGGAAAGATGCACAGGGTTGGAGTTTCTAGCAGGGTAACTCACCAGAGAAGATGAAGTTTGCCAGTCCACAGTCCCCAGACAATGCATGGACTTGTTCAGCAAGCTGGGGGACAACTGTGCAGGAGAAAGCACAGAGATGTTCCTCAGCCATCACCTCCCACTCCTCCTGCCACTGCCTGGCCTGAGCTTCTCCTCCTGGGCTCCACTGTCTGCCCCAGGCAGCTCCAGGTATCAGGAGAAGGTTCTGACCATGCTAGGGGTTAAGTGATGTGTGGCCTGAAGATTCATCAGTATGGGAGAAGTCTCTCTAAAACCAAGTGGCTTGCTTTCTGAATTTCAAAGAATGGCCCCAAAATCACACCTTGAAGGAGCCTGGGCACAAGAAAGCAAAGCAGAAGCTCAGGACTCAATGCTGCTTTGAAGAATCCTACCTATTTCTCTTCCCCAAACCAAAACTCCTCTTCTCAACCTCATGACCATCTCATCTCTTCTGGCCAGACCCACTAACTCCTGTCCTGACTCCTAGAGTCAGGAGAGGAAGCAGATCCTAGCTGTTGTTCCACAGATGGAGACACATCTACACACTCCTGCCCCACAGCAGTCAGTGTTGCTCCAGAGCATCTCCCAGCACTGCAGAGATGAGCAAGACAGAAAGACACACTTATCCCCAGCCAAACTCACACAACAATGCACACAGCACCAGGAGAGCCTTCTCCAAGCAGCCAGTGTTGGGAGGAAGGTGGAGGATCCCTCGGAGAGATGCTGAGAGCCCTAGCAGTGTCAACGTGACAGCACTAACAACAGCCTTCAGGCACAGGCTCTTTGGAGCCAGGTCTGCAAACAGCCTCCTTGCAAAGGGTGGCCTGCAGAGGAACAGCTTCCAAGGATGATTCAGAACCAGGCTTTGCATGCTCCTGGTCCCTAACCCCCCTGCAGATGCAGTTTTCACACGACCTAGGTGGGCCAGGACTGTAACTCATGTCCAGCAGCTGCTCCACTTCTCCTATCAGATAAAGGACCAAGGACTCATCTCCAGGACTTGCTAACAAGCCAAATGTGGAGCATGTGCAGAAGAGGGAGAGAGGAGAAAGGCTTGGGCTTTGCTGCAGATTCCAGCAGGCTTGGAGAAGTGTTCCCTGCAGCTATTTCTGTCTTTCCGTTGGTGGTGAGGGGGAAGTGGCACTGGGATTCCTCACCCAGCTCTCCTTATCCTATTGCCTCTTCCTGATTTACCACCCTCAAATCCCACTGGAAGGGCCCTGGCTGCTCTGGGCCAACTTTGACTTTGGCACTTCAGGAGGAAAAATCACAAATGTCTGTGAAAGTCACCAAGCTATTCCCCAAGTTTTCATCACTTGAAGGAATCAAGAAGAATAAGAGAGCAAAGGAGGGGGGAAGGGGAGGGCTGGGAGGGGTGCAGAGAGCAAACAAACATGGTTTAGAAAAGCATGCTGTTATTCCTGGAAGTCGCTTTGTGGAAACACAATTGACAAGGCCTATGAACAGTTTGGCTCTTCATAGCAATCCCAGTCCCATTCAGAGCTGGGATGCACAATGCCAAGCTCTCCTCCTGCCTCCAAACCCAAACAGCTTCACCCATCCCCACCCTGCTGCCTTCCCATCCACCTTGCCTGGCTTAGATGAGCTGTGGTTTACACCCTGGCTCCAAACTTGGCACTGTCAAGGAGGCTAGGAGAGAGGAAAAAAAAATAATCACATTGAGCTTTTTGTTTGCCCTTCCCCCTTCCTCCAAAAGCAAAATATTGTGTAGTTTGGTTCCAATTTGTTCCCTACAAAGCATGAAGGAATTCCTGCTGGTGACACAGAGAGACTTGGAGAGGGGGGAATCAAAGAGGAACCTCTGAGCAATAGAGTGGGCTTTATTTCTTGGCCTGTTTTTTAATATAGTCTTAAAGAAGGGAGGGATAAATTGTATTCCTCACCAAAAAAGTGATGTTGGGGAGGGCCAGGAACTTCCTGCTGATGCTTGTGATGAAACAACCTGCTGCTGCTGCTGAACACACTACCTTTCCTGTGCCCCAAGGCAGGCAGAAGAGCTTTGGGTGAGCTCCAAAGCTCTGTGCATCCTCCATGTCTCTGCAAGCATTAGCACTGACACCCAGACTCCTGGCAGCCCAGTCACAGATGGGGCTGTCAAGGTCCAGTCCCTCCTCCAGAAGTTTCTCTGGCATGGGATCATGGAGAACCTGATGGGGAGATGTGTCCAACCATCAGGGCTGTCTCCTCCCTTCCCATGGCCACATCCTGCTCTCACTACCTCAAGGGGCTTGGAAGCTCAAAGGGAGATAACAGAGTTTCTCCAACTGCCCTGCACTGGGTGCCCTGCCCACCTTCATCTCTAATGGGAACAGCACTTGGATCAGTCCAACACTTGAAGGGATGCTCCAGTCTCTCAGGAACATAATCACCTTGATTTGGAAACAAGTCAGGTCCCAGAAAAGTCCCATTTCTTCTAGCAGAATCCAGGGGTTCATCCCCTTGGCTACCTTCTGTGGGCCAAGCAGAGCAGTGAGGTCTCCAGCCCTTGCAGCTCTCAGTCACACTCATTCCATGTTAGCCCATGCCTGGGGCAGTGAGGGCCTCTCCAGCAGAGGATCATCCAGTCATTAGGGTTGGAAAAGACCTCTGGGATCACTGAGCCCAACACTACCTGCTCATCATCACCACACCATGTCCCTGAGCAGGATAGCTGCATGGGTTTGGACCATTTCCAGGGATGGTGATTCCATCACCTCCCTGGGCAGCCTGGGCCAATGCTTGAGAAGCTTCTCAGTGAAGAAAATCTTCCTAATATCCAATCTGAACCTCCCCTGGAGCAACTGGAAGCCACTTCCTCTTGTTCCTATCATTTGTTCCTTGGGAGAAGAGACCAAGCTCCCTCTTGCTCCAACCTTTTATCAAGGAGTTGTAGAGAGTGAGAAGGTCTCCCCTGAACCTCCTCTTCTCCAGGCTCAACAACCTCAACTCCCTCAGCTTCTCCTGATTCACTTGTGCTCTTTGCCAGCTTCCTTGCCCTTCTCTGGACACACTCCAGCATCTCAATGTCCTTCTTGGAGAGAGGCCCAAAAGTGAAGGCAGGATTGGAGGTTCAGCCTCCTTTGCTGTCCCAGGGGGTCAGTCTGAGCTCAAACCTCTTACAAGGACCCAGACACTGCTGGGGAGCAGCAATCAGCTCCATAAGCACGAGGACATCACCATGGACCATGGGGGACATCATTTATCACAGAGCTTACTAAAGAAACAACCCCCTTCAAATAACCCCCAGAAGGTGCATGTGCCTCAGCTTGGCCTCCTGCTATTTAGGCACTCTGCAAAGCAAATAAAAATGCCTATTACCAAATAACTCTGGAGAGAAAATAGTGCAGCAGGCTCTGGAGGGGAACTATGTGTTTTAGCATGGTCTGTTTACAGTGCATCATTGCTTGGGCTGCTAGAGCTCTGCTCTAACACAGCAAAAATGCAGCTGCATTCCTGCAGGGCAAAAATACTCATGCACAGACATCACAACACTAGCACAGCTAGAGGTTCCCCCCCCCTCCCCTTTCTCCTTGGCTTTGTTGTTGTTGTTGTTGTTGTTTTGGGTTTGTTTGCTTTTTTGGCCCTTTCCCAGCTTCTCTAGGAGATTGACCTAATATCTCCCTTGGCCCAGGCTAGTGGTGTGTGTTGAATTGCTAGTCATTAGCTGTGCTGCTGAAGGGTTGAGGATGCTGGTAGGCAGGAGAAAGCTCATCCATGCCTTTGGAGAGCTGAGGGAAGTTGGCATGGAGGTTTTGTGGCACTGCAAGGAAAGAGCAAGCAGCCATCCCACACTGCCAGGATGTTAGGGGTTGGAAGGCACCTCTGGAGATCTTCTAGTCCAAGCCCTCTGACAGAGCAGGTTCACCTGGTGCCCAGCATCACCTCCAGGTAGCTTTGGAATCTCTCCAGAGATGGAGACTCCTACAACCTCTCTGAGAAGCCTGGGCCAGGGCTCTACCACCCTCAGAAGGAAAGTTTGACCAAGGAGGAGTGAGAAGCAAAGGGAGCAGAGTGCTGCCTTCCCAACAGCCCTCAGGGAGACCTCGGAGCTCCTTCTGACATCCCTCACTGCCAAACTCTGCATGCCAGAGGTCTCAGCTACTTGCAGCACTGTTGGAGGCAGTGGCACAAGGCAAAGCTCCTTCATGCCATCCCCTTCCTCTGGAGTTGAGGTCTCAGCACTCTGCCCTGGGCTCTGGGTTGGGAACTGAGTGTCCACCCCAGTGATGAACAGAAGCTTGCAGAGCCTCCAGCTAGCTCAGTGCTTTCCCATTTCTCATTTCTCCTGGCTCCACATCCTTTTAACATCCATTATGCTTTCACAGAATCCTGAGGGTTGGAAGAGACCTCCGAGATCATCAAGTCCACCATGCCACTAACCCATGGACCACAGCTAGATGTTTCTCTACTGAGCAAGAAGCTAGATGCCTGCCCTTCCAGTGAGAAGTAGCAACATAAGAAGATGCTGAGTACATCCCAAGTAAAGCAGAGCTGTTGGTGTTCCAAAAGCTTGCCCATAGTGGCTTGGCTCCTATCAGGGACTGGTGCAAACAGCTCTGATACTCTGGGAGCAAGATTTCTCTTCAGTTGCCAGTTTGGGGCAAGTGGAATCATTAGCAACAGGAGGAAAAGATTCCTCTCTCCTGGCTCATCAAACCATGTTCTTGCAAAAGGAAGAAAGCTTCATTTATTTGACCCATTCCCTAGAAAGCTAATGGGCTCTGAGTGCTCTCTGCACACACCAGGAAGGCATCACCAGGGAGCCCAGATGAAAATGCAGCCCAGCACTGGCACAACACCACATGGGCATCAATCACCTGGCCAGCAAAACTCCTAGGAAAGAAATTTAAAGGCCAAAAGATGTGTGAGGCCAGTGGAAAAAGCAGAGGCTGGGAAAAAGCAGAGGGAGGCTGAAAGTTGGCTGGAGGCTGAGAGGAAGCAGCTTGTCACCTGTGCTTTTATGATTACAGCAGCTAAGGGGGAAAAGATGTCCTTTCAGATAAGCACTGAAAGGGGGGAAAGAGCTCTCCAAGGGTATTTGTTCTCTTGAAGTGCTCCCGAGTGAGCAGCAGATTCCTCAGAGGAGGAGGGAAGGATTCAAACCCCAAATGCCTCCTCATTTCCCAAGTGTTTCCCTTCCCCTTTTGCTAGTTTCTTGCTCCCCACTCCACTCTGGGTGAGCAGAGAGAGCTCTTCTGGGATAGATAATTAACCAGAAGGTATTTAGTACATTGCTTTAATAACCAGAACAAGTTTCTTGTTTTGTTTTGTTTTCAAAGCCTCACAAACATGTTTAAAATCTAAACACAATGAGGCAATGCAACATCCTTGAAGGCTTCCAGTACTGTGCCAAGCCTGAGGATGACAAAGGCTGCCAGCAGGGTGCTAGCAAGCAGGGCTCCCAACCCCACTGCTTCCCAGCTAAGCAGAAGCAGATTCCCAGCAGCAAGACATTTGTTTCCCATTTCCAAGGCAGCAGGATGGGGTGTGTGGAATGAGCCTGGCTCTGTCTGGGGCTGTGTGTGTCACTGCCTTGCAAACTCCTTGGCATAGGCACACCCCAGTGTCCTTGGAATTCAGGCCCTTGTGAAGCCTTAAAGGCTTAGTGGACTAATAGACTTAGGATGGGTTTGTCCAAATGTTATTCTAAGGCATTCAGAGCCCCCCCCCCCAGGGCCTGCTGCCTCCAGGGGGAATGAACAGAGCTCCAGGAGCACACTTGTAGCTGCTTTTCCTGCAGGGATGTGCACACCAGTGGGAGCCAGCCTCCTTCCTCAGGAGCACCAGCCTCTGGCAGGACACTGGTGAGGACACAGGGATAGAAACATAGAGGGGTTTGGGTTGGAAAGGACATTTGAGGTCATCTAGTTCAACTCCTCTGCAGTCAGCAGGGACATCCCCAACTAGATCAGGTTGCTCAGAGCCCCACATAACCTGAGCTGGAATGGTTGCAGGGATGGGACATCTCCCACCTCTCTGGGCAACTTCAGCCAGGCTCTCACCACCCTCAGTGGAAAACATTTCTTCCTTCTCTCTAGTCTAAATCTCCTCTTTTAGTTTCAAACCATCACCCTTTGTCCTGTCACAACAGGCTCTGCTAAAAAGTTTCTCCCCATCTTTTTTAAGGGTCCCTTTAAGCACTGAAAGGCCACAGGAAGGTCTTCCTGGAGCCTTCTCTTCTCCAGGCTGAACATCCCCAACTCTCTCAGGCAGCAGAGAGCTTCCAGCCTCAGATCATTGCTGTGTCCTCCTCTGTCCCTTCTCCCCCATCTCCATGTCTGTGCTGTGCTGAGCACTCCAGAGCTGCCCCAGCCCTGCAGGGGAGATGTGCCCAGAGCCACACTGCTGGGGATGAGCCCAGGACAGGCTTAGCTTCTGGGCTGGGAGCACACTTTGCCACCTCATGTCCAACTTTTCACCCACCAGTACCTCCAAGTCCTTCTCTGCCAGGCTGCTCTCCATCCCTTCATCCCACAGCATGGATTGATACTCAGATGCTGTCCTTAGGGCCATGGGTTAGTGGCATGGTGGTGATAGGGATGGTTGGACTTGATGAGCTTAGAGGTCTCCTCCAGCCTTTGGGATTCTGTGCTTCGTTTCTGTGCTTCTGAAGACTTCCTCCCCACCACCTCATGCCCTGCAGCCCTGGGCTGGCTCAACCTCTGGCTCCTTGCCACCAAGCCCTGCAGCCTGAGCTTGCTCCCACTGAAGGTGCTGGTGGAGCTGGCAGCAAAGAGANTTTTCACCCACCAGTACCTCCAAGTCCTTCTCTGCCAGGCTGCTCTCCATCCCTTCATCCCACAGCATGGATTGATACTTAGATGCTGTCCTTAGGGCCATGGGTTAGTGGCATGGTGGTGATAGGGATGGTTGGACTTGATGAGCTTAGAGGTCTCCTCCAGCCTTTGGGATTCTGTGCTTCGTTTCTGTGCTTCTGAAGACTTCCTCCCCACCACCTCATGCCCTGCAGCCCTGGGCTGGCTCAACCTCTGGCTCCTTGCCACCAAGCCCTGCAGCCTGAGCTTGCTCCCACTGAAGGTGCTGGTGGAGCTGGCAGCAAAGAGACAGAGACATGAGCCCCAGCCCAGAGACAGAGACACGAGCCCCAGCTCAGAGACAGAGACACGAGCCTCAGCCCAGAGACATGAGCCCCAGCCCAGAGGCACGAGCCCCAGCCCAGAGGCACAAGCCCCAGGCTGAGGAGCTGGAGCTGCTGCTCCAGGCGCCACTCCTGATTTCCCCAGAGGGCAGCAAAGGAGGAGAGGAGAACAGAGCAACTCTTGACAGCAAGGATGAGTCAGCCAGCAGAGAGTGAGAGAGAGAGGATGGAGACCTAATGTAGTCTTCAGCAATCAAAACCAGCCACAGCTTGGGATGGGTCCCTCCACAGCCCCAAAAGGCCTAATCAACTGTTAATGGGAAGAGCAATCATCTTTATTACAGGAAAACAAGTTTATGATTACTCCAGAGCTGACATCACCACCCCCCAAAAGCATGCCAGTTTAAACAATATTTGGAGAATTCAGTTGTTTTGTGCTGTTTCAAATGGTGGTGTGGGAGCCTATTTTAAGTGTGTGTGTGTCTGTGTGTGGGGATGGATCCAGCCTCATGTTTATTCCAATCTTCTATTTAGAAAATGGATCTGCCTAGGCCTAAAATGGAAATTTTCTGCCCTGAAACCGCCCTGAATTGTGGAAAATTATTGTATATATTTATGTTTTCCCCCTCCCATCCTCATCTGGATGCTTATCACACTGCTGCACCACGACACACACGTGCCTTGGGCCTCTCTGCTGCCACCCATGCTAAGTCACCCATGCAATGGCAAGCACAAGTCAACAGCTAAGCTCTCCCAGCCCAGACACCCACCCTGGTGTTCCTACATCTGCCAACCAGCCCAAGGGGCAGAGGAACCCCTGGTCTGTCCCCTCTGAGCCTGCCACCAGCAGGCTCCTGCATCCCTGCCTCTCTTAGCCCAACCCCAGAGAGACCCCGAGGCAGGCATTGGCTTAGCACAAGCCATGTGCCAGCAGGGTGAGGGTATCTGCTGGTACTTGCAGTTCCCACCTCCTGGAGAGCAAAGAGGTGTCCTCCCAGCACCACAGCTGAGCATCCCTGCCCTTCCAAAGCCAGCTGCCTGCCTTTCCCTCACATGGAATGACAGAATCAGGAAGAGACCTCTAAGATCATCAAGTCCAACCATACCTAGCACTACCAAACCACTAAACCATAGCCCTAAGGAGAGCATCTAAACACACATCTCCAGAGAGGATTGCTCCTTAGGTGGGCTCTGATTTGCTTTTGCCTGCTCCAGCCCTTCCAGCCTCTCTCCCTGACCCCACAAGCCCAGCCCAGCTCTGCTGCCATGGGGCTGAGACCCTAGGCAGGATGGAGCAGCCTCTTGGGTTGTTCAGAGGCTCCCTGCAGACCCATTGCTGGGGCCAAGATTCCCTTTTGTTCCACAGCAGAGGAGGAGCTGGTGGCATGAAGAGGAGCTGCATCCTGCTGTCCCTGTGGGCCAGACAGCCTGATGGCCAACCCCCTCCGTGCCCCTGGACGCAGTCTTTTGGCAGATTTCCCCCTGCTTGGCTGCAAGATGAAGGACCAGACAGCCAGAGATGGGCTTCCTGCCTTTCCCCAGGATCTACCTGTCCTCCCAGGCAGGGCAGAGCTGGTCTAGACAGCAGGGCTATCAATCTGCTGGCTGCCACTCTCTGTAGCACTCCCGGCATGGCTGGGACAGGGGGAGGCAAGCCCAGCATGGGCTGACAGGGAGCTCCTTGTCAAAGAAAAGCTTGTGAAGGCACTGTCTGAAACTGCAGGAAGGATCCTACAGGCATACATCCTCCAGCCTCCCCTCGTCAGCTCCTGGCAAGCTTCAGCAGCACCATGGAGCACCTTGGGAGCCCAGGAGAAGGAGCCATGTGCAGCCCAGATGATGGGAGCACCCAGTAGGCTTTTCTCCAAGGGTTCAGAGCATTCCTCTTCCTTTCTAAGTGGGAATACTGAGCCACAGCCCAGGGCAAGTTCTTCCTCTGGCTGATGCAAGGCTTGGAATCACAGCCCCCTCCTGACTCCCCTCTTGTGCCATGGACCAAAGAGGGGTAGGAGAGAGCCTAGCAGCCCAGCACTGGGAGCAGCCATGGAGCAGAGTGGAGCCAGGCTCACCTGAGTGCTCAGGACCTGCTGCCACAGATGGGAGGTTCAGGACAGCACTGTCCTTTCCTGGTGCCCTCTCCTCAGTCACCTGGCAGCACCCAACCAACCAAAAGGATGCAGCTAGGAGTGAAAATCCATCCGGATTCAGATGGAGTGAAGATAAAGCTCTGTGGAAAGGCCAGAACAGCTTGGTCTGGTGGAACTCTGTCCCTTGATGTGCATGAGGAGAGCTAGGCTGCAGTCCCAACAGCTCCATCCACCTCCAAAGCCTCCACCATCACCAATCCCAGGGGCTTTGGCATCCTCCTTGAGGACCTAGACCCAACGAACTTGGTGGCTAAAGGTCACACAGATTGCAGTTGAACATCTTCCTGGCAAAGGCATGGTTGGAGCACTAAGTAAGGCTGAGTAAACTTTGTTTAAAGGAGACAGCTGTGCAACTGGAAGGAGCTGCAAATGAGTGAGGTTCCCAGGGAGTGCCTGCAGGCTCCCACCACCCACAGTGCAGTGCCTGCAGGGCTCTGGCCCAAACCAGCAGGCAGCACACAGCTGCTTGGGCTTTGGGGCAGAAGGTTTTGCCTCTCAGTCTCTCCTCTGCTCAGCAAAGACTACCCAGGGTACAGGTTTGAATGATACCCAAGCAGCAAACTCTGCCCCTAGGCACCCTTGGGATGCTGCATCCATGGAAGAAGCATCCCAAAGGAGAAGTGTGCTCCCTGAAACACAATCTACAGCTCCCTGGGGAGAATCAGAGAGCCTGGGGCAGAGACACCTGCAGTTCCAAGATACTTCTGGAGAAGCATCCATCTCAGGTCTTCCCAGGGAGGAGACCTGGACACAGCTGCCCTGCCAGGGGTTCCAAGGCCAGGAAAGGGCTTGTGTGACCACTAAATTCATGACAAATCACTCGCTGCTTTTCCTGAGCCAGGGTAGAAAGGTCAGAGCAAGAAGAGGATAGAAAGAGGTGGAGGTATCCATGGTGTAACTGAAGGGACCAAGGAGCCTGGGGATGAAAAGCCCCTGACTGATGGAGACAAGCCACTCTAGAGCAGATATTGCTTGTGGGGAGGGTGATTGAGGAGAGGAGGTGGCAGAAAAGGACCAGGTAGATGGATCTAAGCCAAGGAAAGAGATTGCAATACTCTCTGAAAGCATCAAACAGTGAAGGGAATGGGAAAGCCCTGGGCTGATAGGAGCTCCAGGAGAAGAGCTGCTGCTTCTGCAACCCTCGTGTCACAGGTGAGAGAGGGCACAGGGTCAGTGTCCCGTGGCCCTTCCCAAGCTCCCCAGGTCCCTGTGACCTCCTTGAGCATCCAGGGGATGCTGGGGAGCAGAGCCCTGGGGAGCAGAGCCTGTCTCTGTGGGTGTGCTTCAATGAGTTCAGCTCCAGAGATTCCTCAGATTGTGGTGTTATCTCTCCCAGCAAGGGATGGGGATCCAGCTGAAAGCAGAGGAAGCCCAGCTCTCAGGCTCCAGGCAGCAGTGGTGCCTGGGAAGGAGCTAGCTGAGCACCAAGGGGAGGTCCTCAGCTGGGCTCTTGTGCCCATTCCAGTCTATAAAAGGCTCTTTGCATGAAAGGAGCAGGATTGACTTCCACCCCTGACAGCTCTAAGCTCCAGTGTCTCCTCATAAACTCCATATCTTTATGCAAAGGAGTGGCTTCATCTCCATGAGATAGGCAGGAGCAGGAGGCTCCCAGCCAGGCTGAGCTTCCAGGGCAAGGAGTGCCCTGGCATGCTGGAGCTCTGCTTTGGGAAACATCTTCACCCTCATGACTGGAAGCCTGCAAAAGGAGAGTCTTTTGGTGGGAGCAGTGGCTTTCAGGGGCTCTGGGCATGGCAAGGTGAGAGCTGATTCCAGCAGCAGACAGGCTGGGAAGAGCTTGTTGCCTCCAGTGGAACTCTAGATGGGCACTGGGTGAAGGGAATCCCTGCAGGGCTGGAAGTGACTTAAGGGGAAATGAGTTCCTTCTCCTGAGGACTGGGTACTGGCACACAGAGAAGAAGAAGGAGCTTCTTGGTGCCCCATGGCTGTCTGAACTTGCAGAGCCCAGCTGTGCTAGCATGGAGGTGGTGACCAGGGCCAGCAGAAACCCAACTGAGTTGTGAGATGTGCTTACTGGCAGCCAGCAGACAAAATGTCCTTAAATCTGAAGTCCCCTGGGGACAATGAACACTAGGCCAAGCAGGGGCTGCTGCCCCAAGCCACGCTGGCCTCAGCTCATGGCCTTCTCCCAAAGGCTTCTTGACACCACAAGGCAATCAGGAAACCCCAATGTGGGAGAATAAACACAGCCTGTGATACCCAATTTGGGGCTGTTGGACACTGGGAAGGGCAGAGACACTTTGGGTGGATTTCACAAGGCTTTAGATGATTTATGTGGGGGCACAGGGGTTAGTGGCTCTGGGCACTGGCCCAGGCGCCAGGGTTAGCTGGCTCCCACCCCTGTCCCAGGCAGGGAGCTCACACAGCTCCCCACTTGGCCACTTCAGATGCCAAATCTGCCTTGAAGGTGTGAGCATAACAGACCCAAGGTGACCTGAAGGTGCAAGAAGTCATGTGTGGGGCAGGAGATGAGCAAGAAGCCATGGGTGGGCACTCATACTGAGAGCAGCAGCAGATCTGAGAGCTCTTCCCTCCATTCTGGGAATGGGGCAAGTGGTTCAAGCCTAGCTCCAGGTGCCAGATGAAGACATCACCAGAAGCTTATGCTCAAGCACTGCTCATCAAGCTGGTGGGCCTCCTCCTGAGGAGGAACCTTCAGAGACCACCCACCCCATGGGCATCCTTGGGCTTGGCTCAGCTAAAGGTGGCACATCAGTGAAGCCCCAAGAAGCTCCTGATCCCACCCAGCACCACCAGCAGAATCACAGAAACACTAATGTTGGAAGAGACCTCTAAGCTCATCCAGTCCAAGCATCCCTATCACTCCCATACCACTAACCCATGGCCCTAAGAACAGCATCTTGATGTCTCTTCAACCCCTCCAGGGCTGGTGACTCCAGCACCTCCCTGGGCAGCCTGGGCCAAGCATTCTTTCCCAACACCCCATCCTGGGGCTTGTCACAGTGGTAGAGCCCCAAGGAGCTCCTCAATCCCCCCCAGCAGCAGCAGCAAGCATTCCTGCCCAGCACCCCGAGACGCTCTCATTGCAAACCCTTGCAGCTAAAGCCAACTTCTGGAGCTGATCAGACACAAACAGTTGATCAGCTCTGGGCATTTGCAGTGCAGAGGGATGGATGTTGTTCTTGGAATTCTGTTTGCTCATAATATTTAGAAGAGGGCTCTGATAGCCCTGATAAGCAGCTCGCCCACAGCAGATGGCTTGCCAGACGCTCAGCCCAGCCAACATTCTGCAGCAAGCAGCAGCAGCAGGAGGAGGAGGAATAAACTTGTAATGCAAGTTGTTTGGAAGTGGTTTGAGCTAAATGTCACATGTAAGACTGCCCAGACATGCTCTGTCCAAGGTGTTTGAATTTATAGGAGCGAGGATTCAAAGGCAGGGGCCAAATTTGCTTTTAGACTTCCTTAAACAAACGCCCAGAGAGGATAAAATACTTCTGGAGTTGCTCTTTGAGCAAGGGGTGTGAGCAAAGACACAGGCCAGCCTTCTCCAGCAGCTCTTCCTTGCCAAGGGGCTGTGCTTGCCACCATGCCCTGCATAGGTTGATGGAGCCAGGCATTGTGACCTCTGCTGAGATTCCTCCTGGTCCCCACTCACTTTATGAATGATCTCCACTCTGGCTGCTTCATTCACCTTGCCACGGAAGGGAAGCAGGGAAATCCTCTCTTTCAAGCAAGGAGCCAGAGAAGTCTTGCTTTAGGCACTCTGGCTGGATGGCCAGGCTGTCAATGGATCCTGGGGGATGTCCTGGGCAGCCATGCCCATCAGAGGCATCCCAGAGCTGAACCCTTCTGTGGCAGCCACCCTGGTGTGGCTGGATTCAGACAAGCACCCAACACAGAGAGAGGCTGAAGCAAAAGGAAGATTTACCTTGCCCTGTGTTACATGTGTTCCTGCACTCAGTGTTTCCAGACCATTCCACTCATCCAAGCTTTCCCTTCCAGGTACTAGAGAGTGTCCCAGGTCACATTGCTCCTCAGGCTGGAGCTGCACAGAGCTCTCTTCCCACAGATGAAGGCTCCTGCCCCAACACTGCAATGCTGGGCTTGTTTCAGTGCAGCTCCTACTTGCCTGACTTGCTGAGGCCTCCTCTGGAATGGTGCAGACAGCACTCAGCTCTTGTTCTGGTGAAGCCATTCCCCTTTTCCCCAGCTCAGCATGTGAAGCTCTGCCATTGCCAGCAGGCTCTTTATTTCCCCAGATCCACATCTCTGCCATTCTGTTCCTTTCTCCTCTTGTGGTCTCTCTCCCTTTTCCTGCAAGCTCTTTCTCTGGGGCACTATCCAGCCAGCCAAGAGCCTGCCACCAGGGAGCTGAGCTCCCCTGGCCAGGGAGAGTTGACTTTCTTCTTCTCCTAAGGAGGACATCACACTTGTAACCTGCATGGGCTTAGTGTTTTGACTCCTCCAGGAAACTTCACCTCTGAGAGCTCATCAGTCACATCAATCCCAGAATCATTAAGGTTAGAAGAGACCTCTAAGACCATCAAGTCCAACCATACCTAGCACTAACATACCACTAAACCATGGCCCAGTCCTACCACCTTTATCTCCCCAGTGCCTGCAGGGTTGTCTCTGAGGGACAGATGCAGGCTGAAGGTCAAAAGCTTACTGAGTCTGGGCACAGACTTGAACTTATTCTCCACAGACAGAGCAATACCCAAAGCCACAGGCTGTGGGTGCCCCAAGGTTGGTGTTTTCACCATGAGGCATCCTCACAGAGCAGCTTCCCTTAGGCAGGGTGATGGATGCACACTCAGAGTGTAAGTCACCCAGCATCCTTCTCCAGAAAAGGTTTCACTCCTTTCATAAGAAGCAAATTACCTCTGAACTGAGAATCCCTGCAGGATGGGCATGTACCTTACCCCTAGCTGACCTTCACATTGCACTCAGCTAGTGTAGATAGAGCTGTGTCCTTCCCTTCTCCTCCAGCATCTCTGCCAAGCAGGCACCAAGAAGGAGCCTCCCCAGCTGCCATGGGGCAAGAGCTCTTCTGAGACCAGGGGGTGAAGGCAACTAGACTCAGTGCCTCAAGAGGCCACTTCTAAGCTCCTCCAGCAGACCATGGGCCCTGGTCACACTCTGGGAGCCTTGTCTCTACTGCTCAAGGAACAGGAATTGTGACCTGGAGGATTCAGAGCAGTAGAAGAACCAGAAGCAGAGCTCAGCTACTCCCTCCCCAGATGGGATCCTTCAGAGCTGTGCCAGCAGCCCCTTGCTCTCCATTGAGATGCAGCCATTGAACAATCCCTCTCTAATTGGCATTGTTTGCTAAAAATACACTCCTCCTGCTCAATGAAACACTGCTAGGAAGACACAGCTCCCCCAGGGCTTTGGGCTCTCCATCAGATGACTGGCTGCTCTCCTGCATGGCTCTGATCCTGCTGCAGGGATGCTCAAGCTGCTCCTGGTGGCATGGGCAAGCACCATCCCCCTTCCTGAGATGAGTGTGAGTGCAGGTCCTCCAGGGGCAGCTGAGCACCCAGCACACAGTTATCCCCTCTGTGTCCCAAGAAGGAGTGTGCCACAGGCTCAGGTCTATCCTGGGTGGTCATGTATCCTCCTGCATCCCTAGCAGTGAGAGCACTCATCCCAGGCACCCACGAGGGGAGGAAGGCAGATAGCAAACTTCAGATGCTTGAATTTCCTACAACTAACTATAAATGGTAAAAAAACCTCCCAACTCTTGCTTTCTCTGGAGGTTTTCAAGCAAAATAACCCCCAGAAGAGCAGCCTCAACTTGTATTTGGATGAGAAAACATTCTTTCATTTTGACATCATCCCTGTCCCTTTTTATCATAGGGGAGAAAGGATCTTTTATCTGGGCAGAAGGCATCAAGTTGCAGAGTGAGTCATGAAGTGCATCCATCCAAAGGGAGCCAAGGAGCTGTGTCCTGGTGAGGGCTGGAAGAGGCTAAATGTCCCACCTAAGGTACAGGGCAATCAAGAGGCATCTTTACTCTCCAGGTACAGGATGATGGTCCTGTACCTTGAAGCATCTCTGCTCTCCTGCTGTCATTGACATGGCAGAAGCATCCCTTGGTGTCACTCCAGAGACACCCCTGAGAGTTGGGCATGGCCCAGATCACATCAGTGACTCTTTCTCACACCTCCTCAGTTCAGCAGAGAGGGGAAGTTTGTTGCTTTGCCCCAGGTTTTGTTACAGAGACAGGGGTGGGAGATGCTGTGGGCTGATGGCTGGGGCTGTGTCAGAGAGAGGAGAGAGCAGAGTTGCCATCTGAAGCACATTTGGGCTCCCCACCTTCAGAGGCCAACATTCAGGGCTTGGAAGAGCCCAGGACACAGGTTTGCACTGCTTCTGGGGGAGGGCAACCCTTGCACACAGAAGGTTGGAAGAGACCTCTGAGATCATCAAGTCCAACCATGCACCTATCACCATCATGCCACTAATCCATGTCCCTAAGTGCCACATCTCTACCCTGCAGAGATGTGCCATAAATGCAAGGAAGCAGGAGACAAAGCCTCCTTCCTTCCTGGCTTGCTTCCTGGCCCAGAGCTACCCTTGGTGGCTGCTGTGTCCAAGATTTGTTCATCTTTGTGTGGCAGGGACAGGGAGGTGGAGCAGGGAATCCTTCCCACAGGAGCAAGCAGGACCTTGCCCAGGGCTCAGCACTGCCCAGGTGACACATCTCCTGCACTCAGGGACACTAAAGCACTGCTCCAGAGGGAACAAGGTGTCTCAGCTTCTACCTCCCCTCTCCTCAGAGGGGTCTCTTACCCCCAGAGCCCTCACCCATCCTCTCCCTCAACTGCTACAAAGCCCTTGGATTAACATTCAAAGGTGCAAGCCCAGCAGGCAAGGCTTTGATCCCAGGAATGTTACAGGATTTTTCCATGGCTGTTTCTTCTCAAGCATGTACACAAGCAGCCCTGGGTTATGCAACTTCACATCAGTGCCTTTGAGCTGCTCCAGGAAAAATGGGAACTCTTCAGGATCTCCTCCTCCTCTCCCAAAGCAAGCTAAGCAATGGGCAGGACTTCCAAGCTGTGCTGCTCCCAGGTATTCCCACTAAACAACACAGCATCCTTCCAGGAACACAGGGAACTCTAACAGCTCACCCAGCACCCTGTATCCTGAGGGCAGGTGGCAAAGTCCTTGTGGATGTGGCCTGGCTTGGCCACATAGCAGGGCCTGGAAAGCCACCTCAGTAACCTTCTAGATGGGAATTGACTTGTCCTGAGGAGGCAGCTCCCCTTCACCTTCCCACACATGGTCTCCTTGCACACCTATAACCCAGAAACACCTCACTGCTAGCAGCTCCTCCACCAGCCTGGGCTAGCTCAGCAGCTGCAGGACACTGTCACAGTGTCACAGGAATGGCAGAACAAAAGGGCAAGGGAAGAACGAGACCTCCTCACAGCTTCTTCCCACACAGCTGACATTCACCACCTTGGGGATCAGACAGAAGTGTCTCCTTCAGCCTTGAAGATCTCAGCTTTGCTGCCTGGCCCCATGATCCCCCCAGGACTGGGCTGCCTAGATCTCTTAGTTGTGGTGTTGGGGACCTGCCAAAGCTGTGTGAGAGCCCTGCTCTCTGTGATAAGCTCAGCTGAATGCCTCCCTGCTAGCTAGGAGAGGAAAGAGGCTGCTGAAGGAACCAAACATCTCCACTCTGAGGATGCAGACACTCAGCAGGAAGCACAGGCCAACGTGGGTGTTTGGTGGAAGGACTGTGCCTGCAGCACTCCTCGTGCTGTTCAGTAGCACTCCCATTTCTCATCCTGGAAATCATCACTAGCAGCTTGGAGTCATCATGCTTGCAAACCTCTAGAGGGAACGTGGGAGCTCTGCTGCCCATGCGCGCTGCAGCTCCGGCACGCCTGGCTTCTCCCTGGCCTCCAGCTCCAGGCAGCAGCAGGACCATGGCTCCCTGGGGCTCCTGGGGAGCAGCTTCTGCAGGTTACAGCAGGACCATGGCTCCCTGGGGCTCCTGGGGAGCAGCTTCTGCAGGTTACAGCAGAGCTGCTCCTGCTAGGCTGCTGCTTTCACACTGAGCCAGAAGAAGAACTCTGCCAGTGTTCCTGCATGAGCTGTGCCATGAGCAGCTGAGGACATCTAAGTGCAGGAGGAGAGCTGAGCAGAGCAGCATCCATCTGCTGGAGCTTTGGTCAGTCACCTGCAGGTTTTTCACAGAAACATAGAATCCCAGCATGGCAGGGGCTGGAAGGGAGCTCTAGGCATCATCCAGTCCAACTCCTGCTCCAGCAGGCTCAGCCCCAGCAGCTTGCCCAGCATCACCTCCAGGTGCCTTTGGGATCTCTCCACACAAGGAGACTCCCCAAGCTCTCTGGGCAGCCTGGGCCAGGGCTCTGCATCCTCACACCAAACAAGTTTTTCCTTCTGCTCAGATGGAACCTCCTGGCTTCCAGTGTGTGTCCATTGCCCCTTGGCCTGGCCCTGGGCACCACTGAGCAGAGTGTGGCCCCAGCCTCTTGCCCCCTGCACCCTTCAGCTCTTGCTCAGCATGGAGCAGCTCCCCTCTGGCTCTGCTCTGCTCCAGGCTCAGCAGCCCCAGGGCTCTCAGCCTTTCCTCCTGCCACACATGCTCCAGTGCTCTCAGCATCTCCCTAGCCTCTGCTGGACTCTCTGCAGCAGTTCCTTGTCTCTTCTGAGCTGGGGAGCCCAGAACTGGACCCAGGACTCCAGCTGTGACCTGACTAGGGCAGAGTGGAGGAGGAGGAGGAGAACCTCCCTTGAGCTGCTGGTCAGACTCTTTTAATGTCTCCCAGAAGAGAGCAGCTCAGCAAGCAGGAGCTGTGCAAAGCCCCAGAGCACAGCACAGGGTGCTGATGCCCTGCCAGATGCCAAGCAGTGCTGCTCCTGAGCTTTGAGGGGAACAAAAAAAAAAGGCATTTCAGAGAGGCTCAGGTAGCTTGTGCATCACCTCCTGGAGGAGCTCCTGAAACGTTACCTCCCCTATCCAACACAGCCTCTTCTGGGCCAGCACGAGGGAGGAAGAGAGAAAGCTGAAACCCAACTGAGATTGCAGGAGGTCCCTTGATGGTTCCTGGCTGAAGTCAAGGCAGATCCATTTCAGCTGAGTGCAAGATTAGCTTGACAGCTTGGAAGCTATTCCTCAACGTGGCTCGTGCACCACGCGCTACGTGGTGAGGGGGAGACACTGTAAATCACTGCCTGCTGGACATGGCATACCAAATAAGTGGAGAGGAGATAAGAGACCAGAATATAGGTGTGACTCAGCTCGACTGATACCTTGGAGATGGCCACTGAAGGACCTGTTGTTGCAACCACAGGCATCAGTGGGAAAGGCTGTGCTGCAGCCTGGAGGCATGGATGCTCTGGTGGATGCACATCCTGCAGCACCTCACCATTCCCACTGGAGCTCAGGGCTGCTGGGCTAATGGGCAAGAGCCATCATGTCAGAAGCAAAGAAGCTTTGGGAGCCAAACTCAATCCATCCTAGAGCAAGGAGTAACAGCTCCAGCTTTGGTAAGGCCAGCCCTTTCTCAGAGAGCTCAGCCAGAGCTCTGGGACCAGCCCTGCAAACCAGAAAGGGACTTGAAATGGGGAGTTTTGAAGGTGCCAGCATCTAACTCAACTGCTGCTCTTAATTTTTGCCTTCTTGCCAGGCCTCTTGTTCCACAGACAGGAGATATCACTTGTGCTAACAGCTGAAGGACTCTCTGGCCAGGCCCCACGGAGGGGTTGCCGCCATTAATAACACAGAGGGAGCCATATCTCACCCAGTGTCCATCTCCCCTGCTCACAGCTCCCTCCCTTCCAGGTGTGCCTCTGCCAGAAAAGATTTGGGAGCCGTGGCAAAAGCCAAGGCTCTCTCAGTGCCTTTGGCCTCCTCTGCTGATCTCCAAGCCCAACACAGAGGGACTATTTGCTTGCTCAGTGCAAGTTTATCCTGGAAGGCCTCGCCGATGCTCAGCCACCTTCGTCACTCGAGTCTCTGCAGAGCCTCTGCCAGTTCAGGTGGGGTTTCTTTCTTCTCCCTTTCCCCTCAGCTCTTAGCTCTGCTCAGGCCAGCTCAGGGAGATGCCTGGCTCTCAGCCACACCTCAAGAGCTGGTATCAGATCTGGAGCACTGAGCCTCTTGGGTTTTTTATGGGGAGAAGTTTGGCAGCAGTTGGTCCACTCAAGCTGATAGCTAAACCCTCTCCTCTGGGCTGGTTTCCCCAGCTATTCATTGCACCAGGATAATAAACCAAGCCAGAGGCACCTCCTGGGGAGATTGCACTCCAGACAATGGTCTTTGACCCCATGTGAGCAGAAGAGCCTTCAAGGTCCTGTAGCAGCAAGAGAGAGTCTGCTGCAGGCATCCAGGTCCTGCCCATCTGACCTCTGCCCCAGCATCTCCTCCCTAGCTCTTGTGTGGAGACTTCCAAAGTGAGCTTTGGGGAGGGGTCCACTCCTGCAGCTCCTCTCCATTGCTGGGGCAAATAACCATATCATCTAACTCATTTTAGTTCATCAAGAATATCTCAGAATCATAGAATCATTTTAGCTGGAAGAGACCTTTGAGGTCACCAAGTCCAACTGTTAATCCACCCCTCATCCATGGCCCTCTGCACCACATCTCCATGTGTTTTTAACCCCTCCAGGGATGGTGACTCTACCTTTATGTCACTTTATGAAAAGTGACAGCCAAAAGAATGATTAATCTTGGAAGTCTTTAGGAATAGTGCCTGGTGAAGGGAAGGTGTAGAGCAGGAGGGAGAGAGCAGCAGCAGCAGAGATAGACAATGGTGCACACAACAGGTTCAGGAGATGGATCTCTTCTGGATAGGGCAGAGCACATTAAACCACCACAAGCCTGACGTGGTCAGCTCTGTGAGAGCTGCTCTCTTCTGACCCTCAGCCAAGCACATCAAAGCAATTTGCACATTCCCTCTCTTTGTCTAAGTGTAAGCTTGGTACTTGTAGCTCCAGAAGGTTAGAACAGAGGTGATTGCTGGAGGAACATTCCCTTCACATCTCTTCCTTCACGTTCCTATGATCATTTGTTTTTTTAATTAGTTAAAAAATCAGATGAAAGCCACACTGTGCTGCAGCACTGGAAGTACCTCCCCATCATTCAGAGTCAACTACCTTAGAAGGACAGAGGTGTCCCCAGACAGCCAGCTAAGCAAAGGACACTCCTGGATGCCCTGTCTCCACAAACCTGCACAACAGGCTTGTTTTGGTGATCATCTTGGTAGATCTGGCCAAGAGACAGATCAAAACTTCCTCCCAGAGCAGGCTGTGATGACACCACAGCATCAGCCTCCTCTTCCCAGGAGCTTTGAGTGACCAGGCACTGACCTTCTGGCTCACATCCCTCACTGCCCCTGAAGCCAGCCACCAGCAGCAGGTCTGAGGCTTTCCAGATGGTCCTGAGAAGCAAGGGTGGCCTTCAGAGGCTCCTGTGAGGAGTCTGTGCCTAATTTTGAGCTGTGCCCAGGGAGGCAGGGTGGCCTGGGAAGCAGGCTTGCTAGCTGCATGTGCTGAGCCAGGCGTGCTGGCCCTGCTGGAAGGCTTGGCCCACATCTGCATCTCACTTGCTCTCCATCTCCCAAGGGGTCAGGCAGCCCCTGCAGAGCTGGTAAGTGTGGCCTGCTCCGTGCCAGCACTCTCTGTGTGAGGCCAGGGCCCTTCTTGCTTGCACAAGACAACAGAAAGTGATTTTTACACTTGACAACAATGAAGGGCTCTTGCGTCTCACAACAAGTATGTGCTCTCCAGACTGGAAGACTTCTGGAAAAGCCCTGAAAGCCATCAGTCCCCTCCTGCCCTTCCCAAGGGACAAGCTTGCCTGTGCTCTGCTTCTGCCTGGGGGGGATGTTCTGGGGCAAGCTGCTCCCATCCCATGGGACAGCAGCCACCCCAAAGCACAGGCTTGGAGGAAGGAGGCTGGCAATTCAAGCCAAGAGCTGTGGCTTCAGCTTCTCACAGAATCACGAGGGTTGGAAGAGACCTCTAAGCTCATCAAGTCTAACTATACCTATCAGCCCCATGCCACTAAGCCAAGGCCCTAAGNTGCTCTAGTTGGGGATGTCCCTGGCCACTGCAGGGGGGTTGGACTAGATGAGCTCCAGAGGTCCCTTCCAACCCAAACCAGCCTAGGATTCTAGGATCTATGCTTTTCTAGAACCCCTCCAGGGCTAGGGACTCCACCAGCTCCCTGGGCATCCTGGCACACCATCAGCTATGAACCATGGTGGCTTTCCTACTGCTGACAAGTGCTGCCCTTACCTCTGCCCCATCCCACAGCAGGGCCAGGGCTGGTGGTCTCTCATTGGGGATGAAGCCCATCCCTTAGAGCCTCCAGCTACAGGGACCTGCTGTCCCCAAGGCACTGGCCAAAGATGCTAAAGCCAATGCATGTGGCTCTGGGTGGCAGGAGCAGCTCTGGGCCATGGTGTCCACTTCCTCCTGGCTGAGCAGAACGAGGTGTTAGCTCATCACATCTACCATGACATCACATGGCATGGCAACCCCCAGCCAAGGGTGGATACTCCTCATCGAAATGTCTAGCCTACAAATGCCAGAATCTTCCTGCAAGGGAACTAAAAACATTTATTCTGGAAGAGTGGAGATGCTGGTGGCTTGCAGGCAATAAATAGAGATTGAGTTTCAGCCTTCAGACCCTGCCCAGGGTAAAATGCTCATTTTTAATATCACTGCCTGGGATCTGACATCACCAATGAGATGTTGCAACCCCAGAGCTGAGTCACTGAGCAGGAGATAATGGTATTTTCTGGAGTTCAATCTGGAGGAGAGAGAGTTGGCCCCATTAATCAGGCTTGAGAGAAAAAAAAGCCCTGATGCCAGAGAGTCTGCCAGAGAGTCTGCTGGCCTGCTCTGAGCATGAGTTACGTGACCCAGGGCTGTGGGGAGAGGGGGAGAGCCTGAGCAGACCTGGGGGTCAGGAGGAAACATCTTCCAGGAGCTTGTCTCATGTGCACTGCACCTCTCTTAGGGTCCTTGCTGAATTTGGGGTATAAAGGACTCAAGAGTGACCAGGTCACCTCAGCTCTGCCTTTGCTTTCACACTGTCCCAAGGATGCTGCTGGCCCACAGCGTGACCAGGGTTGGAGTTTGGGATCTGGAGTGTCCTGGTAGCATGGAGGAACTAGCCAATGTGACAGTGTCCATCAAGTGTGTCCATCAGCAGGACTGAGAGCCCCACTGCTGCTGAGCCCCATGGTGAGGTGCAACACCACTGGGATAGTGACTGAGGGAGGAATGTCCATCGTGGACTGGGCAGGCAAACCTCCCAGGTAAGGATGTGGGGAGAGGAAGCCCTGAGGAAGCATCCTGGCAGAGGAACACTGGATGTCTAAGTCTTGCTAGAAGGATGTGTAAATCTTGCAGGTCTCCTCAGGGGATGAAGCAGAGAAGAGAAGGATGGGAGCAGGGAGAGAAGTCTGCCTGGACTACCTGGAGCATGAAGAGAGGCCTGGAGCAAGCCAGGAGCTTCTCCCAGGAAGAGCAGGCTCTCCTGTCTGCAGGCAAGCAGGATTGTCTCCAGCTCTCCAGCAACACCAGTGTGGGAGGGAGACCTCTCTGGCAGAGTGCTCTTTCATCTGGCAGGCATAGCTCAGGATCTACAGAGAAATATGCACTGCACTTTTCACACTGAGCACTCTTGGCCCATTGGACCAACTTGGCTGGGGCTGCAGCAGATTTCCTTTCAGCTAGAAGGCTTTAATTCAAAGCTGGGCACCTCACTGGGAAAGAAATGCTTTTTCTTGCCCTGACAGTGCAGACAGGATGGGAGAAACAGCAGATGAAAATGCCTGGCCTGCTATGCAGAGGTCAGAGGAGATGATTCTTTCTGTCCTCTCAAGCCATTAAATGGTTCTGCAGAATGAATGAAAGAAGGGACTCAGGAGGAGAAGAGATGCTAGCTGCTGTCATCTTCCCTCCAGAGGCAGCATGGCATGTGTGGGGAGAGCAGAGGCTGGAAGACAGAGCTCAGCCTCCCCTGAGGGCTGAGGGAATGCAGGGTGCTGAGGAAGGCTCTGTACAGCCAGGAGGATGCACAGACAGGGATTGTGCTTGCCACCTGGAAATCTCCTGTGGCTCAGCAGAGACCCAAGGCCATGGCTTGAGTGGCCACTGCACTCTCCTGCTCCCCATGGGCTTCAGGCAGAGCAGTGCCTGCAGTGTGTGTCCAGCTGGAGCCACAGGCACCTGCCTGCTCCTGCCTGCTCCTGCCTGCTCCCCATCAAGCAGCCTGCCCCATCTGCCATGCCAAGCTGACAGCCAGCCCAGGCAAGGGCCACAGGGAGCTCTGGGCTCCTGTCCCCAGCTAATCTTCACTCCATTGCCACAGGAATGCAGGAGTTCTCCATCACACCCAGGCTGGGTTGGCTCCTGGAGCATGTCCTTGTCTCTGCTGGGGATGAAGGAGCTGCTCCCCTCCTGCATCACCAGCCTGGATGGAGAAGGAGCAGGGAGAGAGGAGTCCTGCCAGGGGCTGGGCACCTGCTGAGGGACATTGCAGCTGCAGGCATCCTGTGCAGCAGGAGCCACAACTGCTCACTCCAGTGTGCTCACTGCAATGCTCTACTGGGCACAGCAGAGTCACTATGGCAAAAGGAAGTGTGCATCCCTTACAAAAAGAAAGGAGTAGGTTTTGCAGGGTTTGAACAACCCCAAAGTGGTTACAAACTCTAAATGTTGGGGAATCAAAGAATTTTGGGACTAAGAGTCTCCAGCTGCTGTTGCCAGAGCAGAGCCAATGCCACCCTGCTGCTGCTGGCCTGCAGGCAAGCCTCACTTCATTCACATCAATACATCTTCTGACCAACAAAACCACTTCATGAAAAGAAATCCTCCCAGGAACCATCTCCATTCCCCAGTTCTGTGACCCTAAGCCATGTGCCAAACCTCACCAAGAGTCAATGTTTGGGTCTTACTGAGCTGCAAACTGACAATACACTGAATGCTTCAAGTGGAGCTCAGCTCTGAAAATACATCTATTGAATGCTGAAAAGATGGAGTTTCACAGAGCTGAGAACAATTAGGACCCAAATCAATTGGGAGGAGGAATTTAATCAGAAAAATGTGAATGCTGAGTGGGAATTGTTCAAAAACATTTTCCTCCTTGCCCCAAAACCACAATCCCACAATTGAGAGAGGAGGCAAGGCTGGTTAGGAGGGAAAAAAAGACTCCACTGGTTTGTGAGGGAAGTGAAGACAAGAGGGAAAAAATAAGACAACCATCTCTAACTTCAGAAAAGTGGAAATTGCTAATGATGAATGAGAAGGGAGAGAAACTGGAGAGAAGGGATCAGGAAAGCCAAGAGCTGGGCTGCAAACCTGATGAGAAGCAATTGCTCTCCACAGAAAAGGAACCAATATAGCTCTTGTGAAGATGTTGGGTGCTTTGGGCTGTCTCTGGGTGGAGAAAAAAACCCAAGAGGAATCAATATTGCTAACATTGCTAACGTTTGGAGAAGTATTTGGCTGGAGCAGGGAGTGAGGATAGCAGAGCTCTGGCCCAGAAAGCTCGTGGAATCTCCTGCTCTGGAGAGATTCCAACCCTACCTGGAAGTGATGCTGGGCAAGCAGCTCTAGGTGAGCCTGCTTTAGCAGGGGGGGTCCCTTCCAACCCTCCCCATGCTGGGATTGTCAGCCTGGCATCACCTCCAAAGGCTGTGACAGCATGGAGCAGATCAGAGAGGTGAGTGAAAGAGAGATGACTGATGTTATTTCACACAGATTCACACAGGCTTATGGAAAGCAGAACATCTCAAGCTAAGCTTCATCTTTCTTTCCCCCCCCACCCCTGAAATGAGAAGTTTGATTGATAACAATAATATTGGTGGTGTAACAGCCTTCTGCAAGGCAATTGACTGGGTGCTGCATGCCATTTGGGTGAAGAGAGGAGAACAATAGCCCATCAAGCATGGCACATATGAGACACATTACAAGCTGGCTGCCTGAGGTGTCTCAGCTGCAGTTGTGACTGGGAACTCCTCACGCAGCAGGGGAGGAGTTAGTGGAGTTCCCCAGGGGTTCTGCCCTTGGCCCTGGGCTAGCCAACGTTTTTTATCAATGATCTGAGCAAAAAAAAAAAGAGTAAATCATCTGTGCTAGAGCCTGCTGCTGACACTGAGATGGGGAGACCAGCAAGGAGAGAGAAGAAGCCAGATGAGTGCTACAGTGGGATGCTGGATCAACTGGGCACAAGCAGATGCTTCAAGGAAGCTCATCTAGGCATCTGCCTAGCAAAAAGGCAGCAGGTCATCAGCCACATGTCCAAGCCAGGCTGCTGTGGTCCTGGCAAGTGGTGACTCTGAGGCCTGAGGGAGTCTGGCTGTGCCCTCCTTGCATGGGAAGGTAGCTGAAGGGCTAGCACAAGCCCTGCACAAGGAGCCAGAAATGAGACTAGCCTGCACCTGAGAGCCTCTGCTCACCCAGCACCTGCTGCTGCTTCTCATCCTGCACCAGGATGTTGAAAGATTGGGGGAAAAGCTGTGAAGATGATTAAAAGGAACAACCCAGTAACATGGCCTGATGCTCACTGGCCTAGCAGCATGGCTGATTAACCACTGGCACAATTAGCTGAGGCAGTGTAGGACTCTTCATCACTAGCAGCATTCCATCAGCCTTGCTTGCTTGCTCTGATTCAAGCAGGAATTAATCTGGGCTCAGCCTAGAGAGTCACAAAGGGCTCTGAAGGATTCTTAGTCCAAACAATGATGGAGAGGAGCTACCTTCCCAGATGCTCACATGTCACCTTTGGTTCTATCTGCTCCTGCCTCCATCCCCTACAGAGGATAGGCAATCCACTAGCTAAAAATGCCAATTTCTGTCCAGTGACACAGTGGCCAGGGAATTCTGCCTTCCCTGCACAGATCTACCCTGAGCAACTGAGGTGTTTTCAGTGCTTTGGAGCCAGGAGGAAATCTCTGCATCCTGCTCCCAGGGAAGGCAGCTCCAGGAGGTCTGTAAGGACTGCAGACCAGGACCTTCTGCAGGCCAGAGCATGGAGATGGTCACAGAAAAAAGCACAACCGTGGCTACAGACAACAATTCATTCAGACAAGCATTTCCTCAGGGCTTTGTGAACCCTGGGCAGCTGCTGGAAGAAGGTGCCTTGCAGAAAGCAGCTGGTGGAGAGGCTGTTATCCATAGCATCACAAGGCAGAGGAGGACAAGCAGCTCCTGCAAACCTGCAGGCAGCTGTTTGGCCATCACCTACCTGGCTTGCACAAATCCTCTCTTCCCCACCCCTGCCTGCCTGCAGCCCCAGGGCAGAAGCAGAAGGAGCTGGGCAGAGCAAAACCAATCTAACCTGCAGCTATTCCCAAGGGGAAAGAGTGGCTTGGGCTCCCTTCCTGCTGCCTGTGTGCCAACAACAAGCATGTTTTACAACTGACCTGCAAAGAATGTGTGTCACTGGAGAGGATACAGAGCCCTGGAGAAGATAAAGCCCAGCTGCTCTGTTTAACAGTATCTCAGCCACCCCATCAGAACAACAAGGAGAAGATGAGCTCAGGGAGATAACTCTACCCGAGTGGGTGAGCAGCAATGGCTCTGCTGCTACCTTGGCCTCTTATAAATTCACTCCTCCTGCCAGCCTTTTGCAGAGGGTCAGGAGATGTTCTGACAAGAGCAGCATGCAAAGAATCCTTCAGGCCTTGGCCACACGCTGAGCAAAGCCTCTGGAGAGCTTCAGGGCCAGAGGAAGATGCCAGAGCAGCCTGCAGAGGTGCACTGCAAAGCTGCTCCCTAATTTATGGAGGTTTATTCTCAGCGTGCTTGCAGGCTTCAGAAAGTTAAATTTCTCAGTGACAAACTGCTGGGGAGCCTGGGCAGCCAGAGCTGGGTGTGCTGCTGGAGAAGGCAGATACCAGCATCCTGATGGAAGAGCCTGCATGGGCTTGCTGGACATCTACAGAGCACAAAAGCAGGGCTCTTGGCACATCCTGCTCTCCTGCAGAGAGCTCCTGCATCCCACTCAGGGCTTAGACATCCCTTATCTCTTCCTCTAGGCCTGGCTGTGTGCTAGGGGCTAACCCATGTGAGCACTAAGCCTTAGTGCACTCTGTGCCCCAATCTTAATCTGAGTTCCTTATGCTCCAAGGACCAACAGTTCTCCTCTGACAGCAGCAGGTCACCTCCTGCAGCCAGGGCTGGGCCAAATGCATCTCCCCTCCATGCAAAACCTCTGCTGTGGTGCCAAATGACAGCCTTCTCCCTTCTCAGGTGCCCTCATCATGCTGTTCCCAGGGCTTCTCTGGTCCTCAGCCCTGTGTGCTCCCTGCCTTCAGTCCACAGGAGCCAGAGGCTTGGGCTCATGAGCCTGCTGATGCCTCATCCAGGTCAAGACTGTGAAAGGTATCTTAGATGGGGACACAGGAGTTACCAGATACATCTTGAGGCAGCAGCCATGGAGCACTGCTGCCTCTCAGGTCTCTAGCTCTGCTTTCTGCACAGCTCTGCAGAGCTGGAGCAGAGTCTGGAGCAGCAGAGCTCTGGCACCCTCACAGCAAACAAGTTTCTCCTCCTGTTCAGATGGAACCTGCTGGCTTCCAGTGCGTGCCCATTGGCCTGGGCACCCCTGAGCAGAGTGTGGCTCCAGCCTCTTGCCCCCTGCACCCTTCAGCTCTTGCTCAGCATGGAGCAGCTCCCCTCTGGCTCTGCTCTGCTCCAGCCTCAGCAGCCCCAGGGCTCTCAGCCTTTCCTCCAGTGCCCTCAGCATCTCCCTAGCCTCTGCTGGACTCTCTGCAGCAGTTCCTTGTCTCTCCTGAGCTGGGGAGCCCAGAACTGGACACAATCCTCCATCTGTGGCCTGACTAGAGCATAGTAGAGGGGAAGGACAACCTCCCTGGACCTGCTGGTCACTCTTCTGAGCACCCCTCAAAGAGCACCTTGCTGGCTGATGCCAAACTTGTCCAGCAGGAAGGAGCAGCAGGCCTGGCTGTGCTGACAGCAGCTCAGCACTCCAGCAGCTCTTTGCAACCACTTCTGCCCTTCCTGGGCCACCACAGCAAGCCCAGGCAAGGGAAAGTCCTTGTGGGCCAGGGAGATGCAGCAGAAGAGAGGAATCTCCAGGGAGGGAGCAGTTTGTCAGCCCTGAGGCTGGGGACTCCGTGCTCCTCGGGACAGTGATGACAGCTGCTGGGGGAGATGCCTACGTGCTGTTTGCTGAGCAGAGAGGAGAGCCCTGGAGTTTTCCAGGGACAGAACACAGCAGGGTCCTTTGAGCTGGAGCTCACAGCTCTGTCAGGCTGTTTCACAGCATTTGCCACATCTCTGGGGAGTTGTTATTCATCATCCTGCTTCAGAAAGGAGCTGAGCCTCTTCTTCTGACACTGGGGAGGGAGAAGACTTTCCCAGGAACATTTCCTGAGAGGAGAGCAAATCCCACATGGCATCACAACCCTCTGGCAACTCCAAATGCCTGTTATTGTTCCTTGCACTGCAACACGAGCTGCTGGAGACCCAAGGCAAGCCATGCTGCTGCTGCTGCTGCTTAAACAAACTCCAGCTGCCCTGTGCAGCAGCTGGCTGCCCCATGGCAGAGCCATGCACAGTGACCTGCTCTGCCAGCACCTTCTCCTGCACAGCCACCTGCAGTCACTGCAGTGAGCCTGCAGTGCACGTAGGGAACAGCAGGCACAGACACCTGCTGGATATGGAGATGCACCCAGTTGGGTCCATGTGTTGGATCTAGAGATGCACCCAGTTGGGTCCATGTGCTGGATATAGAGATGCACCCAGTTGGGTCCATGTGCTGGGTATAGAGATGCACCCAGTTGGGTCCATGTGCTGGGTATAGAGATGCACCCAGTTGGGTCCATGTGCTGGATATAGAGATGCACCCAGTTGGGTCCATGTGCTGGATATGGAGATGCACCCAGTTGGGTCCATGTGCTGGATATGGAGATGCACCCAGTTGGGTCCATGTGCTGGATATGGAGATGCCTCCATCTGGGTCCACATGCTCTCTTCAGCTCTTCCATCCCCAAGTCCCTCTGCATTTCAGCAAGTGCCTGGAGGAATGCCTTGACACCAGCTCCTCTGGTGAGGTGCTCAGCCCAGTCTCCTCATCATTTTACCCTAGCTCAGCAGCAATTAAGCTCCTAGAAAGGCAGGAAAGCTGCAAAACTCAAGTCAAATGCCCAAATGGAGCCCTCACAGATCCCACATCTGCCTCGTGGCTCTCCAAGAGTAGCTCTTGGCACCCCAAGGTCTCCTGCTGCCTCCACTGTGCAATGTTGGGACAGATCCAGAGAAGAGCAGGAGCTGCTGGAGGTTGGGATGTGCCAGGCTGGGCTAGTCCTTGGCCAGCATGAGGAGTGGCTGGGAAAGCCTGCTCATTGCAGCCTGGCTTTTATTTGAGCTCCTTTAACCTCCCTCCCAGCCCTGCAAAGGGATCTATTGGTCCATCACGACACATCTGCAGGCTCACTGGGGATGCCCCAGCACATGACACTACCAAGCACGTTGCTTGGTGCTGCTAGATGGGCAAAGATCCCAGCAAAGAGAAGCCTCCTGGGGTGGCTTGAGTGTTCTCCATTAGGCACAGCTCTCTCTGCAGGGGACAAACATTCCCCACAGCTTGCAGCACCTCCAGGTGCTGAGTGCCAGTGCCAGCCCTGCAGGAGAGACAGCAGAGCCCACAGCCCAGGGCATGGCCCCAGTCCTGGGGGACCTTGTGGCTGTCACCCCCTCCCGATGAGGGCCAGAGCTAGGAGGTCCCCAGAGACAACTGATAAGCTCTCTGCATCTGGCCCAGCAGTGCCCGTGCAAGCAGGGAGTGTTTTTTGGCTTGAGGCTGGACATAAATCATCATGAGGCAGAAAAGGCAGATACACATCCCCTGCTCTGGTGCCTTCTTGCAACAGCAGCAACCTGGGCTCCTGGGGCACACTGCACAAGGGACACAAGGCAGGTGCCAGCTGTCAGAGGACAATGAAGGTCACTGCACTAGTTATTGTGGCTTCAGGATCATGTGCCAAGCATCACTGGGTGGAAGGGATTGTCCTGAGAGGAGGATTACTCATGTGCTTCATGTACCTGTCCTAGCTGAGCCACAGCAAGCTGTGCCATGCCACACACATCATGTTCAGTACAGAACTGAGGGGCAATCCCTGGAACTTGCACCCCAAGCTTGGCCCTTGGGATCTCTTCCACAAAGCCCAAGCCCCAAGCAAGGCAGGTGCAGGATGAAGCTATTTAGCACCTAATGAGCAGCAAATCTCAAGCAGGAGAGGTTTGGGTCTCCCTTGTTCCTGCAGGTTGAGCACCTGAGCTCTCTGGGCTGCTGCAGTGGGAACTCTCCTGCTGAGGCTCAGCAGCTCAGCTTTGCTGTTGCAGGACTCTCTCTGCTCTGCCTTCCATCTCCAGCCAAGAGTTCCTGACTCCAGGCTTCATCTGTGAATCTGATTCCCATCTGCTGGTGAGTCCTGCTGCCACAGCATCAGTGGGGAGGGTAAGGGAGTTGCCAGCAAGAGATGTTTGTGTTTGGCATTGGTTTTGTGTATATTTGTCTAGATGTTTCATTTTGTTGTTATTATTTTCATTAGTTTGTTTCCATTTCCACTCTCCGAGTCTCTCTCTCTGTTAATTTCCTTCCTGGAGTGGGGCAATAGAGAATATCTGTGCCCAGCCCTAACCCTTGCCACTGCCCCAGGAGAGGAGTGTGCTGAGCTGGCAGCTCCATGCACCTCACAGCCAGCACAAGCTGGAGGATGGGGACAGCATGGTCCCACCAGAGGTTCTCCCAAATTCCCTCACAGCTTAAGCTGCATCCTTGGCACCAGCTGGCAGGGCAGGAGATAAGCACAGCAGCTCCTGAGGAGAACACCTTCCTAAAGCCAGAGCCCTTCTGGAGCCATGCAGACACAAACACACAGCTGGAAGGTATCAAAGGTGTATCCTCTGATGGCTGGAGAAGAGCTACAGGAATGATTTTCAGCCTGGAAAACTGCTATGCCACAGAAGGTAGAAGAAGCCCAAATTCTTTTCCTGCTGTTAGGCAAAGCTAAGACAAGATGTGGACCCACAGACTGAACAGGTCTCCAGCCCAAACCCTCCACCAGCTCCAGCTAGACTCTTGTCAAGGAGGAAGCCAAGTGCTTGTTGCTGACAGTGTGGCTGCTTACTCCCCCAGATCACCTTTGCCATGGCAAGAGGAGCTCTCCCACCTGGGCTCATCCCCATCTGCTCTGCCCATGGCTGCATGGGAGGGGAATCACCCAGGGAGCAGGCTGGCCTCCATGGACAGAAAGGATGGGACTGCTTCTTCTGAGCCTTTGTGGGAGCAGTAAGCATCACACAGCTCTGCAGGCACTGGGCACCAGGGTGGCAGCAGCTAGGGAGGTGGCAAGTTGAGTTGGAGATGTAGGGTGAGCACAGGAGAGCTCATCTCCTTCCTTTCCACGGGGCTGGTGCCAACCCAGTGAGGTCTCTGCTGGTTTCCTCTTGGCTGTCAGGCTGTGAGCATGCTGCAGCAGCCCTGCCAGGCTTTTAACAAGAGCACAAGGCTCCCACAGCAGGGCTGGGCTGCCTTGGCTGGCCTCCAGCCCTGGCTGCCATCAAATGGGAAATAAGGGAATTGGAGCGAGACCACAGCGACCACCAAGCAGCTGCCACCCAGCAGCCATGGGGCAAGCTCTCCTCTTGCCAGGCAGGAGCAGGCAGCAGTACATCACCCTCTGCCTGCCAAGCCCTGATGGGCTGGAGCCCCCCTGGTGCAGCTGGAGGAGGAGGAGGATGGGGAGGAAGCTCTGTAGCTCCCCCTCCTCAGATGCTCCCAGAGCAGCCCTGTTTGCCCAACAGTGTGGAGTTTTCTGCTAGTTACATGTTTTGTGAGAAGTTGCTGGCAAAAATGTGCATTTTCTTTGGCTGAGTTTTGGGTGGATTTGGCAAAAAAAAAAATGATGTGCTGTGAGTGCCTCCCCTTGAGAGAAGTTTATTGAGTGGAACAAAGTGGGATATTTTTAGCTACCCATTGTTAGCTGAAGAACAAAGCCATAACTAAGATATTTTGTCTCTTACACTGCAACAGGGCTATCAGACACAGCCATGTACAGTCATATGTGGCTGCCCATTCAGATGGAGCACCAGAGGGGAAAGTATTTTTAGCCTCTCCACTCCACACACAACCACCACACATCCCTTCCCCTGCAAGCTGGACCACCAAAACTCACAGCCAGCCCCACAGAGGGGGACATGAGGTCACTGGCTTCTGCTGGCCCTCAGGCCACCTGACAGAATGACACGTAGAGGAGAGACCAGGTCATGCAATCCTGGAAAAAACCCTTTATTTCTCCTTTTGGGATGGTTTTTTTCCCACTCAGAGCTGAAATAATGTGTTTCACTGATAGGCAACAGGGAAAAGTCAAGCAGGACCCAGATGGATCTCAGCAAAGCAGCAGTTGTAATAGACAGAGCCCAAACCTGAACCCTTATATCTTTGCCAAAGCAGCCTGTAGCTGCCCTGAGGACCTCTCCTGTGAGCAGAGAGGTTGCTCATGGGCAGCACTGGGTCACACAGCCTGCAAGGAGGATTGGGAACCCAACTAGCCTTGTCCTGGCAGCACTGCTGCTGCCCCTGCCATCCCAGAGGAAATCCAAGGCAGTGCTTTTGAAAGCATTAACCCTGAAACCCCCCAGGAGGCTGACCAAACCTTCCCTGAGCCCTTCAGTGCTCCACAAGTGACATCAGTCCCTCATGTCTGGCAGCATGTTGCAATGCACTTGTTTAGAAGTAACAAAGAAGTCCATAAATGCCCCAAATTGCTTGCTCTAAACACTTGTCATGGGCTGCATTGGTGAGCCATGGAGAAGAGGCATCAAACTGCTGAAGGCTTGATGTGATCCCAATGACCTTCCACAGCTAACAGAGCAGGAGCAAGAGCAGGATGCCATCCCACAGCCTGAGCCTCTGGGAGGGGATCAGAGGAGCAGCAAAGCAAGAGCTCTTAGGAACCTCCTGTGGCCTTTCACCATCACCCTCCTTGTGCAAAGCTGCATCCTCTCCACATCCTCCTGATGAGCTAAATGCTCCCTGTGCCAGCTCCACAACAAGTGCCATGCTCCAGGTAGGCTCTGCATGGACTAGTCCCAGACCTGCCAGGTGCAGGTGACCCCTGATAGAGGCAGGAGGAAGCAGCAGGTAGCAGCAGTGCCTGCCTGTGCTCCTTCTCCCTGGAGATGCCACAGCGGGACAGGAGGTGCCATGTGCCAAGAGGAAGCAGCTAGAAGAGCAGAAAGACATCAAGTAGGAAACATAAATTACCTGGGAACCTTTCGGCTGAGCTTAGAGTGTCCTGGAGGAGGTGCTGCTTTTGTGCCTCCTGGCTTCCTCCGCGGCTTAGGGATGCAGGGAGTGTGTATTTTTTATCAACTTGAAGCCCAGTAAGAACTGGTTTAAAATAGAGTGAAAGGAGCTGGTGCGGGTGGAATTAAGACAAACTCTTCAGAGCTGGCTTCTCCAGAAAGAAGTTAACTTCTTGCAGCCCGCGGAGCAGCGCAGGGAGGCTTGGGGCTGGCAGGGCAGGGCTGGGGACACACAGTGCACCTCTGCCAGGGGATGCTGGGCTGCCAGGTGGAGATCAGGGGGGGCTCACCTTGCCCACCTCTGGCCTCAGCCCCGGGGGAGGGCTGGGGAGAGCAATCCCAGCCCAGTTGGGGCGCGGGGAGGGGTGCTCCGGGCTGAGCCTCAGTGTCCCCAGCAGGGCCCGGGGGGGATGCTCGCCGGCATCCTCCCTCCTCCCCTTCAACAGCCACCCCCCCTCCCACCCTGGCTCGGGCTGGGGACTCACTGCACCCCCCCCTCCCCCGGTGTAGCCTGAGAGCCAGGGCTCCGCTCCGACCCCCGCGAGAGTTAAGGAGGAGGAGGAGGAGGAGCCTTCCCCGGCCAGGCTCGGCGAGCACCGGCTGCGGGTCTGCTCTGCCCTCTCCTGCCGCTGCCTCCACCTGCAAACCGGAGCCTAGCCCTGAGCCCTGGCCTGCAGCGGGAAAGCTCCGGGGGAGCTGCTGGCAGCACCCCGAGACAGGCTCCTGGGAGCAGAGGAGGAGAGAGGGGCACACCGGGGATGCACGGGAGGGGACAGGGACAGCAGAGGACACTAGGGATGCACGGGAGGGGACATTGAGGCTGGATGGAAAGGGACGTTGGGGATGCACGGGAGAGGACACGGGGTGGATAGGAGGGGAAACTGAGGATGCACAGGAGGGAAAGCTGGAGCTGGATAGCTGGATAGGAAGGGATGTGTCCCCTCCCCACCTTGGCTGCTCCTGCTGAGCAGCAGGACTCTGTACCCCTTTCAGCTGTCACCCCTGCACCCCATCATGATCCATGCTGCAGGCTGGAGCCTGGAGCTGAACGCTGGCCCTGGGATTTTGCCACCTCTCCCAGGAATCATGCCCCCTCCTTTCTTATCTCAATAGCCCTTTGAATGTCTCCGTGCTGGTAGTCCAGGGGCAGCTGGGAAAGCCCTACCCCAGCAGTGAGGAGTTGGGTGTAAGTCCCTGGCAGACTCAGTGCCTTATGTCCCTGTCCTCTGGGCATCCCTGTTTGCCCAGGGAGGACAGTCTGGATGAGCAGAGATCAGATCTCCTTGACCCTGCAAACTGCTTTGGGTTTTGATGAGCTGAGACTTGCTGCAGCTCATGTCCTAAGTCAGAGCTCCTGCACTGGCCACAGCACCCAGAGCTCTAATCATAGAAGCATAGACTGGTTTGGGTTGGAAGAGACCTCTAAAGCTCATCCAGAGCCCAAGACGCAGATTTTGTGCTCAAGCTATGCCTCTTGTCCCTGTTAACACCAAGCCCCAAAGGCTCCTTGCCCATGCCTCTGCCCTCCACAGAATCACAGCATGGTAGGGGTTGGAATATCATCTAGTCCAACCCCCCTGCAAGAGCAGGACAACCTAGGCATCCTCTCTCTGCTGCTTTCTCCTGACTGCTAAAGAGCAGGGAGATGCCCACCCATGGGTGCCAGTGCTGTGCTGGGCACTGAGGGCTAGTGCTGGTGGCAGCATCCCTCTCCCCACCTCAGGCTTCCACCCTTTCCCCAAACCTACTGTAGAGCTTTTTTGACACCAGCAGGTATCTCCCTTGAAGAAAATCCCTCTTCCAAGCAGCCTGCAGCCTTCCCTGGCAGGCAGGATGCTGCTCCCCCTGTGCAGGAAAAGTCCTTTTTCCCTTCTATTTATTTATCTCCATTTCTGCTGTAAACTCACCCGCCGGCGAACCTGCTGCTCACACTAACAAACACAGCTCTGCTCTCCCCACAGGGCCCTGGCCAGGCACACATATGGAGCAGGAGGATCTCCTCCAGCTCTTCCATAAATCCTCAGCTCGTGCCAGGTTTGTTTACATGGCAGCTCCTCAGCAGAGCTCTTCTGGCCAAGCAGCTCCTCAGCTAGGAGAGACCTACGCCAGAGACCCAAAAAGGGCTTTGCACCCAATCATCCAACAGGCACAAGAGTCCCTGGGGAAGTTGCTTGAAGATCCTATCTAGACACTGCCCAGGAGAGGTCTGTTTGTTGGATGTTTGGACAAGGCAGAGTTGTGGTCCAGAAAGTGTCCTTTAGAAGTAGGAGGAGTTTAGGACAGGGACACAGTGACATTTCTGAGGTGGAGGAGTGAGTGTTTCTGTGCTAGTGGGCTGTATGGTACCTGTGTTGTTCTGTAGGCTGTCATCATTAGGATTCAGAGTTAACAGTCCACACTGGGCAGTGGAACATCTCACCCTTCTCTGAGCTTTCTTGCAAGCCATCTGCTGCCTGTGCTGCCACTGCTGCCAGGTGACATTTGAGTTTTCACTGGAAGGTCTTCATGCCAGCTCTGTCACAAGAGCTCAGGAGCACGCTGCAGTGACACTAGAGCTGTGCTCCAGTGTTGGAAGCCAGGCCAGGGTGAAGGGAGGAGAGGGAGCTCTGGAGGGGGATGGATGGATTTCACAGGTGTCTTTCAGAGCAGACCTGTGTGGCAGGCAGCTGGATAACACCATGGGCCAGAGGATGAATTTCCTCCCTGTCAGCTCCACACACTGTGAGTTTATCCTGTGAGCTGACAGCACCCCTCAGCAGAGGGGCTCAGCTCTGTCCCCTGAGCTGTGTGTGGCCCAGGGCAAGGAGCAGGTTGATGGCATGGAGCCATCGAGGAGTGGCACAGAGGTGGCATGGCTGTGCTGCCCTCAGACTGCTTGGGTTGCCTCTGTTGGGATGTGACCTGGGGCTGTCTGGCACTGCACGTGCCTTGCTGAGTTTGCATCCAGCTGCAGCCTCCCAGCTCCCTGCTGGCTGGGCATCAGACAGTTGAGTGCAGCCACTGAGGCAGAGAGGCAGAGGCTGGAGGATGAGGGGCTGAAGCTGGGTGGGCGGGAGGGAGGCCCTCAGGCCCTACCTCCAGCATGTGTGACACGCGTTCGGTGTCACCCGAGTGGGAGAGCCTCGAGCAGGGTGAAATATGAGCTGTGGGTTGCTGGGCCACAGCTGGAGGAGTTCATCCTGCAGCCTGGCCCTGTTCCCTCTGCAGGGCAGGAGGAGCAGGTCAGGCAGAGCTGAGGAAGAAGATCCTGCTGCAGGCAGACTTAGCAACTCTGCACACCACTGGGCAAACCCCAAGTGCTCTGGTATTGAGGTGCTGGAGTGCTTCCAGAGGAGGGCAAGGAAGCTGGGGAAGGGTCTAGAGCACAAGTGTGCTGAGGAGCAGCTGAGGGAATTGGGGTTGGTTAGCCTGGAGAAAAGAAGGCTCAGGCGAGACCTTCTCCCCCTCTCCAACTCCCTGACAGGAGGTTGGAGCAAGGTGGGACTTGGTCTCTTCTAAGGAACAAGTGCTAGGACAAGAGGAAATTGCTTCAAATTGTGCCAGGAGAGGTTCAGATTGGACATTAGGAACAATTTCTTCACCAGGAAGGTTATCAAGCATTGGCCCAGGCTGCCCAGGGCAGTGGTGAAGTCACCATCCTGGAGTTGTTTCAAAGCCATGGAGATGTGGTGCTGATGGCCATGGGTTCCTGGGGACCTGTTGGTCTTGATGATCTGAAAGATCTCTTCCAACCAGAAAGATTCCATGATTCTGACTGAGTCAGAACAGATCTGAGCTGGGTCTGTCAGGAGCTGGTGGGACCTTGCTCCCTGCCTGCAGAGCACCCATGGCTCAGGACTGAGGCACTGGGCACTGTGGCTGCAGCCAGCCCTGTGCTCGCCACGCTATTCTTAGGAAGGGTAAAGTTTATACAAGAAATTTAAGCTTTAAACCCAGGCACCATAAATAGTCTATTTTTCAAGGGCTCCAAGGCAGTTGTAGGCTGAGAGCCAGAGCCGAAATTTGGCAGCTGCCTTTGTTTAATGATTAATTAAAATGAGGTAACCAAACGAGACATATCTATTAACCAGAGTATTTGCAGCGTCAGGAGAGGATTCCAAAGGGCTGATTTCTCATTTTATTTCGTTATTTCCCCCCCCCTCCCCTTTTTAATCTTCAAATTTCTCTTTAGGAAAACAAGCTCTTCCTCCATCCATCCATCCATCCATCCATCCATCCATCCATCCATCAATCCAGAGCTGGGCTTGGGTGGGAAGGGCTGTGCCATGGCCGCTCGCCCTGCTCAAGAGGGAGGGGAGCAGCAGGGCAGGCAAGGCTTTATCTTTATGGTCCTCTTCCTTTAAACAAAGTCAGCCCTCCCCAGCAAGATTCTTTTTCCAGTTTGGAAATTTTATTAGACTTTTTAAAGTAAACTTCAATGGAGAGACCCTTGGCTGTGAGAGAGGCAGGAGGGAGGGGGAAGGTTTGCACGTCTCTTTGCCTCTCTGCTGGCCTTTTCCCCAGCCAGTGCTGCACCAGGAGGAGCTCAAACAGGAGTGATGGAGGCAAAAGGGCATTTTCCAGGCTCTTTTTCATGTGTGCCAGGCAAACAGAGCCAAACTCATGTTCCCAGTCTAGCTTGGGGCACCAGCACGCAGTGTTCTGGGCACCATGGGGAGGTGTCAGCAGACAAGGTGACAAGGAGGATGGTGTGGATGGAGCCTGGGGAGGCTTGTTCCCATCTTAGCTCATCCCCTGACACTGGATTTGTTTTCTAGCAAGTGGAGCACAAAGCTGCCTTGAGTGGGAGGTGCCCGTGGTCAGAGGAGGGTTAAAGCATGTGGAGAGGTCCAGAGGCAGCTCTAGGGAGGGTGTGTGAAACAGGTTCACCCTCCCCAAGGCTCCCTAGACTTTAGCCACATGGGAAAGCACCCAAGTATGAGGAAAAGGGAAAAACATCCCAAAATAGTTTAGTCTTGTTTTCTGCACTGAGACGCCCAGACAGGGTGGGAGTTCTGGTTGTGTCTGAGCTAAAAATTACAGTAAATAGAGCAGTGGCTGCAAAGCCCCATGTTCTGCAGAAGGAGGACATGCAAACTTTGTCCATCAGGGTGATGAGGGCCCATGAAGAAATGAGGAGGGGGATGGAGTGAAATGAGCTCTGTCTCGAGGGGTGAACTGTCAACTGCCTGCTAATGTGTGTCTTCTCCCCAGCATGTTTCAGGGGGTGAGAAGGAGCAGCTTGGTACACAGGGATCACTCTGAGCAGAGGTGAGATCCCAGCATCCCCATCCACACACGGGTCCAGGACCATCAAGCCCTCCTAAAAGCAAAGAGGGCTGGTTCTGCCACACTGGCCAGAGAAAAGAGCAGTCAGGATGGACTTGCTGTGGGCTCTCCCACTCCTTCTGCACAGCTCTTCAGCTGCCAGGGAAATCCAAGCACCAATAGTGGTTTGATCTTGGGAGGAGGCAACAGGGATGATGGGTGGGCTGTCCCTGGAAAAAGCAGAGAGCAGTGAGGAGCAGTGGGGCAGCATGAGGAGGACACAACCGGGGGTGAGGGCAGAGTGGCAGCAGAGGAGGGGGCAGCAACACAGAAGTGTAGGAGCAGAACTCGGGGTGGTGGCAGTGGGGCAGAAGTGCAAGGGGCAGCAGGGCAGAACTGGAGGGAGCAGGACTGGAAGGAGCAGCCCGGGATGTGAGGAGGCAGGCTCTGCCCGGTGCCTTTGCCGGTGCCGTTGCCGGGTGCCGTTGCCCGGTGCCGCTGCCCGGTGCCGCTGCCCGGTGCCGCTGCCCGGTGCGTGCGGGAGCGCGATGCCATCTAGGGCCGAGCCCGGGCTGCTGCAGGGGCTTGGGCAGGGCCACGGCTGCCAGCTGCTCCCTTGGTGCTGAAGGCTCAGGCAGCAGCAGCAGCAGCAGCGGCAGCAGCAGCATCCCGTGCAGCTGTCCCCCTGCTCAGTGCCACCAGTGCTGCAGCCCCGGGCTGCATGTGCCCAGGGCAAATGAGGAACTATTTCTTCCCCAGAAAGGTTGCCAAGGCCTGGCCCAGGCTTCTCAGGCAGTGCTGGAGCCACCATCCCTGGAAGGGTTCAGAAAACATCTAGACGTGGTGCTGAGGGCCATGGTTGAGTGGTGAGCTGGCAGTGCTGCTGAACAGTTGGGCTCAATCATCTTAAAGATCTCTTCCAACCCAACAATTGGATTTTCCTTAGCAAACCTCCTGCTCTCAACCCAATTTCCGCTCCCTGCCTCGCGAAAGGCTTTTCCCTCTCTGCTGCAGCCTGTGGTGTTCCCTTCAGTCCCAGGGTAATGATGTTTTGACCTGGAGAAGTAGAGAGCACAGGGCACTTTGCAGCACACCAGCAGCAAGCTCAGAGCCTGCAGGGGAGTGCAGAGAGAGATCTCTGGGAGAATCTCTTTACCTGAAACCAGTGTATTATGGTTATTGCTTTGCCCTCAGGCTCTTCCTATTGTTCTGTGCTGTCTTTAAGGCACACATAAAGCTGCTCTGTTGATGCATCCCAGGCTCTGGTGGGGCATGGCTCAGCAGCACAATTCCCCATCCCTGGAGGCATTGCAGGTGAGGCTTGCTAGGGCTCTGGGCAAGCTGCTCTAGTTGGGGATGTCCCTGCCCACTGCAGGGGGGTTGGACTAGATGAGCTCCAGAGGTCCCTTCCAACCCAAACCTGTCTAGGATTCTTGGATTCCATGACAGGCTCTGCTGGGCAGCAGCTGGAAGCATCAGTGTCAGCTGAAAGCCTTAGAGATAAACATCACCCCTTGGCTCTGCAGGGTATCTGTTGGGATATTACTTTCCAATCTCTCTTGTGGCATGGCTGATGCTATCTCTTGGGCTGAATGACTTAACCAAACTCTGCCTTGCAGTGTGTTATTGAAGTATTAAAAGCCCAGGTGGGTGTGATTCCTCACAGCCCTGAGACAGCTCAGCTCTCTCCAGGCTGGGGCTGAGTACTGCATGGGATGCTCAGGAGCTGCGAAGATGAGGCACTTGGGGGAAATTAGACTGTAATTTAGTATTTATTATCAAAAGGTCAGGAGGCCTGTTCCAGCTTCTAAAGCAAGCTCCACATCTCTCCCCAGCCTGGCAGGAGGTCACAGCAAGCATGGCTTCCAAATCAGCCACAGTCACTCTATCAGCACCATGGGAGAGAAGAAGGGGCCAAGGGTGACACTGGGACACAATTCCATTCCATAAGGAAAAACTTGTTTGGTGTGAGGGTGCAGAGCCCTGGCCCAGGCTGCCCAGAGAGCTTGGGGAGTCTCCTTGTGTGGAGAGATCCCAAAGGCACCTGGAGGTGATGCTGGGCAAGCTGCTGGGGGTGAGCCTGCTGGAGCAGGGGGGTTGGACTAGATGATACCCAGAGGTCCTTTCCAACCCTCCCCATGCTGGGATTGGGGATTGTGGGACAGGTCATGTGCCTCATAGGGAGCAAAGCACACACGTGGGAGGCTGCAAACTAGCTGGGGCTTTCCCTGCTCAGGAGGCAAGTTTTGATCTCTGCAACCTCAGTTAGAGCAGAGAACAAGCCCTGGGCCCATGAACAGGCACCTGTGCTGGATGCAGAGCAGCAGCATGCTGTTGGTTGTGCTCCTGACACCCTCCACAGCCACCAAACAGGATCTTTCCCAGTGTAATCTATAAGACAAGTAACAGTTCTCCAAGGAAATCTAAATTAAGTTGGCAAAATGCATGAGCCATTCCCTTTAAAAGTACTACAAGGACTAAACCCTGGGATGTCCCCACTTCTCCAGCAATGAATCTGCTAGGCTAGGATCACTCTCACCCCAAACAAGGACTAAAACTGTAAAATCAAAGACATTTCCTCTTGAAGCATGAACCAGGCTTTGAAATTCCTCCCCAATCTGTGAGCTGCACAGCTGAAAGGGCAAGGGAACAGTGGTGTGCTTTCCTTAGCATGAACCTCAGCCCACATCCAGAGCTTTGACTTCCCTCTTGTGAAACCTTCATGAGGCTGTCGAGATATCCCAGGCAGTTTTGCCCCTTGGCAGAGTCTGGGTGAAGTCACAGCTCTAAACACACAAAGCCAAGCCAGCAAGGTTGGGTGAAATTGGCAGGATTCTTCTGATGAGAATACCACACAGCACCTCAGTCATTTCACCAATACAGAAACATTGGCTGGCAAGCTCATGCCAGCTGGTCAGAGCCCTAAACAAGCTTTTGTGATCCCAACAGTGTAAAAAACCCTTGCATTAAGCACAAAGAAAGGTATTTTCATGCTTCCTAATGAGTCACCTGAGCAGAGCATCATTGGCACAGAGGGAAATGATGCAGCAGTGGGGCAGGAATGCCCAGAACACTCACTTTTGAGAAGCTTCAACTCGATGGGGAAGCAATTTCAAGATCTAAACTGCTGTTTCCCTTCCTATGTGGCTACAGGGAGCAGAGCCAAGTGCTGTGAGTGAGCCTTGGGCTCTAGCACTCTTAACATGGAAAACGTGCATGAACAAAGGAGTTTGCCATGCAAAGGAACAAACCTTTTGATTTCATCCAGAAATGGGGGAAACCAGGAAAAACACACCGTGCTAATTTGAGCATTTGTGGAGAGATGGGAGTCAGAATGAGAAATGGTAAATGAATCACAGATTTGAAGAAAGAGTGAGAGAACAGCTGTAAACAGCCATGGCAAGATCTGGAGGCTTGGACAGGTCCAAGCAGTCAAAGTGCTTGCTTGGATCACTGGAAAAGAAAGGGAAGAGCATTGGCACCAAGAATAAAGCAAGACAGTGTTTGGAAAGCAAAAGGCTGAGCAAGATAAGGTTTGCCTTTGGAAGTATGGAAGAAAAGGGATATTGATGATTAGGGTTGTTTATGTTGGGGTCCTCTGGTTACAGTAAAATTTAGTGGTTCTTTTTGAAGCAAACAGAAAGCCCAAGAGAACTCAGAGTGGGTTTAGAGAGCTCAAAAATAAACAGAGCTGTGGCCTGGATTGTCTAGTATTTGTAAACAGGCTCTGAACAAGGCTCATATGGAAGAGGAGCTTGTGAGCAATGGGGAAGTGGTGAAGACTGGAGAAACACAGGGTAAGATGGGTTTGGAGAGATCTGGGAGGTCTGAGCTCCTTGCTGGTACATCCAAGCTGCATGTGCTCTGAGGTCGAACCAAGGTGCTCAGGGCTTTATCCAGCTGGGTCTGAGGAGATGGACTGCACATCCCTGCTGGGTAACTAACCCTCACGGGGAAGAGGCTTTCTTTCCACTTGGGTGGCACCTCCTGACCGCAGTGTGTCCCAGCCTGGCTTCAGCTCCGGGACGGAGGAGATCCGTACCCTGCTCCATCACACACCTCGCACGTACTGCAAAGACACTTGACCCCACTAAACCCCACCAGACCTCACCAGACCCCTCCAGAACCACGCACCCACAGCCTGCCCTGACTGGGCCAGGCCTAGCCCAGCCCCGTAGGCTGTATCGCGGCAGGGCAGCGGGTGCAGCCCGGGCTCAGCCCCGGGGCGCAGCGGCAGGGCTGGAGGCTCCGGCCGAGGCCTGGGCAGTGCCGTTGCTCGGCAACCGCGAGACGCCACTAAGCTCCGCCCCACATCTGGCGGAGAGGCTCTGACTGGATAAGCAAAATCACGTGATAGGGGACGGTGGCCGGGCCGGACCGGAGGGTGTTGTCTCAGCGGGGTGGGTCAGCTGGTCTGGCTTCTCGCTTCTCATTGGTTCGCCCTCATCACGTGGCGAGGGGGAGCCGGCGAAGCCGCCGCGCGCCGATTGGCGGCGAGCGGCGCGCGGATGTGGGCCCTGTCGCGGGAGCTGCCGCCGGTGCTGTCGGCAGCGCTCGGCCTGTCCCGCCGGCGGTGGCGTCTGGCGGCGAACGGGGCCGTGGCTATGGCCGAAGCCGAGGCTTCCTCGGCGGCGCGGCGGCCTAAGGACGTACCGCGGCACGTGTGGGCCCGCGAGCGGCGGCGGAGCGCGGGCACGGGTTTGGCGGGACCCAACACGGTCTACATACAGGTGGTGGCCGCCGGGAGCCGCGACGCGGGCGCCTCCGTTTATGTCTTCTCCGAGTTCAACCGGTGAGTGCATTGAGTTCCGCAGGGATCACCCCTCCTCCCCCCCGGTCTAGGCCGGGGCGCCTCATCCGGGCCTGTCCTGACAGCCTTTCCCCTCAGGTACCTCTTCAATTGCGGCGAGGGCACGCAGCGAGCCATGCAGGAGCACAAGTAAGTGAGGACAACCGAGGGAGTGGTGCCGGGGCTGCATCGCTCCCTGCTCACCCCCATCTCGCCCCGCAGGCTGAAGATCTCCCACTTGGACAGCATCTTTCTCAGCCGGGTGGCCTGGGCTAACGTCGGAGGGCTGCCAGGTGAGAGGGGTGTCGGGTGGGATGTGTGCCCCGCTGCTTCCTCTCAAGACCTGGCCGTGGGCAGCCGTGGTCTAGGCTAGAGGAGGGGCGTGAGGTCTTTGGTGGTGGAGACGCTGGGCTGTGCCTGAGGCTCTGCGGTGCCTCCAGCTGCAGTATGCTTTCTGCGACAGTGACAGTGCCACGTGGTGGCAGAGGCGTTGCCTCCCCAACCTGTGGGACTTCTATCTTCCCCAAATCTCCTGGAGTAGAAGGGCCATTCCTGGTGCTGCATTGCCAGCAGGGAGCTGTTTGTGAGTCAGAGTCGTTGGAGATCAAAGAGACCTACAGAGGTTTCTGCCCTACCCCTGTCCTCAAAGCAGGCTGAGATCAGATCACTTAGGATTAAAACTCTGGAACTCCTGGGAGAGATGAGTCCTGTGGGAGCTAGCAGCAGTTAGTGGAGCTGTGCTAATGCTGGGTCTCTGCATTTTTAGGTATGATTCTCACCTTAAAGGCTATGGGGCTTCAAAGATGTCTTTTCCTAGGGCCACCAAAGCTGGTAAGTAGGAGGAGCTTGCAGAGGGGAGACCAAACCCTTCCCATGGTAAAGCTTGCCTTGGAACTGGGAGAGCTGGTGTCAAAGGAGTGAATCAGCATCCAGGTGTAAGCTGCTGGTGTGAGTTAGTGCCAGTCTGAAGCTTCTGCCAGAAGGAGCTGGATTTATGAAGCACAGCTCTTCTGTGACAGACAGGACAGCAGCAGAACTCTGCTCCTTAGTTCTCTTGTCAGCTAATACTTTGGTAAATGATGTTTTGTACAGAAGGGATGTGCTTTCTTCTCCTGCCTGCTCTCCCCCATTTCCTTTCAATGCAATCTTGGTCTCTGATCTGCTTGATGTGAGACTTACCAGGCTAATGCTAAGTCTAGGCTGAAAATTCCCCATCCTCCTCACTGCTTTATTTCCTTGCAATATCTGCTGACTGACGACATTGATGGAAGAGAGTGGGTGTTGATTCTTCTTTCTCCTTCAGAGTAGTGCCCACAGGAGGCAGGAGACCTGCCCAGTGCTTTCTGGCTGGCTCCTTGCTGCCAGTTTTTGCCTGACTGGCCATTGAGCCTTTGTCTTCACTGAAAGTAACTGTAACTGCTGAGAGTGGTGCTTGTAAATTGCATTTCCTGACTGCAGCCTCCTGATCCACTCTTTGTTTTCCAGCAAAACTACTTGAAAGCCATTAGACTGTTTCCTGGGCCCCTGAAGAGGATGGATTTAGGTATGTAGGTCAGTGATGTCCAGCAACTGTGACCTTGCAACTTCTTTTTGTTTCAGCTGTAGCCAAGCTTTGAACAGGAAGAACTTCAGAATGAATGTCTTTGCTTTAGAGCCACTCCAGGAAAGTGGGAAACCAGTTGGTTTGATCATGTGCAGTGCAGGAAGTGCCTGGAAGTGCAGTGCTCCCAGCTCTGCCAGTCTGTGTTTAGGTTGAAAGCACTCTAAAGGCAATTTGCTTCCAGAGCCTGGTGGTGAATTTGCTTACCATGGTCTCATGGACTAATCTTTAGGAATGATGGGCTTGTAACAACCTCAGCTACACCTTGATCTTTGCAGAGAGGGGGAAGGGGAACATTCAGCAGGTTTTAAGAGAGAAAAACCATTTGTTTCCTGATGTAAATGCTTGTAGAATGTGCATTTCTCCTTAGGAACTTGTTCATGCTGCTCTCTGATCTCCTTGCAGCTGTGCAGCTGCACACAGAGCCTGAGTATAAGGATGAGACCATGACAGTGCAGCAGATCCCTCTGACAGGTAAGCTGGAGCTGGGCAGGAGAAGCACTAAGCAGCAGGAAGGTGGTGAAAGGAGTGGCTTCTCTTGGCAAGCCTAAGGAGAGGGTTATGACTGTGCATGTTTTCCTCAGGAGAAGGAGCTCTTTCAAAGAAAGCAGAGCTGCTGACTCAGGGCCTTGGGTTGTGGCTTTGGGTGTGTGGAATGAGATGTGAAACATCTCTGCACTGGCAGTTCTTTAGCCAGCTGAGTTTTCTTGCTGCTGGAAACTTAGAGCACAGGCACAGACTTGGCAGGGTTGAGCAGTTCTGAGGGAGTCTGAAGAAGCATCCTGGCTTGGATCAGCACTGTCTGATCTCCTCCTGCACTCAGCACTGCTGTTGTCTCTACCTTTTGAGTGATCTTTGTCTGTTTTTCTTGGATTTGGGACAGGAAAACCACAAGCTCCTGAAAGTTCATTGCCTCCAAGTCCTGAAGCATCAAGCCAAGGGAGAAACAGTCCTAAAGGTGACAGAGGGCCTGGATCTCCAAGAGGTGCCCAGCAAAGCTTGGAGGAGGGCAAAGAAAGAGAAAGCCCAAGTAAAACAGGTGAAAAGAATGGAATTCTCTCTGTCACTCTGATGAACTAATTCCAAATGAAGGATGTGCATTTTTCCTTTGGGCCACTTGCTCTCTGGAAGTGTTGAGGGCTGTTGAGAAGCTCAGCTGTAGGATTACATGGTTCTGCTACTTTGGAAGTTGCCACAGAGCTAATAAAGCCTAGAAATGGGATATGATTCCTACTTGGGGTGTGATTAATCCTTGTAGTAGTTTGCCCTTGGCAGGATTGGGTGCTGCAGCCTTTGTAATATCCTTAGATGATTGTTTCTCAGTGTCTGGTAGCTGAAAGCATGAGCTCTCCAGCCTTAGGTGCTCATGGCATTCTGTTGGCTGGGTGCTTGTGTTCCTGTCAGTGCTTCAGCAGATGGTGACTCCTTTTGGCCTTGAAGTAAAAGGATAGTGATGATTCTGAGTGCTTCTACTTCTCTTTTGCAGGTGACAAACAGCAGAGTGGAAGCAGGCAGCCTGATGTGGTGATGGCTTTCCTTTGCAAAGTAAGCATGGAGCCAAAGATCTCTAAATCCATGTAGAAGTAGAGTATTGCACTTGGAAGTGACCTACAGCTGTCACCTAATCCAGCTGCCTGACCACTGCAGGACTGTGCTCAGCACTGGGGAGCTCACCCCTCCAAGCCTGGGCTCAGCTTTGGGCTTCTCACTCCAAAAAGGACATGGAGCTGCTGGAGTGTGTCCAGAGAAGGGCAAGGGAGCTGGGGAAGGGTCTAGAGCACAAGTGTGCTGAGGAGCAGCTGAGGGAACTGGGGATGGTTAGGCTGGAGAAGAGGAGGCTCAGGGGAGACCTTCTCCCTCTCTCCAACTCTCTGACAGGAGGCTGGAGCAAGGTGGGAGTTGGTCTCTTCTAAGGAACAAGTGCTAGGAGAAGAGGAAACAGCCTCAAGATGCATCAGGGGAGGTGGGGAAGCACTGAAACTGGCTCTAGTTTACTGGCCCAGATGGCAATGTGATCCATTTCCAGAGGGCTTGCTTTGGCTGATGATTCTCTCTGAACTCTTTGCAGATTCACCCCAAGAAGGGCAAATTCCTAGCAGCTAAAGCCCAGGAGATGGGGCTGCCAGTGTGAGTAGCTGACCCCAGCCTGGGCATGGGCAACAGCAGCCATGGGCATGGTGGGAAGCTAAATATTGCTGTGGCCTGCTTTTCAGGGGAACTCCAGCCATCCTGCCCATAATCACAGCTCTCAAAAATGGGGAGAGTGTCACTTTTGAGGGCAGAGAGGTAAGATTGATCTGTGCTTCCTGCTGTGCCTTTGCCATCCTCCTTCCTTCACTGGGCTGCCAGGGTCATGATGTTTCTGTGCAGAGTGAGCTGCTGCCAGGGTTTGGGCTGGCCTGTGGGGATGTTTGAAACCCTTGCTTGAGGCATGGGGGGAGATGGGGGATGGTTCTCTGCCTCTTCCCTCTCATCCCTGCTCACAGATTGCCATGGGTTTTGCTTGCTTTGAGTGGCTAGTGACTGATCCCTGTTCCTGCCCCAGGTTGTTGCTGAGCTTGCTCCTGGTGGGGGCCATGTCTAGGGAGAATTAATCCCTGCATGGTTTAAATCTGAGCTTTAACCCAGTTTGCACCTCTCAGAGCAGCAGAAGCTCAGTGGTTGCTGTGTGCAGGCTCTCAGTCTCTCACACCCTAGTCTGAGAGAGAGGCAGAGCCAAGCTCTGACCATGTCCCACATGGTCTGCAGATGAAGAGCTGAACCTGGGAGATAAGATTGACATATCTTTGTGTCAGAAGAATATCACAAAGCCTTTTTTTTTTTCCCTTAAGCACACTTTTGCTACCACCTGAATCTGCTGTGGGAACATGCAAGCTGCTAAAATTCCCTTCCTAGCTGAGGTGGTGGTTTGCTCTGAGCCCAGGGTTGGGCTTTGTTGTGACACCCCACAGTGCCAAGCTGTGTCAGGGGAGCAGAAGGGGAACAAGAGGTGCCCTGGCTGGGTTTGCTGAGCTTGGAGGGCTCAGCTGTGTTGAGGCAAGAAGGACTGCTCTCTGGCTTGACTATGCTGTGATCTGTGTCTGCCTGCAGCTCTTCCCTGAGGAACTGTGCACTCCCCCTGATCCTGGCCCAGTGTTCCTCGTGCTGGAGTGTCCTCATGAGGGCTTTGTGGATGCTGTCTGTGCAAATGAGACCTTCCAAAGGTAGCAGGGCTGGGCTGACCTGGCCTCTTTGGGGGAAGACATCTGTGCTGAGCTTGGCCCAAGAGAAGTTCTCCTTCTCTTCTCGAGGTGTGGGTTCTGGTGGATGGTGGCTGAGGTCTTAGAGCTAGAGATGCATGGAAAGGCCGCTGGCTCCTCTGGAGCTCCTTGGCAAAGGCAGGCCCATGCAGGAGCTGTGCCAGGCCTGCAGGGACTGCTGCTTCCCTGTGTGCTGCAAGCCTGGGCTGCATAGAACAGCTCTGTAGGGCTTCTGCAGCAGCATGTAGCTTCTGAGAGGCTCTGCAGATGTTGCTGCAGGAGAGGAATTGCCCTGGCAGAGGAAGTGGTGGCAGATGGTGGACTTGAGCCTTGAGCACCTGGAGCTGCAGGGCTGTGCAGCTGAGCTCTGCTCTGTGCCTGGATCCCTGGGGCACCCCTAGGATGGGAGAGGGGAAGGGCTAGCAAGGTGCTGGAGGGCTGAAGCACAGGGCTTTTCTGTGCCCCAGGTACCAGGAGGGGCTCCCTGAGAAGCAAGTGGCCTTGGTTATCCACCTGAGTCCTGAGGCAGTGCTGCGGGACCAGCGCTACCAGCACTGGCTGCAGAGGTAGGGACCTGCTGCTCAGGCCTTGGCCAGAGCACAAAGAGCTGCTGGCTCAGCTCACATTTGACATGGAGCTGAACCTCTGGTGCATTTCCTTGTCCTCTGATAGATTTGGGCCTGGAACTCAGCACTTGGTGCTCAATGAAAACTCCTCCACAGTGCACAACCCACGCAGCTACAAGATCCAGACTCAGCTCAACCTCATCCACCCAGACATCTTCCCTCTGCTCACCACCTACCAGAGCAAGGTAGGCCAGGGCCTGCTTGCCTGTCCCCTTCGTGCTCCTGAGCAAAGAATGTGTTTGATAGAATCCTAGAATCATTTGGCTTGGAAGGGACCTCTGGAGCTCATCTAGTCCAACCCCCTGCAGTGGGCAGGGACATCCCCAACTAGATCAGCTTGCCCAGAGCCCTGGCAAGCCTCACCTGGAATGCCTCCAGGAATGGGACTGATGTCACTTCTCCCCACAGGAAGAAGCAGCTGTGTCTAGTGTGCCCATTGTGAGAGGAGAGTGCCTCCTGAAATACCAATTCAGACCCCAACAGGAGTGGCAGAGGTCAGTGGCAATCTGTGGCTTACCAAGACAAGTAGGTGAAGCTGCTCAGTGAGGATCTTAAGTGCAGGCACCACGTGGTAGAAAGGGATACCAGTTGCCATAGCTCACATTTCTGCCTTTGTTGGGCAGAATAGGAGGACACAGATGCCATGAAGAGTTGAAGTTTCTCTGCTGAAGGCCTGGTGCAGGACCAGAACATGAGTCCTTATGCTTCTGACTGGGGCTTGGAGCCCTTCTGGGTGGCTGCTCCTCTGGCAGGAGTTCCCTTGCTGCCTTGCACTGCCCTCTGGTGTCTGGAGCTTTGTGCTGTTCCAGGAGCTTTTCCAGTTTGCTGCAAGGATTTTATCTGTGGCTCAGCCCAACCAGGCCTTTTTGGCACACACCACACTCCTGGATATATTTCCCCCCACCCCTCAAAATGGAGCTGGGAAGGAGCATGTGACCTTCTGCTGGAAGGCAGTTTAGACACATTTATTTGGCATTTTGCTCTGAAAAGTGCTGTCTTTCAGTTGCTGCCTTTCCCAACCTGATAGCTGGCCTGTCTTTCAGAGATGCCGTGGCTGTCTGTGATCATGATGCCTTTGTTAATGAAGCCTTGGAGCTCCCTGACTTCCAGGCTCGTGTGAAGGAGTGCCAAGAGAGCCTGGCTGCTCTTCCAGGTGAGGATCAGCACCTTGGCATGGCTCAGTGTAGAGGGTGTGGGTGACCTACTGTGTCAGAGGCCAGACAAAGGTGTGCCCATGCACTTCTGCTGCTGCCTGAGAGCTTCTCTTCAGCCTTGCTGGAGCTGTGCAGGGCACAGGCTTAGCACAAGCTGAGTTGGCTCCTTGCAGTTGGATTGACACACTTTGGTGCTCCTGCTTTTCTCAAGCTGCTGGGTTTGGGCATGGAGCACTTTGGGGGCAAGCAGAGAGCAAGCAGATGTGTGTTACTTCCCTGAGCCATGGGCACCAGGAGAGTGCTGAGAGGAGGCCTAGCTCCTGGGGGGCACTGCTGCATTCCAGCTGGTCTGTTAGCAGCACTGCTTCCTGGGAGAGTCAGGGAGCTGCACAACAGGAGGCAGGCCCCTGTTTGCTCTCCTTTGGGTGTGTTTGCTTGCTGCTTTTCCTTGTTAAACCTCTGCTGCTGCAGGCAAGGGGCTGAGAGAGGCAGAACTGAGCATGCTGCCCATGTAGACTCAGGAGTTGTGAAGCTGCCCAACTCAGTGATGTCTGACTGAGCAGTATCCGCTTAACACTGGCTTTACAATTCCTTGTTTCCCTTTGGATTGTTGGCAGGAGCTGCGGCTGCTTACCCTGAGGTTGTGTTCTTGGGAACAGGCTCTGCCATCCCAATGAAGATCCGCAACGTCAGCTCCACTCTGCTCCACACCAGGTGAGGCCCAGGGGCTGCCCCTCTGCCTGCATCCACTCCCAGGGGCTGCTTTTGTCCCCACTGTCTCGATGACACAAGGAGATGTCCCTGTTGTGAGCCTGTAGGCCTTCAGTTCAGGCAGCTGTGTGTCTGTAGGTGAGGGAAAATGGGAGAGCCACCTGTAAAACCAAACATTTAACATCTTCATTCATTTCACCACTCAGCCCAAGGGTGTGTTCAGCATCAACACAAGGCCAGAATGAGCTTTGCTAACAGAACAGCCTTGGCTAGTAGGACTGAAGTAATATTTAGAGGTGTACAACTCTCTGCTTGGGCCCTGAGCAGAGCTTCTGCAGTGAGAGCCAGGTGTCTTTGTCACTTCTCTTGTCAGCTCTACCCGAGCCCTGCTGCTGGACTGTGGAGAAGGAACCTTTGGGCAGCTCTGTCGCCACTATGGAGAGCAAGTGGACCAAGTGCTGTGTAACCTAGCAGCTGTCTTTGTATCCCACATGCACACTGACCACCACTCAGTAGGTTGGCTGGGCTGGGAGGGGCAGAGCTGCTGTGTGCAGGCATTGCTCTGCTCTTTGGGGTTCAGCTGGGTAACCTAGCAGCTGTCTTTGTGTCCCACAGGCAGCAAGCTCTCTTTGTAGAAGCTGCAGCTTGCTGAGCTGTTGCCAGTTAGGCCCCAGCTCTCTCTGAGTGCAACTTGCTGTCTGCTTTATTCCCTGTGCAGGGGCTCTTGAACATCCTGCTGGAGAGGAGGAGAGCTTTTGTAAGTAGTGCTGTTGTTTCCCTGCTCCTGAGCTTGCTTTGGAGTGAGGGGAGGGGAACTTCTGAGTAATGGAAAGGTGTTTGTGAGTTGGTGTAGACCTAGAACTGATTAATTTTTCCCCTCCTGCTCTTCCAGGCAGCCCTTGGGCAGCCTTTCAGCCCTCTGTTCCTGGTAGCACCTGAACAGATCATGCCTTGGCTCTATGAATACCACAACCACTGTGAACAGATCCTTGGAGACATCAAGTGAGTGTTGTGTGTGGAGAAATGTCCTTGCTGGCTCCTTCCTGAAGGCAAACTCGTGCCCTCCATCCCCCCCCCAGCCCTTCACTGGAGGGGCCTGGCTCCTCTCTCTGTGTGAAGAAGGAGCATGTGCAGTTTGCAAAGGGGAGCAGAGGGCTTGTTCCTCCCTTGTGCTACTTCAGAGAGGCTTACATCTGCAGCCTTTCCTTTTCCTTGGAGAAGTGGAAAAGATGCCTGGAAGACAAGAGTATTTGGCAGTGGGATGAGTAGTGAAAGCAAGGGGAAAAGCAGCTGGGTGCACAGAAATACCTCCTTTGTAAGGCTGAGGAGGAGAACTAGAATCCCTGGGCTGCTTCAGCTAAGCTCTTAGCTCTCTCTTCTCCCCTCCCTCCCAGAATGATCCCTTCCCAGTCTCTTGTGAAAGGCTGGGAGAACATCAAGCCCAAAGCCAAATGGTCTGTCAGCTCTCTGCTGGAGAACTATGACTTGGCTGAGGTAAGCTGAGCAGCTGGCAGGGGCAGGCACTGTGGGGGGCAAGGGGGGGGGACCTGAGAGCTCTCTAACAACTTGTGTCCTTCTGCAGTTTCAGACTTGTGAAGTCCAGCACTGTAAAAATGCTTTTGCCTGTTCAGTGGTGCACAGATCTGGCTGGAAAGTTGTGTATTCTGGTGATACCATGCCCTGCATGGCCCTAGTGCAAATGGGTAAGTGGCCAAAAGCCTCTCTGGCAAGAATCTCTTGGGGAAAGGTCTCAGACTCTTGGTATCTGAGGCAGGCAAAGCCAAACTCTTGCTGGTGCTGTGTCTGCAACACAGCAAGGGGCTGAGGGGGAAAAGAGAGTGGCTGTGGGCACTTGGACTGGCTGATGCTCAGCTGAAAGTTGAGGAGAGGATTCTTTACCCAGGTAAAAATGCTACTCTGCTGATCCATGAGGCAACACTGGAAGATGGCTTGGAGAAAGAAGCTCTAGAGAAGACACACAGGTGAGCTGTGTTCTCCTCTCTGTCACTATTAGAAGGCAAAGACCTAGAACTGGGTTTTGTCCTTGGAGCTGGTGGTGAAGGACACAAGTCCTGGTTATTCATGGTGCTGTGTTGCTCATTGCATCTCCTCACAGCTCCTCTGAGCATCCCCAGAGAGGAAGGGGAGAAGCTTTAAAGTGGACAGTAGTAACTCTACAGATAGACTAGGCCAAAGGAGAGGTCCTCTACTCAATTACACTTGAGGACAAAGCTTAGGAGGTACAGGAGTCATCTTAGCCCTGCAGCTAACTGTGGCCTCTAGTGACCTTGAGCCCTGCAGCCCCTGGGCTAACCTGAGAGCAGCCTCATGGAATCCCTTGGGAGTTGCAGTGCAGGAGAACTGGCCTTGCTGGCACCCCTGGGACAAGTACTTGAATCAAGTCTTGTCCCCGCTTTGTGGAGCTTGTAGATACAGAGCTGCAGGTAGTGACAGCTGCTTTCCTGCACTCAGAGTTGGTTGGGAATCAGGAGCTTGTCAGCAGTGCAGGTGCCTGGGCTGGCTGTGAGGAGCAGGGACACCTTGGCAGTACTGGGGGGGGTTTGTGTGTGTGACCAGGGTCCTTGTTTCCTTCTGCAGCACAACCTCCCAAGCCATTCAGACTGGGATGAAGATGAATGCAGAGTTCATCATGCTCAATCACTTCAGTCAGAGGTATGCCAAGATCCCCCTCTTCAGTGAAGACTTCAGTGAGAAGGTTGGGATTGCTTTTGATCACATGAGGGTAAGTTGGGAGCTTTGGGGCAGGCTTTGAGATGGCTGCTCATGAATTCAGTTCTCCACCATCTCCTTCTGGAAGAGGAGCCCCCTCTGAAACTGCTTTGGTTTCTTTTTTGGCTGCTAGCAGCAGCTGTCACCAACATGATGGAGAAAGAAAGGGTGGCCCAGGGGTGCTGGTGGCTCTTGAGAACACGAGGCCACTCACAGAACCATGAAGGTTGGAAGAGACCTCTAAGATCATCAAGTCCATCCCACCGTGAGCGTGCTGGGTGCTTGTCTCATGTCACCTCTGCTCCCAGCTGAGAACCTCATAGTGCTGCTGTTCCAGCTCCCTTCCCAAGCAGTGAGCTGCTGTAAGGCCTTTCTGCTGCCTTCTGACCTTAAAGGTCTCTTCCAAGCAAACTCATCCTGTGATTCTATAACTAACTTGGTGCTCTGGGGTAGAAAATCCCAGAATCCCAGAATGGTTTGGCTTGGAAGGGACCTCTGGAGCTCATCTAGTCCAACCCCCCTGCAGTGTGCAGGGACATCCCCAACTAGAGCAGAGATGATCTAAAATGAGAGCTGCTTGCTAGTGCCAACGCAGCTGAGGATCCCAAGCAAGGCTGGAGCTCCTTCTGGCAGCTGGAAGGCACTGGGGAGGAAGGCAAACAAGCAGCAATTCTCACTCAGCTGCTCCTGTGCTTGTTTGGTGTCTTTCAGGTACGTTTTGGTGACTTTGTGACCATCCCCAAGCTGATCCCAGCCCTGAAGGCTTTGTTTGCAGATGACATTGTCGAAATGGAGGAGCGGAAGGAGAAACGGGAGCTGAGGCTCCTGAAGGAGACTGCTCTCATCCTAGACAAACTGGCTGCTGGGGAGAGCAAAGAAGGGCCATTCCAGAAAAGGAAACAAGCCAAGAACCATCAGGAACTGCCAGCCAAGAAGCTGAAAACAGTCAGCTGAAGGCAGGGTGGCTGGGAGTGCTGTGCTGTGTGAGAGGAGGCTGGCTCTGCGCAGGCCTGGGGAGTGCGCGGGGCCACGGGCACTGTGCTCAGGGAGCTGCCCTCAGCCTCTGGCCTTGCTTGCTCAGCAGGGATGCTCGGGGGGCTGAAGCTGCCAAGCATGAGCAGCACAAGTCCTTTGTGGTGACAGTATCTGCCCAGCCAGTTCCTGGGTCTCACTAGTCCCTGTGTCATTTTGCTTTTAGCCAAACCTTCTCCTCCTTGAACTGTTTTTAGTGTGGATGCTGTAAGAGCAGCAGTGGTGACCTTGGCAAGGAGTCAGCTCTGAGAAGCCCTTGAGGGGCTGTGGGTTCACCAGAGCAGGGTGAGCAGGTCTGTGGGTGATGAGGAACGTAGCTTAGGTATCAGAACCTAGCTCCCAGGAGGAAATGGCACAATAAAATGGGACCCAGTTCATTTCGGGGTTAAATTCAGGGTGTGAGTGCTGCTATGTTCTCTTTTAGTTTGGTTTTTCTCACCTGATTTCTTTTTTTCCCATAAGATCAGTTTTCCAAACCCTTTATTTAGGATCTCAATAAACTGCTCAGCTGGATGACCTCGGTTGGCTCTTCCTGCATTACATTGGTGGTGTGAAGACCAAGCTGTCACCCTGGTGCTGCAGCCTCGTGCCTCTTTCTGCCAGCAGAACCTCTGTCCCCAGGAGTGGAGCGTCCCTTGTCAGTGCAAGCTGCTAACAACTGGGGCTGCCTTCTGAATGGCTCCAGAACAGAGCTGGGAGTGTCCTGCAGCACATTCCAGCTCTGGCTGCAGAGGACAGGAACTCTGGCAGAGCAGGAGGGTCTGGGGAATGTTTTGGAGGTTCCTGGGGTTGAGCTTTGCTTCTTCCCTTGCCGGAAGCAGAAGAGAGAGCTCCGTGCTCTAGCAGTTCAGAGGCAAGGTGAAGGCAGCAGGCCCCCAGGTGCTGCTCAGCAGCTGCCACCAGCACTTTGTTAAAGATTCAAGCCCTCATTTAAAGTTAATGGGAAGTTAAGACAGCAAGTGGCAGCAAAGCACCTTGTGTTGCTCAATTGTGCTGGAACCGTGTGCTTGGCTAAAGCAGAAAGTGGGTCATGGACACAGCAGGGGCTGCTGGGCTGTGGGAAGAGCAGGGAGCTGGGCAGAGCCTTGTCCTTGTGCAGAGGGAAGTGGGATCATGCTGGAGTTCCTCAGGGGAGGGAGAAGATGAGCAGCCTGCTCATGCTTCTCAAGGAAGCAGAGAGTCTTCTCTCTAGGGAATCCTAAACTTCTTCTCCCACAGAAGTATTAATAAAGAGCAAATCCAGCCAGAGGACACAAGCTGTAGGCAGGATGTGATGTGGAGCACACACACTTGGGGCTGGTGGAAGGGAGTTGCAGGTCTCTGCTCTAGATAATGACCCAGAGCTGTGCCCGGGAGCTCCTGGTGGCCTGAGCGAGCCGCAGCGAGCAACTCGCTCCTGGTGTTGCTCCGCGGGAACTTAAAACCAGCCTGGAAGGAGGAGGAGATTCCCTCCCGCTCCAGGAACTCTGCAACCCCTCCCACGGCATCCCCAGGGCAACAGCGACTCCTGCTCCTCGCAAACAGAGGCGGGATGGAGGAGGATGAGGAGCAGGTGGCTGCGGAGGCAGCAGAGCCCGAGCCTGACCCGGTGTCGGCTCGGCTGTGGCGGGCCGCGGCGCTCGCCTTAGGGGTCCCGGCAGGCCGCGGGCCTGTGGCAGCAGCCCTGAGGGACTTCGTGCGCGGGGCAGCGGGGCCAAAGCTGCTGGCATGGAGAGGCCCAGGCGGGGAGATGGTGCTGGGGCCACCGCCGCCATCCCCTGCCGGCCGCAGCAAGGCTTTCTTCTTCCTCCGGGCGCCCGGAGCCGGCCCAGCCGAGCCGCTCTGCGGGGACCTGCCCGCAGACATCCTGGGGCACTTCGCTGCTCTCGTAGAGGAGGTAAGGAGAGGATAGCCCCGTGGGGCCCCGGATAGTTAAAGAGTGGGCCCAAGAGAATAAAATGAAGTTTAATAAATCAAAATGCAAGGTCCTACGNATCCCTGGCAGTGTTCAAGGCCAGGCTGGATGTGGCCCTGGGTGACCTGGGCTAGTGATTGGCATCCCTGCTCAGTGTGGGGAGTTGGAACTAGATGATCTTTAGGGTCCCTTCCAATCTGGCCATTCTGTGATTCTATGATAGTCCCGGTGGTGACCCAGGAGACTCCATGGTCCTGGCAGTCCCTGTGGGCCTTGTAGTGTCCCTGTGCCCTGGGCAGCCCTGCTGCTGCTGGGCCTTGCATCCTCAGTGGTGGTGGTGGTCCTCAACTACTAGTCCCACCTAAGTCCTGTGATGGCTGAAAGGAGCACACCTCCTCTCTCTAGAGGTTAAAGTGATTGTTTTAACTTACCTGACTGGTTACAAAACTATTAGCGCTCCACATGATTTAAGTAACAGGTAAATCTTGCTGCTAGTGCAGCTGAGTTTCCTGGAGGTGACCTGGGCACCAAGGTGGCTGATGCTGCTCTTCCTCAGGTCTCTGGTGCCAGTTGTGCATACAAGGACACTTCACCCCCGTGGTGGGGCTAGGCTGCTTTATTCCTTCTTTGTTTTGTGTCCATTTAAGAGCTGGTTTTGTACCTTTAGCCTCCCCTGAGCCTGGTCACACAAAGAGCTGTTGTTTGTCACCAAGGACAACCAGGCTGGTGCCAAAGGCTGCTCCCAGAGTGGAGCCAGCCTAGGGTTGGTGACAGACACTGTGTTGCTACCACAGCTCAGTGGAGCCCAAAGCAGCTCAGGTCTAGGCAAGCCCAGCCATGAGACCTCATGCTGTTGGCTCAGCACAAACCTCAAAAGCTTTCACTGATAAAAATCACATCTAGTGGGCTGCAGCTTTGGAAAATGACTTAAGAAGTGGCTCTGCTCAAGACCTGCAGCACAGCTGGGCTGGGGACCTAGGGCATGTTTGCCAACAGGAGATGCCAGGAGGGATCTCACCAGGCTACCTGAAGCCCATGCCCCTACACACCAGCAGTGACGTGGGGAGCAAGTACCAGGAGGTGTTGTGAGGGCAAGGGGACAAGAACCCATGGAGCTGTCTCTGATTGCACCTAGGAGAGCCTGAGGATGGAGCTTCCACCTTTCTTAGCTGCTTGGATTGGGAGAAGATGTGCTAGTGTACACATTGAGCCTGTAGAGACCTCCTCACTGTCCTCTGCCCTCATTTCACATAGGGAACTGCTTGAGACAGCAGTTGATGCACATCTCCAGGCTTGGCCAAGCCAGGTCCTTGGAGCCTGGTGGCCTGTCCATCTCCTGCTGCACTGTTCTCTGTTGCTTTCTCCTGACTCCTGCTCTAGGTGATTGTGCCCATCCTGATGAACAAGAAGAACCACCAGGGCTGGCCAAAAGTGGTGTCTCAAGACATTATGCATCATGTCCACAAGCTAAAAAGCTCTGTGTTCATGGTGGCTGGCCAAGTCAAGGGCAAGACCTTGCTGCCTCTTCCAGCTGGCTCAGAAGGAATTGAGGACATTGATCTGGAAGATGAGAAGTGGTGAGTTCCACTCTTTGTTCTCCACTGGGTTTTCTCCTTCTTCTGGGGATTGTCCTGCCAGGCAGGAGTCTCTCTTTTCTGCCTGCTGTCTGCTAAAACAAGCTCCCCAAATGCACTCTTTCAGAGTGAAATGAAGCCTCTTAAGTCACTAGGTCAGGACTATTCCACCTCTCTTGGCAGAATAACTGGATTTTTCCTGCAAAGGTGCAGGTAAAAACCACCTACAACCTCTGTGAGCTTCTAACCGTGGCCCAGTAGAAAGATTTGGAACCTGTGACATCTCTCCTCCTGGAGAAGTGTTTCCTTGTCTTTCTCTTCAAGAAGCAAATGAATGACTTGAATGACTTTGGTTGCCTCCTTTCCTAGTCAGACCTCCCTGCTAGCTGCTGGGATTCTCCCAGGCCTTGAAGGACAAATCCCCAGGAGAGCCACCCCAGATTTTTTGGCTAGTTTAGAATCATAGAGCCATTTAGGTTGGAAGAGCTCAGTGAGTGCAATCATTAGCCAGGGCTGATGTGACAGGGACTGGCTCTGCAGAGAGATGCCAAGTGGCTCCTCATTTCTCCCAGTGGGGTTAGGAGCAGAGCTCATCCATTTTCCTCCCTTTTCTCCAGGGTGTAACTCCTGTAGTGAAACAAGGGCAAAATCTTGGGGGGTTTGGATTATTTTGTGCTTTTGAAATGGGAAGCCAGACTCTGGCCTCTAAACTAAGTGGCAAAGGCAAGCTAGATGTGTGCTCTGTTGCCTGCAGCCTGCAGCTGCTAGATCCATCTCTTGTCCACTCCACTGAGTCAGCCATCATAGACTGGAGCCACCAGATCCAGGCAGCACTGAAGAAAGAGTCCTCAGAGCTTCTCCTGCAAGGCAGGAACCCAACTCCCAAAGTGGAGCTGGAATTCTGGCACAACAGGTACCATGCTGCTCACTGCTGTGGGGGGAGGGACACAGCTGAGCAGAGCAGAGTGCCTCAGCTTCCTCTGAAGGCTTGGGCTAAGGAAAATTGGTTCCACACATCACCTCCTAATGATCTGCAAGAGGTCCCTTCCAGTTTATTCCCTTAGCCCCAGCATAGGGACTGCACCTGAGAAGCAGCCCCAGGAGTGAGAGCTGCTGGACACCATCTGTAGGAACTTCTGGAAGCAGCTGCCTGTGGTTCTTCAGGTGATGCTGGAGAGCCAGGGAGTGGGATTTCCCCCTGCCCATGGAAAAGCTCTGTGCTGTGTTGGTCTGGGCTGCTGCTGGAGAGCTGTGCTTGTGCCTGCAGAAGCATCTGATGCTTCTTTCAGCAATGTCCTGCCAGGAGCAGAGCTGCTGTCATGCCACATTTCAGCTGTGTCTCCTGGAGGGTTTGCCCATGTCTCCTGCAGGAGCTTCTCCCATTTCCTCAGGCTGTGTGTATCTGGAGGAACTCCTCAGTCAGGCCCTAGGGATTGGGGGGTGATGGTGGGACAGCTGCTGCTGGCCCAGCCATGGCCTTGGCAGCTCTCCTGCTTGCTGTAGGTGTGAAGACCTGCAAAGCATTTACAATCAGCTGAGAATGAGGAAGGTCAGCAACATGCTAGAGGTGCTGGAGAGAGTCAAGAGCAGCTATGTGCCAGCCTTCAAAGCCATGCTGAGGGCTGTTGAGGCAGGTGAGATGCTGGGGCAGCTCGTGGCCTTGCTCCATAACCTAGTGTTCCTGGGCCCAAGCCCAGGGTGGCTCTGATGACTTGGTGGATGTCACCACTTCTTCTCCCATCTCCTACTCCAGCTCTGAGTGAAGCTCAGGACATTCACCTGCACCTGACTCCCCTCAAGAGACACTTGGAGCTGATAGAGAAGGTTGAGTTTAGCAAGGTGAAGCCTCTCCTGCTGCCTCTGCTCCACGTGGTGTGTCTGATCTGGGTCACCTCCAAGCACTACAGCATTCCTGGCAGGATAGTGGTGCTGCTCCAGGAGATCTGCAACCTTCTCCTTCAGCAGGTGTGTGGCCATGCTGCTGGCTTTGCCAAGGGAAGGGCTCTCCTCAACTCCTCTCTCCCCCATCCTGAGCTTGAGAGGTTGTTTCAAACACATCCAGTGCATGAAATCACCATGTTCTGGGCTGGCAGAAGTGACCTCTCAGCCGTGAGTTTTGCTCTTCCAGGCCCTGGTGTACCTGTCTCCAGAAGACCTCCTGAAAGGGGAGATGGAAGAGAGCCTGGCCAAGGTGCAGAAGGTGCTCAGCATTCTGAATGCTTTCCAAGTTGCCTTTGAGGAGAGAAAGCAAGAACTGCACACCTACTATGAGCCAGGCAAAGAAGTGAGGGAGTGGAACTTCCAGCCCAGGATGGTGTTTGGGAGGCTGGAGAGCTTCCTGAGGAGACTGGAGGTAGTGGAGGTGAGGCTCTGCCAGGCTGCTGAGAGGAAGGGAAGGGAAGGATATGCATCCCTAGCTCAGCACAGGAGGTCAGCTGGGGCAGGGACACTGGGGGGGTTTGGCTGAGCAGGTACCTGCAAGCATCAGAGATCTCTCCTTGCTTAATACCTTCATCTCTTAGCTGACATATCAGGGTCTGAGTGTTGCTCTGGAGAGCACAGAGACCATTAAAAGCCATTTGTCAGTTGGCACAGTATTCCCATCTCCATGTTGTGGCAGCTCTTGTCATCTTCTTCTGTCAGCATTTTGACCTGTGTGTGCCTGCATTGACTTTGAAGGATCTCCTGGCCACCTCCTTGGAGCTGCTGAAGCTGGAGAAGTTGGAGTTCAGTGGGATTAAAGGGAAGGCTCTGCACCAGCAGGTGCTGGACATGCATGAGGAATTCCAGGAGGCCTACAAGGTGTTTGCAGACAAAACCTATGACTGCCTTGACCTCACCAACACGGTAGGTGGCACCAGCTCATGGGCACACCAACAACATCTGCATGTTTCCAGAGCAGATGGAGTCCTGATTTCTTCCCAGCTCCTTCTTCCTCTTGTCATCATCTGATCTGTCACTGTAGGGAGCTGCTGGCCTCTCCTGCAGGTCTGGATCTAGCACAGCTTAGACCAGTGGAGCTGGGAAACTTGGATTGCCATGCCTTTCACACAAGCTTTCCCTGTATCTGGTGCTTGCTGGGGTGTATGAGCTGGAGCAGCATTCCCATCTCTGCTTTCCTGCTCTTGGTGTCTAGCTTGCTTGAGGAGAGCCAGCTCAGATGAGCTCTGGGGATGTGGTTGCTCATGTCTAGATCCTCCATGGCAGCTGCTGCTTGCAGGATTCAAGGGCTCTGTGTTTTATTACCAGTAGTTCTTTAATGAAAGGAAGATTTCCAGCCCTCTGGGTCATGGCTCTTGCCTCTAGACTGAAGCTAGTGCTCTTTGGACTGTGGAGAGCCCTTGGGAACAAAGGCTCCATCCTGGAGGGCTATGATCCTAGCTATGGGCACAGAACAGAAACATCCTTAGGCTCTGTGAGGCTTTGGCATGAGGAATAGTTGGCTAGAAGAATAGTTTAGCTCCTGGTGAAGAAGCAAAGGAAGGATGTGAAGCTCAGGACATTGGTGCCATGTCCCTGCTTTGCCTTCCCTCAGGAGTTTGAGCAAGATGCCTGGGACTTCCAGCAGAAGGTAGCAGACCTGGACCAGCGGCTGGGCACTGCTTTCCTCCAGGCCTTTGAGGATGCCTCAGACCTGGAGCATGCCTTCAAGGTGTGTCTTCAACATCCCTTCCCTTCTGCAGGAGGGAAAGCAAGGCTTCCAAGGTTTCCTTTCAGTGAGAGTGCTGCAGCTCCAGGCTCTTGGGGCTGGTGCCTGGTGGTTGCAATGAAACCTAAAGCTTTTGGGCTGGTCTTGGTGAGTGATGCTCAGGTTTGGGAGTCCCCCAGAAGCCATGGAGTTGGCAGCAGTGTGTTTACTGAAGGTAAACACTGAATACTGAAGGTCTGGCCCTGTACCCTTCAGCTCTTGCTCAGCATGGAGCAGCTCCCCTCTGGCTCTGCTCTGCTCCAGGCTCAGCAGCCCCAGAGCTCTCAGCCTTTCCTCCTGACACAGATGCTGCAGTGCCCTCAGCATCTCCCTAGCCTCTCTCCAGCAGTTCCTGGGGAGCCCAGAACTGGACCCAGGTCTCTAGATGTGACCTGACTAGGGTAGAGTAAAGGGGGAGGAGAACCTCTCTTGACTTGCTGCTCACACTCTTCACATACCCAGAAGCTGGAGTTGTGAGTGCTTTCCCCTTCCTTTCTCTGCTGCCTCCCTCACCTCTGCAGTTGTTGGACATGTTTGGGAGCCTTCTGGAGCGACCAGGAATTGCTGTAGCTGCTGCTGACAAGTACTGGGTCCTCATCAGGATGTTCAACAGTGCCCTGGGCCATGCTAGGCTGATCTACTGCAGCCACATCAAGGCAGAGCTGGAGCTGGGTGAGTGGCACATGCATTTTACAGGATAATTGGAGTTAGGTTAAGTTTTGGCAGAAAACAAGTTTGCTTTTATCCAAGGAACTCTCAACTTTTCAGCCTCTCTAGCTGCTGGTGGGAAGCTGGGAAAGCTCTGCTCTTAGTAGCAAAGCAGAGAACATGTTGGAGAAATGGAGAGATTGATGGAGGAGATGATCTGCTGTGAATCTGGATAAGATGGTCAGAAGTAGCTCCAGGTCAGAAATCCCTGGATCAGTGTTTGAGGGGAGCAGGGATACATCACAGAATCAGGAAGGCTGGAAGAGACCTCTAAGCTCATCAAGTCCAACCATCCCTGTCACTGCCATGCCACTAACCCATGGCCCTAAGGAGATGCTCTCTGAACCAGCTCTCTCTCTAACCTAAGCTTGGCTTCTCCTTTGAGCTCAGCTCCTTCCTCAAGGTTCCAGAGACCCTAGGAGCCTTGCCCTGCTCCCAGTGCAGCAGAGGTTGGATTTAAGGAAGGAAGCAGGCAAATCAGAGCAGTTGTGTGCAGATGAAGTTCTGTGGGGCTCTCTTTGGGGTTTCACATCCAGCATTCAGTCAGCTCCTCTGTTGCCCTGTGTCCTCCCCAGGATGCTCTGGTGTGTACAACAACATGCCTCCCGTGGCTGGAGCCCTGGGCTGGGCTCAGGGGCTGAGAGCTCGAATCCAGGTGCCTTTTGGTCACATCAAGCAGCTGCCACATCTGTGAGTGTCTGTCCCACTGCTCTAGCACTATCTTGCTCTCCTCCCTCTGCTTTCTCTCCCTGCTGTGTTGAACATTCTCCAGTGGTTCTAGCTGAGACAATTGTCCCTCAGAGGTGTGCAGAGATTGCTCTGCTGCTCCTCAGCAGTTGTTTTGTTGTTGAAGCAACTCCTTTGTTGGCTTTGTTGTGGAGTGGTTGAGCTTCTCTGTTGTGTCCCCAGCTACTTGGACTCTGCTGAAGGAAGGAGGGTGATGGAGAAGTATGAAGAGATGATCCAGCTGCTTGACAGGTGAGTGCTGGCTCAGGCATGGCTGTAACTGTATGAAGAAACACTGTCCCCTCCAGAGCCACCTCCCAGCACAGGGCTTGTCTTTCAAAGCCAGAGGGAATCTTTCTGATGGGACAGGAGGAGGAATCCTTGCTATGCCACAGCCTTTCTGTGACTTCTTGACGTGAGAAGCTTGCTTGAGAGGACCAGGAGCTGAGCAGAAGGGTTGCAACAAGCTTCTGTTGGATGCAGAAGTTGCTGTGGTAGAACACCTAGGCTGCCCACAAGTCTCAATCCAGTCACAGTGGCTGCAAGCTCTGCATTCCACAGTTGGGATTTGCCTGACTTCATGTCTGGTTGCTCTGGGCTTGCTCTTGGCAAGAGTCACCTCCCCAGGAAGGAGATGTCTCTGGAGGGGCAGCTCTCCATCAGCAGTGAAGGGAGCTGGGCCATGAGGCTGCTGCAGGAGGAAGCCCTGTTCCTTAGCACCCAGATGATGGTACAGGCTTTCAGAAGGGCCTGGGTGGCTTCAACAGTGGCTCCTGTTCCCCAAAGCACTTGAGTGACAGTGTGCTTCAGAAGAGACTCTGTAGCTTGGGTGCTTGGGGCTGTGCCTGCCATGGGAGATAGCAGCACTCCTCTCCTTCCATCCCCAGGGGTGTCACTGAGCTCTCAAGAGCTGCATTTCCCTGAGGCTGATGGTGTCTGTGCAGGGACTGAGAGGAGTGAGGGCAAGTGCATCGTCCATCTCTCTGGCCTTAGGCACTTCAGAAATGCCCAGCAGCTGCTTAGCTATCACTTAAAGCTAAATCCTTTGACAGTTTGTCTCCGAATCTGAATCTCTTGCTAAAAATAGCCCTTGAGAGGTCTTTGGCCTCCTGTCTTGATATGCCACTGCTTTCTGGGGTGTTTGAAGTCCTGTTGTTTATGGAGATGGCATGGATGGGGTTTGATGTTCCTTCCTGTCCTTCAGCTCTCAGAGGTTGGGCTTGGCTTTCATGGGTTGCACACCTGGGTCTGCTGCCTTGGTAGCTCCCTGGTGGATGGTTTTTGTTTCTGCCAGCTACCAGGAGCAGGTCTATGTGACCTGGTGCCAGACAGTGGCTGAAAGATCCCAGTACAACCTCACTCAGCCACTGCTCCAGAGAGATCCAGCAACCAAGCTGCTCACAGTCAACTTCGATCCCCAGGTAAGGAGTGCTGCTGGCAGCTTGGCCTCCCTGCCTGGGGACAGTGTGCAGGGCGAGAGCTGGTGCCATTGGGGCTAGATCTGGGCATCATCATGGGCAGGCTT
>VWZO01000504.1:68913-118924 GCA_013396975.1 Bucco capensis | reverse complement strand
TGATATAAAACTTCTGTTTTCTTTAAACTAACTTTCAGCCCAAGAAGCTCAGCAGTGGCTGCAAAGCAGGATGTTAAACACTGCAGAGCTACTTGTGTCTGGGCAACAAGGGCAGTGTCAGCAGCATAAAGCAGCTAGTTAAAGCCAGTGACAGAATGTCCCTGAGTAGCCAGCTGTTTCCCTGGCTCTGCTCTTGGACTAGGTGATCTCCAGAGGTCCCTTCCAGCCCCTCACAGTCTGTGGTTTCAGCATCTCCAGAGTTGATACTGTCACCTAGAGCAGTGCCTGTGGTGCCTTCCCCTGCTTCTGTTCATGCCTGCAGCTTTAAACTTGATCTGCACTAGGAGCAGGGCATGGTGTCCTCCTCCTCTTCAGAGCATGCTGCTGTGTGACTGAAGCAGCAGGGAACCCCTGAGATGCTCAGAATGGATTGGAGAGTGTGTGCCAGGTGAGTGGGAAGGCTTGTGCTGTGCTGAGCTCTCTGCCTTGTTTCTGCAGCTGGTGTCAGTGCTGAGGGAGGTGAGCTACCTGTCTGGCAGCCAGCTCAGAGCCATCCCCCCCATGGCAGCAGAGATCTATTCCTGCAAGGACTTCTACAGGCAGATGGTGGCCAGCTTGGAGCTGCTGGTGAACAGCTACAACAAGGTCCTGAAGACAGTCCTGGAGGTGGAATACCCTCTGGTGCAGGGGCAGCTGGAAGCTATTGACTTGAAACTGAAAGAGGCAGAAGAAACCCTGAACTGGCAGATGGAAGGTGAGCTAGCTCTGTGCTGGGGCAAAGAGCACACACACTTTGGCTCTCCCCACATTCCTCCATGTGCCCAACCTCTGTCTCCTGGCTCCCAACTGCAGTTCCCAGCAGGGCAGGGGATTCTCCAGCCAGGCCAGGGCAGCCCCAAGCTTGCCTGTTCCTTTCCATGTTCCCTTGAAATGGTGGAGTTGTGGACTCAAGCCTGTTCCCTTCTAGTTCAGCTTGGGCTTTTGGGGAGAAGAGGCTGCAGCTGACCATGCCATGGCTTGTTGGGGTGGGAGGGAGCTGCAAGTGCCTCTGGCTGTGGTGGGAAGGCTCTTGTGCTCATGATGAGTGAGAAACAGAGGAGATGATGGGTTAAAAAGGCAGAAGCTAGTCTTAAGGAGGGTGCACAAGAGCTGAAAACAAGTGGTCAATGATCTCCTTTTCTTTGCCAGGTGTCTGGGATCACATCTCTGTGCTGATGGCTGATGTCCATGACCTCGAGCAGAGGATCCAGAAAGCCAAGAACAATGTAGAGGAGATCCAGACCATTGTGGGATCGTGGGTGTCACCCATGGTTGAGAGGAAGGATGGTAAAAGGGAAGCCCTGCTGAGCCTTGAGGAGTGCCAGGAGCACCTGGAAAAACGTTACAGCCTTGTCAGGGAGGCAGGACAGAGGATCCATGTGCTGCTGAGGGTGAGGAAAGACCTTCCCCAGGGCTCTGGGAGCTCTTGCTAGGCTCTGTGTGTCTCCACTCTGATCAAAACACCCAGAGCTGTTTCCCCTTCAGCTGAAGGGCTGGCTTCCCAGGCCTGGCTGCTCTGGAGCCACTAGAGGGGACTCATGCCTCAGGCTTTGGGCTCCTGCTCAGAGGGAAAATCCTGCCCTGTGGTCTGGCACCACAGCAATGCTGCTGCCAGGGGCAGCTCTAACTGCAAAGCACCACGGAGGTCCTGGGGCAAGTTGTGGCCATATCACAAGCAGCAACAGCCATCTGTCTGCTTTCCCATCCCTCCATGAGGCTGGAGACCACGTGCTCACTGGCATCTGACCTTAGCTGTGGGCAGCTCCTGGGGTTTGAAGGCATCTTCTTTTACTTCCAGGAAAACCAGAGCCTTCTGCTTGCAGACCCAGCATCTGATGGCTGGAAGGTCTATGTGGATTATTTGGATGAGATAGTCCTGGATGGATTCTTCACTGCCATTGAGTGCTCCCTCAAGTACCTCCTGGAAAACACAGGTGCCTGCTGCTTCCTCTCCTAGTCATGAAGGGATCTTCCTCTTTTGTGCTCTCCACTTGCTCTCTCCTTCCTGCCTCTTGCACTGCCTACAGCAAGAGCTGGAGGAGTCTCCAGACAGGATGGGTGACTCCATCTGCCACTCACTGGAGCTCAGGGGCAGGGACAGAGATGACTGTGTACCATTTGCAGACAAAATTGAGGTGACCATAGCTGCCTGGTGGTGTCCCTGTGGGGCATGTGTACCTCTTGATGGGGTCTNCCCAGTGCAGGGGGGTTGGACTAGATGAGCTCCAGAGGTCCCTTCCAACCCAAACCAGTCTAAAATTCAATGGTGGCTGCTGCCTGGTGTCCCTGTGGGGTGTGTGTACCTTTGGTGGTGAGATCTTAACTGTGGCTCAAGCTGACTCTTCTCACCTTACTAAAAGGTGATGGCATGTCCCTTCTTCCCTCCCAGATCCCAAGGCAGGCCTTCCTCCCCTGTTTGAGGTGCAGCTGGATCTGGTGGTGCCAGATGTGGTGTTCCACCCGTCCCTGGAGCCTGGCCTGAGCGATAGCTTCTGTGAGCTGCTGGAGAGTCTGCTCAGTGCCATGTACCACATCTCGTCACTGGTGCCCCGGCTGGCTCAGCACAGCCCCTTTCTGCACTACCAGGTCTGCAGCTGTGGAGCTGGGGGGGCAGGGAGGAGGTGTCCCTGTGCCCATGCCTCACTGCTTTGTCCTGTGCTGTGCTAGGCTGACGTGGAGGCCCTGGCTGGGCTGGCAGAGCTGCGGCAGGAGCTGCTGGGCCGGGTGCAGGCAGGGCTCTCAGCCTGCAGCCAGTACCGCAGCCACTGCCTGCGCTACTCCTTCCTCTATGCAGAGGACAGGAGGGAGCTCTACCGCCACCTCCTCGGCTCGCCAGAGCTGGAGGCACCTGCAGAGGAAGGAGTCCCTGAGCCACCTCCCAGCCTGCAACAGTTCCAAGAGCAGATTGACTCCTATGAGAAGGTCTACGAGGAGGTGAAGGCCATGGAGCCCATCAGCATCATCCAGAGCTGGCTGAAGATTGATGCTAGGCCTTTCAGGGCATCTTTGATGAATGTCATTAAGAGGTGGAGCTTGATGTTCAAGCAGCATCTCGTGGACCATGTCACACACAGGTAAGAGCTCTTCCTACCTCCTCTGCCCAAGACCTGTGGTGATCAAAGTGGGTTTCTCTTGTCTTTTTGTTTCACACTGCTAACCAATAGGCTAATATAGGTAGTGAAAGGACAAGGGGCAATGGTTTTAAGTTGGGGAAGAGTAGATTTAAACCGGACATTAGAAAGAAGTTGCTCCCCACGAGGCTGGTGGAACACTGGCCCAGGTTGCCCAGGGAGGTGGTTGAGTTCCCATCCCTGGAGGCATTCCAGGTGAGGCTTGCCAGGGCTCTGGGCAAGCTGCTCTAGTTGGGGATGTCCCTGTCCAGTGCAGGGGGGTTGGACTAGATGAGCTCCAGAGCTCCCTTCGGCGTGTTGCTGTGTGATGGCTATGGTTAGCCAGGCCTTTTCCATACCTTTCCCATGCCCATCCAGCTCCCTGCTCTAAGGCTGATCATCTCAGAGTCACAGAATCATTAAGGTTGGAAGAGTCCTCTAAGATCATCAAGTCCAACCAGTAGGAGAAACTAGCTCAGAAGGATTTGCTCTCATTCTCTGCTTTTCTGCTTTGTCTTCTCTAGCCTGGCTGACCTGGAGGAGTTCATCCAAACTGCTGAGAGAGGTTTGAGCAGAAAGGTTGAGAAAGGTGACTACGATGGCTTGGTGGAGATGATGGGCCATCTCCTGGCTGTTAAAGAAAGACAAAGTGCCACTGATGCCATGTTTGAGCCCCTGAAGCAAACCATTGAAGTGCTGAAGAGCTATGAGCAAGCCCTGCCAGAGGAGGTCTATCAGCAGCTGGAGGTGGGAAGCTTGTGGTGGACACAGCCCAGGTGTTGGGGAGCAGATGGGACAGAGTGAGAGCTCCAGAGCATGGCAGCAGTACTGAAGCCCTCACTCCCTGTCAGTAGAGGGCCTCAGTGGATAAAGTTTGGCTGCTGTGGGCTGAGCCTTAATAGCTCTTCATTTTGGAGTGAGATCCTTTTTCTTTTAAAGCTGAGATTAAGGCTTTTGTTTGGTGTGAAAACTAGAGAATTGCCTCCTCCAACTCCCAGCCATTACTTGAGGAAGAAATTAATGCCTTAACAAATCCATCTGTTAATTAGGGTGAGATATAATTACTTTCAAACCAGCTAGTTTTTGGCAACAGGAGATGGCAAGGATAATGCTGGCAGAGGAGTTGCCTGCTCACAGGACTTCAGGCCTCTGCTGGGTTTGGGACACCAAATCTGCTTCATCCAGAGGACAGCACTGGGAGCAGCTTAGGGAAGTCTAGTGGCAGGTCTGGCTCTGCTGGATCACAGGGTTGGGGTTTTTTAGTTAATAGAATCATAATATCATTTGGATTGGAGATCCTCAAGTCCAATTGTTAGCCAGCACTGCCAGGTCCCCACTAACCCATGTCCCTCAGCACATCTTTTCAAGCCCTCCAGGGATGGAGACTCCAGCACCTCCCTGGGCAGCCTGGGCCAGGCCTTGACAGCCCTTTTAGGGAAGAAATTGTTTCTAATGTCCAACCTAAACCTCCCCTGGTGCAACTCAAGGCTATTTCCTCTTGTCCTATTGCTTGTTACTTGGGAGAAGAGACAAACCTCCATGTAACTCTAGCTTACTTTCAGTTAGTTGTAGAGATAGAGGAGATCTCTCCCCTGAACCTCCTTTTCTCCAGGCTAAGAGCACCCCAGTTCCCTCAGCTGCTCCTCACAGGACTTGTCCTGCTGGGCTTGGTGTTAGGCTTGTTGTTCTCTCTTGAGCACTGAAGCATCCTGGGAGCCCAGGGTCTACTCTGGGACCTTTCCTCTGAAGTAGTGTAACAAGGTTGTGCAGTCAGTTAGAAAGTCTTAGTCTTCATTAGTCTTTAAAACTGTGAATCAAGTTTTCTCCCAAGTCTTTGTTGTGAATACAAAGATAAACACCAACTTCCCCACTCCTCTGGACACAGAATCTGTTATTTCTCCTGTTCCGTTATTACCCATAAAGAAATCAGAGGTGCCTTATATCAAACAGCAAATTCTGCCTTAGCAGCACTGACAATCTCCTTGCAGGAGCTGCCAGAGAAGTGGAACAACATCAAGAAGCTAGCCATAGCTGGGAAGCAGCATGTGGCTCCTCTGCAGGCCAGTGAGATGACAGCTCTGCGCAGGAGCTGTGCTGCACTGGAGCTGCAGCAGCACAGCTTCAGAGACAGCTTTGCCACGCAGGCACCCTTCAGGTATGGGCAAAGGAGAGCACTGCAGAAAGCCTGAGGAGGGGAAAAAAAGCTTTATGGAGTCATCCAGAGTGTCCTCAGGGTGTATGCTCAAGTTCCTACCTCCTCAGTGTTGGATGTGCTCTGCTCAGGGTGTTCTGTCCATGGGAGCACTGTCTGTGTACAGTTCTGACATCCATAGTGTTAGATCTGCTCTGCTCAGAGTGTTCTGTCCATGGGAACATTGTGCACACAGTTCCTACCTCCTCAGTGTTGGCTCTGCTCTGCTCAGGGTGTTCTGTCCATAGGAACACTGAATGCGTGTTGTTCTGACCTCCACAGTGTTGGATCTGCTCTGCCCAAGGTGTTTTGTGCATGAGAGCACTGTCTGCATGTAGTTCTGACCTCCTCAGTGTTGGGTCTGCTCTGCTCAGGGTGTTCTGTCCATGGGAACACTGTCTGCATACAGTTCTGACATCCACAGTGTTAGATCTGCTCTGCCCAGGGTATTCTGTCCATGGGAACACTGTCTGCATACAGTTCTGACATCCACAGTGTTAGATCTGCTCTGCCCAGGGTATTCTGTCCATGGGAACACTGTCTGCATACAGTTCTGACATCCACAGTGTTAGATCTGCTCTGCCCAGGGTATTCTGTCCATGGGAACACTGTCTGCATACAGTTCTGACATCCACAGTGTTAGATCTGCTCTGCTCAGAGTGTTCTGTCCATAGGAACACTGTCTGGTGTCAGCATCCAGATGGGATCTCTTGCTGGGTGCTCAGTGGTGCTTTAAGGTGACACCAGCCAGTGGCACATGGCTTGTGCCATCACTGTTGTGCTAGAGACATCTCATCTCTGCTTTGTCCCGTCGAGGCACTGTGTGCTTTAGGGTCCCTTTGAGGAGCTGTTACAAGTTCACTTAGGAAGAATCAACCTTTTTCTCTCTAGATTTGACACTGAGAAGCCTTATGAGCTGCTGGATGCAAAGCACATGGAGCTGGAACAACTGGAAGCAGCCGTGGCTTCCATCTGTGAAGCAGCTGCTCTCTTTGAAGTCATGGTGCCGGAGTACAAGCAGCTGAAGCAGTGCAGGAAGGAGCTGTGTCTCCTCAAGGAGCTCTGGGATATGATCTCCTTTGTGAACTCCAGCCTTGAGCAGTGGCAGAGCACCAGGTGGGTGGATCTGAAGGTGGAGAACATGGAGCTGGAGTGTAAGAAGTTTGCAAGAGCGATTCGGCACTTGGATAAGGAGATGAGGGCCTGGGATGCTTTCCTGGGGCTGGAGAGCAAGGTGAAGAACATGCTGACAGCCCTGAAAGCTGTGGCAGAGCTTCAGAACCCTGCCATTCGAGAGAGGCACTGGCATCAGCTGATGCAGGTGACAGGAGGGAGCTTTGTGATGGACTCAGACACCACGCTGGCTGATCTGCTGAAGCTCAACCTGCATAGCTTTGAGGATGAGGTCCGGGCCATTGTGGACAAAGCAGTGAGAGAAATGAGTATGGAGAAAGTCCTGAAGGAGCTCCAGCTGACTTGGAGCTCCATGGAATTCCAGTGTGAGCCTCACCCCAGGACCAGCATCCCCTTGCTGAAGTCAGATGAGGAGCTTATTGAGACTTTAGAAGACAACCAGGTGCAGCTGCAGAACTTAATGACATCCAAATACATTGCTTTCTTCTTGGAGGAGGTGTCTGCATGGCAGAGGAAGCTCTCCACCACAGACTCTGTCATTTCTCTCTGGTTTGAAGTGCAGTGCACATGGTCTCACTTGGAGAGCATCTTCATGGGCTCAGAAGACATAAGGAGACAGCTTCCCAAGGTAGGAAACCCCAGATCCCTGTTTCTCCTCTTTGCAAAGTAGAACCTCCCTTAGATGAAGAAGAACCTCCCTTAAATGGCACAGGATTATCTGTATGGCCAGGTTCCCCAAAGCAGGTGCTGCCTTCTTCTTGGAGGTTCCCTCAGTGCTCTGCTGGTTTCCCTAGTGCTGCCCCAGGAGAAAAGGTGAGGCTCAAACCTTCTCTTCTAGTGCTGGGGCAAGAGGATTTTTCACTGTTAACTCCAGAAATTCAGGGTCCCAGTTAGGTGAAGAGAGTGATCCTCTGCCAGCATGAGGTTTCCATGCCCTTTACTCCAGACAAGGAAGGGCTCTCCCCTGCCAGTGCCATCATACTCACTTCAGGGATGGGCACTGGGGCTCCTCCATCATAGCAAGAGGAGAAGAGTTCATCTCCCATGGGCTCAGTAGCCTTTCCCCCCATAAGGGAGCTGCTGTGGCTGGGGAAACGTGGATTTCCTCTGGATGTGAGAGAGGAAGAGTTACAAGGAGGAGTCAGTCCCATGAGAATCATTAGTCCTAGGCATTGGCTTCTGCATGGATCACCTTATCCCCAGAATTGGGGATGCAGTGAGGAGTGCCTGGTTGGAGCCTTGTTTCAGGCACAGCTCTGGAAGAGCCCTTCAGGAATGGTGGAGAGGTCCCTGTGCCCTGGGCAGCAGGCTCTCTGCAGAGCTTCTTCCCTCTGAAGCCCAAGGCAGCCCTGGCAGGAGGTGATCTCCCAGCCCCACATCAGTGTTTCAGCAGGAGTGTGTTCCTTCTGGTGCTTTCCAGGACTCCCAACGCTTTGAAGGGATTGATGTGGAGTTCAAAGAGCTGGCCTGGCAAGCTCAGAAAACCCCAAATGTCCTGGAGGCCACCAGTAAAGCAGGGCTGTCCCAGCAGCTGGAGGATATCCAGAGGAGGTAGGTAGAGCTTCAGAAAGCCCAGGATTTGGGGAGAGCTTGGGATCAGCTCTACTAAGTAAGTTGGCTTAACTTATGCTCCAGGGCTGCCTTCCTAGGCTTTGCATTGCCAAGGAACAGCATCTCTGATCCTTCTGAGGTCATTTTCTCTGTGATCCCTCCCCCAGAGTGGAGCCTGGCTTTGGGTCCCTGCCTATTCTCATCCTGACCATGGCTTTGCACACACACAGCTGGCTGCTTGCCCCTCCAGGAGCCTTTTTAGCAGTCCAGGCAGAGAGATGTGCAGCAGGGCTGAGCCCATGCTCCTTCATTTCCCACCTCATCCCTGCATGCACATCCTTGGCTCCTGCTGTGACTAGAGAGAGACCTTGGTGCCCTGAGCTGGGGATGCTTCTCACTACAGCTAGGAGCTTCTCTCCCTGCCACACACTGAAGATGACAGCTGTAGTGTCAGTAACAATTATCCATTTACAATCAAGCTTCACTTTGTTATCTGGACTCAGCCAAGGCCACAGAGAGCTAGCTCCATGTCATGGATGAGCTCTGGAAGCTCAGCAGCAGCAGCTTAGCACGTGGAGGCTGGAGCAAAGAAGTTTCCTTCCAGGCTTTGCAAGCACACAAAGCTGAGTAGGTCTGAATCACACCTTAAATGCAGCTCATTAGGACAGAAGCAGTTAGGGAAACTTGCATCCCAGCAGGAAATCACCTGTGGCAGTTAGGAGATGCTCTAAAGCAGTAGGTCAGGCTGCAAAAACCTTTCTAGCCTCTTCTTCCAGCTCTGTCCCTGCTTTTTGTCTCTGATTTCTGGGCTGTTAGACCCTAGGGAATAGAGAGCTCTCTCTTTTGTGCTGTGTGGAAGAAGCTGGTAAGGAGCAGCCTGCAGGCTCAGCTCTTGTCTGCCATTTGCCCATGGCAGAGCAGGATGTGCTCAGTATCCCAGCCAGGAGCCATGGAAGGCTATTTCCCCACCTGTCCTGGTGGCTCTCTTTGTCTCTCCCCAGGTTGTCTCTGTGTGAGAAGGCTTTGGCTGAATATTTAGACATGAAGAGGTTGGCCTTTCCCAGGTTTTACTTCATTTCTTCCGCAGATTTATTGGATATCCTTTCCAATGGCACCAACCCCCAGCTGGTAAGCCTTGTACTGCATCTTCCAGCTGTCACTCATGTCATGTGCAAGATGCTGTCTTGGGACTCTCCTGCCTTATCCTTCCTGGAGTGCTTTTTCCTCCCCCCTCAGTGGATTCACACTAATTCTTTCCCAGCTGGCCTTCCTGTGTCATCTCTGAAGGGCACCATGTGCACTGCATGTTGGCTCAGCTAAGCCTGGTGGGGCTTGCAGATGCTTCTGAGAGCCTTGTGCAGAGCAGAGCAATGGCTTGGCTGCCATAAACACACTTGCTGACTCAAATCCCCACCCTGAGATGGCACCAAACAGCATCTGCTGTTCCAAGAGCTACAGATGGGACATTCAGCTGGGCAACTCTTGACAACTGATGGCTTGGAGAGGTCCCTTTTCATAGAATCCTAGACTGGTTTGGGTTGGAAGGGAGCTCTGGAGCTCATCTAGTCCAACCCCCCTGCAGTGGCCAGGGACATCCCCAACTAGAGCAGCTTGCCCAGAGCCCTGGCAAGCCTCACCTGCAATGCCTCCAGGGATGGCAACTCAACCACCTCCCTGGGCAACCTGGGCCAGTGTTCCACCACCCTCATGGGGAGGAACTTCTTTCTAATGTCCAGTTTAAATCTACTCTTCTCCAATTTAAAACCATTGCCCCTTGTCCTTTCCCTGCAGGCCTTTGCAAACAGGCCCTCTGCAGCCTGCTTGGAAGTTCCCTTTAGGTCCTGGAAGGTCACTAGTAGTTCCCCTGAAGCCTTCTCTTCTCCAGGCTGAACAATCCCAGCTCCCTCAGCCTGTCCTCAGAGCAGAGGTGTTGCAGCCCCTGAGCATTCTCGTGGCCTCCTCTGCACCTGCTCCAGCAGCTCCATGGCCTTTGTGTGTTGAGGGCTCCAGAGCTGGACCCAGTATTGCAGAGGAGGTGTGAGCAGAGCAGAGTGCAGTGGCACAATCACCTCTCTGGCTCTGCTGGCCACGCTTCTCTTGCTGCAGCCCAGGATGCCATTGTGCTTCTGGGCTGCCAGCGTGCACTGTTTGCTCATGGCCAGCTTCTCAGCCACCAGCACCCCAAGGCCTTTTCTGCAGGGCTGCTCTCCATCATCTCATCCCTAGCCTGGATTGATAGTGGGCTAGTTAACCACTTCTTCCTTCCCTCATGGAAAGGCTTTTGGGATGTTCTGATTGTAGGGGGAGAGAAGAACTCCACCTGCAAGAGGGTGGTCAGGGATTGATATATCCCAAAGCTATGCTCTGGTGGTCAGCATTTAGGATCCATCCCTTCTCCTGAGGCTGCTTTGATTGTAAACCCAATCAGAATGTTGCCAGCAAGTGGAAAAGGGTTGGGTAAGGAATTCCTTATTCCATCTTGCAGAGAGTCATCAGGAAGCTTTCCATCATTCTCCACAGTGATGGGAGCAGGTGACTGCTTTGCATTCAGAGCTGCTGCTGTTTGCTCTCAGCACTGCTTATATCTGTGTCTGCTGCTGGCTGATTTTCAGCCCACAGAGGATCATAAATACACACTTGATTGATACTTAAAATGGAGAGAGAGAGAAAACACAGGGAGCAGAGGAAAAGAAACTGTGTTGAAATGCTCTGTGGAGTGAGAAGAAATTCCTGGTGTGTTCTGTTATTCAGAATTATTTGCAGTGAAATCAAAGTAAATGTCAAGCAGGATCAGCCCTGGATACACTCTCAGCCTTTCTGCTCTGCTTTCAAAGGCTGATAATTCCCAAAGGAGGATTAAACACACAATGATATTATCCTCTTGAACTGGGGATTGAGCTTGTGCAGATTCAGGTGCATTCAGGGCTCTGGCAGCAAGGTTGCAGCAGGTGCTGGAGTCCAGCTGAAGCCCTGCAGATGGGCCAGGCTGAGGGAATGGGCAGGGGGGATTTGGGAGCAGAACCTGCTGGTTGGAAGGGAAAGCTTCTGTAGCTGAATATCTGAAAGGGAACATGCTGAGTGCCCTTTGCTTCTCAGAGGCACTTAGCACCTCTCAGCATTTTGCCCTGCTTGAATGCTCCTAAGGAGCTTACCAAGCTGTGTGTCCACCTGCATGGCAGCTGGGGAGGAGCAGGAGTGCTGCTGGAATCCTTGGGGAGTCAGAATTAAATGGACAAGTCCACCCATCTTGCTGTGGCAGCATCAGAGCACCAGAGCCCACAGGCTGCTCTCCTTTCTCCTCCCACCCAGGGGAGTGTGTCCAGCAGCTCTTTGGAGAGGCAGCTCCTGTCTGGGACTGCTTGCCAGGGGAGCATCTCCTGGCAGAGATGTGTGGCATGCAGGGATGTAGCTGTGAGCTGGGAGAAGGGCTGCTCACCTTCCCAGTTGCCAGCAGGCAGCTACCAATGTTGGAGAGCATGCTGGAGCATCTCCCTGTTGGCTTTGCAAACTCAGCTGGGTGTGGAGAGGAAAGGACTGGGTTACTCTGCTCTTTCTGGAGGAGCACTTTGGGTCCAGATGGGTGTTTTGTAGGAGGTCTGGGCTGTTGAGCTGGTCTGGAGCAGAAGTAAAGGTCTGTCTCCTCCAGGGAGGAGAAGTCAGGACTTGCTATTGTCACACAATTGATTTCTAGTAGTGGAAAACCAGCAAGGTTCAGAGTGAAGAGAACAGCAATGCCTAGAGAGCTCATCAGTAGCAGCAGGGAAGCTTGGGCTAGGAGGTCAGGCACTGTCTGCATGTTTTCTGTGCTCTTGGCCTGTGTGGGGGATTTCCCTAAGGGCAATTCTCATTTCTTAAGCCATGTCTGCTTTCTAAATGATGTAGAAATAGGTGGCAGTGTTGGGAGAAACAGCAAGAGGTTTGAGTTGGCAGGACCCTGGCCATGTGTGAGAAGATGTGGTGCTGCCAAGGTGTCCCAAGATGCTGCTCTGGGACATGTGGTGATCTCCACTCTGCTTGTCCTGCCTCTGTTGCTTCACTGATCCAATTCCTTTGGCAGGTACAACGTCATCTTGCCAAACTCTTTGACAACTTAGCCAAGATGGAATTCCAGCTGGACTCTGAGCAAAAGCCAACTAAGGTTGCCCTGGGAATGTACAGCAGAGAGGAGGAATATGTCAGCTTCAGTGAAGCCTGTGACTGCAATGGGCAGGTGAGGGGAAGACCTTGTCTAGCAGAGAATCATCAAATGCTTTGGGTTGGAAGGGACTATTAAAGTCCAACTCTGCAGCCAGCAGGGATATCTGCAACTAGATCAGGTTGCTCAGAGCCACAGATAATCTGAGCTGGAATGGTTCCAGGGATGGGACATCTCCCACTTCTCTGGGCAACCTCTGCCAGTGCCTCATCACCCTCAGTGTCAGTAATCTCATCCTTCTATGTTGTCTGCATCTCTCCTTTTTAGTTGCAGCCCATCAGCCCTTATCCTGTGCCAACAGGCCCTGTTGTCCAGTCTGCTCTCCTGCCCCTTGTGTGGGCATTTGTGGCTCCTTGGTGAGGAAGGCAGGAATGGGTGGTGTGCCATTTAATTCCTCCTTACCCCACAGCCCTTGCTCGTGCTCTGGACTGCTCCTCCCTTAGGGGAAGCAGAGGTGTCACAGTCCTCTGTGGCCTTCTCCTAGCTAGGCTTCTTGATCAGAGTGTTTCTGAGCCCTTTGGAAGGTTAGTTGCTCTTACAGACTGTGCCAGATAGCCTTGGTAAGGGAGGGGGCTGCAGCTTGAGAATAGCTCAGCTAGTCCTCACTACCTCTGCCTGGGCATTGTTTGGAAGAGAAAGCTTTTTCCCTCCTCTTTTCCAAATCTTCTTTCTCTCCCAGGATGAGATTAAAGTATGAAATGTAAAGACTCAAGCTCCTGCTCAGCTTCTGTGTCCGTGTAGCTACTCCTTTGTCCATGGAGCATTGTAGGGAAGGGAAGGAAAGCAGAGCAGCTCCTGATCTCCCCCCTGATGGAACTTGCTGCATTTTAGCAAGCCTCTCAGGGAGGGCTTTGCCTGGGAAACACTCAAATCAGCAGGAATGCTGTTCCTAGGTTTGGCAGCAGCTTTCTCCTGCTGCTGGCAGATTGTGCCCAGGTCCCAGGAGTGATTCTGTCATGGCCTGGAGCTGGAACTCGCTGCATTCAATTACTCAGGCATGGAGTTCATTTTGGTCTCTCCTCTAGAGCTGGAGTTCATTTTGATGGCTCAATCCACCCAGTCTGAAGGACACTGTGAGGCTTGTTGAAGTCAGCATGCTTGTCTCATTCCCTCTCTTCACTAATTGCCAAAGGTGCTTAAGAAGAGCAATGTGTTCCTGTGATTTAATCTCCTCTCCAGGTTGAGGTCTGGCTGAACCATGTCCTAGACAGCATGAGGGCCACTGTCAGAGATGAGCTGATGGAAGCTGTCATGACTTATGAGGAGAAGCCAAGGGAACAGTGGCTTTTTGATTACCCTGCCCAGGTAGGTGAGGAAAGGCAGCTCTTGGCTTCCCCTTCAGCCCTGCCCTTCCCTTCTGTTAGTCATGGTGTCCAGCTGTGGATGGAGATCTTTCTGGCTTCCACTCTCCTATCCAGGACAGAGGAAGGATGAGTTGTCCTGCTTTAACCTTGTAATCTCTTGATGGAGTTTTGAGGCTGAGCTCCAGCATCTGATCTGGGCTCCAAGGGGAGGATATGCTCTTACTTGGATTACAGACCTCAGGGGCTTGGGCAGTGCTTGCTATACACCCTGAGAAACAAGAGGTGCACCTCTGACAGCCTTGTGGACCCCAACTCTGCTGTGTGAGGCAGGTGAAAGGTGCTGCTTTGTGTCTGCCACTGATAGGATGTCATGAGGCAGATCCCTGTTGTCCTGTGTGAAAAAAACCCACTTCATTTCATGTCATGGCTACTTCATCCTTGATCTCCTTGTGGAGCAGACACTCTGGAACATAAGGAAGCATTGCTGTTTTCCCTAATAGCTCATTTCTCTAGGTGGCTCTCACCTGCACCCAGATCTGGTGGACAACCGAGGTGGGGATTGCTTTCAGCAGGCTGGAGGAAGGCTATGAGAATGCACTGAAGGAATATCACAAGAAGCAAGTGAGCCAGCTGAACAGCCTGGTGAGCATGCTGCTGGGGCAGCTCTCCCAGGGCCACAGGCAGAAGATCATGACCATTTGCACCATTGATGTGCACGCTCGGGACGTGGTGGCCAAGATGATAGCACACAAGGTTTGTGTTCATGCCTTGGGCTGTGGGCTGCTGGAGGGGAGCTTTCAGGAGTGACAGACTAGCCTCAAAGCTGTCTCAGTGGGAAATCTATGACTAAATTTCCTTCTGCATCCTTACCCCAAACGTTGGGGAAGGCACCTCTGAGCCTGCAGTGTGTCATGGTGCTGTAACACCAAGGGGCTGCTTGTCTTTGCCCTGTAGCCAAGATGTGTTGGTGGATGATGGTGTTGTGGTGAGAGGCTGCTACATGAAGAAAGACTGAGGGATCTGGGCCTGTTTAGTCTGGAAAAGAGGAGACTGAGGGGAGACCTCCTGGCTCTCTAGAACTACCTGAAGGGAGGTTGTAGAGAGGCAGGGACTGGTCTGTTCTCCCTGGTGGAGAGTGATAGGACAAGGGGAAATGGCTGGAAACTGTGCCAGGGGAGGTTCAGGTTAGATATTAGGAGGAATTTCTTTGCTGCAAGGGTTGTGAGCCATTGGAACAGGCTGCCCAGGGAGGTGCTGGAGTCCCCATCCCTGGAGGTGTTTAAGAGCCAGGTGGATGTTGCATTGGGGAGCATCATTTAGTGGGGTGATAGAGCTAGGAAAAAGGCTGGACTCGATGATCTTCAAGGTCTCTTCCAGCTGGAGCTGTTCTATGATTCTATGATTCTATGCACACTCAGTTATGGCTTTAGAAAGTAAGACAAAAGCATTCAGTCCTGGAGTAGCCTCCTTGATCTGATGTGGGGCCACTGAGACTGTCTTGGGGCTATCTGTCCAGCCTCTGCTCTTTCTGTCCTTCTCTTTGCCTTTTCACAGCTTACTGCTTAAATCTGCTCTTCAGGAGTCTTTGTGCTGCTCTTTTTCTTCACTATTCACTTCTTCCTCTCCCAGCAGCGTGGTTCCTTAGTTTGGTTCCTACCCTGTGCTGATTAGAGATGAGGAGGTGACATCTCTCAGCACGCTGCAGGGAGGTGACCTTCCCTCACCACATCTACCTTTGGGGCAAGGACCACTCCATCCCTAATGAAAACATCAGCCCAGTCACCACTCTGGCAGCTTGAGCTGTGTGTGTGCCTGGCATCCCTGGCCCTGCCCTGACTCTGCTTGTGGGGCTGTTGCAGGTGGAAAACTCACAGGCCTTCCTGTGGCTGTCCCAGCTGCGGCACAGATGGTCGGATGAGGAGAGACACTGCTTTGCCAACATCTGTGATGCTCAGTTCCTCTACTCCTACGAGTACCTTGGCAACACTCCTCGCCTTGTCATCACTCCCCTGACTGACAGGTGAGTCCTGGGGAGCAGCAGCAGAGCTGAGCTGCCAGCTGGAGGTGGGTGCAGCTTGGACACCTGCATCCCTTTTTGTTCTTTCTGTCCCAGCAAGCTGGTGGCAGAGGTCTAAGTGCCACCTGCTTTGTGATGTGATGGTGCTGCCCTCTGGGGAATCTGTGCCTCAGAGCCTCCAGTGAGTTTCAGCTCCTAGATGAAGATGCTTGCTTGTGGCTGACTGCCTGTGCACAAGATGTCCTCATCTCACATTGCTGGTGACTCTAGAAAGCTTTCCTCCTCTCTTTAAGTAGACACCACTTGGTTCAGGTCTCTCAATGGGGACACTTAGGGTGACTGGAGATGCTTTATGTTGTCCTGTCTGGCTTGCAGCAGGCAATCCAGAAGTGTGTGAGTCTGCTCTGGGCCCTTCCACCCTAAGTGACATTTCAGGAGCATCTCATGTTAGTGAGCTGAGCCAAGCCATATTGCCTATGGGCACCTCCCTGGTGTCCAGCAGCAGCAGCATGGACATCTTGGTGGAACAGGAGGTATCTCTTGGAGAAAAGAGAGCTGGGCAGAGGTGGTGATTAATTCCCAGAGAGGCCTTTCAGCTTGGGCATGAGCAGGGAGCATGTGTAGCTCAGAAGAAAGGCTCTCCTGAGGCCATTGCTCTGCAGCCCAACCTACTGGGCCAAAGCTCAGTCTGTCTTTTCCTTTTCTTTGTGCAAGATGTTACATCACCTTGACCCAGTCACTGCACCTGACCATGAGTGGAGCTCCTGCAGGCCCTGCAGGCACTGGCAAGACAGAGACCACCAAGGACTTGGGGCGAGCCCTGGGCATGATGGTGTATGTGTTTAACTGCTCGGAGCAGATGGACTACAAGGTACTGCTCCCACCTTGGCCACAGGCAGCCTAGGGGTGCTTGGGGACCTGGTGAAACCTGAAAGGATGAGAGTAATCCAGCTGAGAGCACTTGGAAGCATCACCTCTCCTCAAATCCCTGCTACCTTCCTTCCTGCTGAACAACTCTTCCTTCTCCTTTTTCCTCTCTAAGACTTTTGCCCAAGGTTCTTCAGGAGGCAGAGAACCCAACTGTCCTCTCTGCCTCCTTGTGCCTTCTGGAGTTAGATTCTATGTGAAATGCTTCCAAATGTTGGTCTGTTGAGCTGAGGTGAAGGCTGTGCTGATCCTTTGCCCCTGGCTCTTTCTTCTTGGCACTCTTCCCTGGGAAGGGACCTGTCCTGCTTTTCTCAGGCTCCTCTCCCAGAATAAAGCCAAAAGGTGCTGAACCTCCAGCTGCTGTACAACACTGAGGATTCCCTGGCAGGCTCAGCCTTGCTCTCTGGCTCTCTGGGATTGTTTTGGTGGCCTCAGAGCAGCTTTGATTCAGCTCTCCTAGGATGTGAGGTCCCCAGGAGCTGGGCTCTGGTTCCCTTTCAATGCAAGCAGTGCTCAGATGGATGGAGAGCAGTGCAATTAGCTAATCAAGTGGCAAACTGTGCAGGGCTCTAAGTGTTATCCTTGAGTTGTGCCTGCTGCTGCCCTGGCCCCTTCCCTGAGTGCCCACCATAGGCTGGGATCTGCTATAAATAACCAGGCTGGCAAGTAAAATCCCTTAGGTTTTTTTTTTTTCTTGCTAGAGTTGATTCCATTTGTGTTTTCACTCTGGGAACTCTTAGTTTTGTTGTTGTTGTTTTTTTTTTGTTCTTTTCAGTCTTGTGGGAATATTTATAAAGGCCTTTCCCAGACAGGAGCCTGGGGCTGCTTTGATGAATTTAACAGGATCTCTGTGGAGGTTCTTTCTGTGGTTGCTGTGCAGGTAAGTGGAGAAATGCTTGTGGTTTACCTCCAAACAAAGCAGAAACCAGGCTGCTGCAGCCTTTTGGAGCTGAGGTGTGGGAAGTGCCTGTTGCTGGCTTCAGTCTGTGTGTGGGCAGGTGAAGGATTCCAGCCCAGGATTAATCACAGGAACATCACAGAAGTGACAGAATGGAGCAGTGGATGTGCTGCAGGCATCTCCATCACTTCCTTACACCCAATCCCAGCATGGTTGGGGTTGGGAGGGACCTTTGGGGATCACCTAGTCCAACCTCACCCACAGCAGCATCACCTGCAGCTGGGGTTGAAATCTCTCCACAGGAGTGGCATAATTCCTAGGAGGAATTTGTGTGCAGCCCTGTGAGCACAGCACAGTGCTCCTGAGAGCTGCTGGCAGCTGCAGCACATCTGCTTCCCTCACTTAGGTTTGCCCAGGATACCCTGATAGCATGGGGTTGAAGCTAGGAGAAAGCTGTTTGAGCTGTGTTTTCCTTTTGGAATGATTTCCTATCTCCTCAGTGGATGTTATTGGCAAGTCCTGTGTGTGTGAAGCTCAGGGAAGGGCTGGAGAATATCCTCCCCATCAAGCTGGAGAGTGCCATTCTCTTGTCTGGTACTTTGCCTCCTCCTTTCCCATTCTCTTACTGGCCCATGAGGAAATCTGGAAGTATTTTACCCAGCTGGAAAGGTGACAGGAGGAGAGCTGCTGTGTGCCAGGGTGGATGTGACTCCCTTCTGGCAGGGGCTGGAATCTAACCATGAGGCAGGAGAAGGAGAGCAGGTCCTGCTGCCTCTCCTGGCCCTTGCTTTGAAGGAGACCTGTGTCTGGATGTTGTCCAGATCCTAAATCCCATTGGTATCCTCTGAAAGTTCCAGCTAACCCCAACTCCTAGGGGAGTTTGAGCAGAGGGAAGGTGTTCAGCTGTGCTGCTGAGATGAGACAGCTCTGACATGGGCAAAGCTGAAAGTTTGGAGCCTTGGGGACCTTCAGTGCTGAAAACTGAGGGGCTAAAGTATCCTAAGTTCCTCTGGAGCCCATGTCAGACACTCAATGTCTGGCTGAAGTGCTGAAGTTCTTCCTAGAGCTGCTGTTGGCCTTGGTATTACAGAAAGAAGCACCTAGAGCCCAGAAGGTTCTGCAGTTCCCTCAGTGTTTTGGTCCAAGTGGTTGTTCTGAACTCCTCACTCTTCTCATCTCTTTCACTTGTAATTGGTACCTTCTGTGACATCCCAAAGAAGCCCCAGGAGGAGTTCATGCATCATCATTCCCTCTCAATTTCTCTTCCATCAGGTTCTAGTCTAAAGTTGTCATTGACAAAAGTCTTTGAGGCTCTTAAACTAAAAAGGGAAGCTGCACAAAAGCAACCTGGATATGACTCAACTGCTAATGATTCCCTGGCTCCTGGCTGGAGCACTAGCATCTGAAGGAAAAGCAGCAGGGCTGTCATTCCATCCTGGCTGCTATTAGGAGAGTAACCATGGCAATGTTTAATTGGCTCTTAGTCATGCAGCTAATGTCTGATCTGGTGCCTTCCAGAGGAAAGGATTCCATTAATTGCTCAACTTTGAAGATGGCAAATAGTGAGGTGAGAGGAGTGGATGAGGAGAGACTTGTCCCTTGCTGTAGGGAGGTGATTTGGCTTTAATGAACTCCTCCTGCTTGGAAGGTGAGCAATGAGAAGAGCCAAGCTTGCCATCAGGCAGCTCTAACAGGCAATATTGGTTAGTGGAGGTGTCAGGGGAGGTCTCACAGCTGCTGCCTTGTGGCTTTGGGTTTTAAATTAAGCATCTGATGTCCCCAGAAGCTTTAAAAGTGATGTCAAGTGGTCGATTTGCAATTGAGCTGAGGTCAGGTTTATTGGGAAATGTTACTCCCTGGGCCTGGTCAAGGAGCAGAGCAGCCACAGGAGGCTTTGGGGCTGTCCTAAAGAGCAGTGGAGAGGTGGAAATCAGGCTCTCAGAGTGGGTCAGACTCTTGGGACTGCACTGGGTCCTCTCCCACATCTGGCCTCCTGCTGGGTTGGGAAGTGGAAAGAGATGATTCCACTTGTGGTGGTGTGTTTTCCTGTGAGGTGTGCTGAGATGTGCCCCAACCCCCCCAGAGCTGCCTGCCTCTCCCTTTGGAGTTTCCTGCTCCTGAGCTGCTCTGCCTCACCCACATCCATCGTTGTCCTATGGAGCAAACATGCTAGTTCTTGCAGCTCCTTTGGGGTTTGTCTACCCAATCTCTTCAGCTCTCTTTCCTGCCAGGCTTTAGTTGTGATGACAGATTGCTATTGCCACACAGAACTTACTCCAAACAGTGGAGTGTGGGGCCAGCTGTGAGGAGAGCAGCACTGCTGCCTGCTGGGCTTGTCACAAGCAAAGCCCAAGCCTGTGATGCTGCCTTGGTTGCCAGGTGAAGAGTGTGCAGGATGCAATAAGGGAGAAGAAGAAATGCTTCCATTTCCTTGGGGAAGAGATCAGCTTGGTGCCCTCGGTGGGTATTTTCATCACCATGAACCCTGGCTACGCAGGGCGAGCTGAGCTCCCTGAGAACCTGAAAGCTCTCTTCAGGTGAGCCCAGGGCAAGCTTGGGGAGCTGGGTTACAATGACCTGCAGGCAACAAAGCCTCCTTACTCTGCCAGCTCCTCTTGCCTGTCTCTTTAGGCCCTGTGCAATGGTTGTGCCAGACTTTGAGCTGATCTGTGAGATCATGCTGGTGGCTGAAGGCTTCCTCCAGGCTCGGGCTCTGGCCAGCAAGTTCATTACCCTCTACAGACTCTGCAGAGAGCTCCTGTCCAAGCAGGTGAGTCCTTTTCTGGGCTTGGTTGGTACAATGGAAGCCCACTGATCTCCAAATTCAGTTGGAACTCAGCTCTTGGGATGGTGCTTCACAGCTTTGCTTTAATGGTTGTGCTTGCATTAGCTGCTGGGAGAAGAGACAGTTTGTGATCATCAGTTTCAGTCTCCTTTACTGGAGGATCTGTGGAGAGAAAAAAAGCTCTTTACCAGCTCCATTCATAGCAGAGACTTTTCAGTGGGCTCAAATGCTTTCAGTGTTCAGTGACCCTTTGCTTTCCAGTCTCTTGGTTCCTGTTGATGCTCCTGCCTGCTAGGGCTTTAGCATCTCTATCCCTCTCTGATTTCAGTCTAACAATTCCTTCTCTTGTCAGCTGTTGACCAAGTAAAGTCACTTCCAGGCTTTTCCTAGTCATCATTTCCATAAATCCAAGCTGTGTCCAGAGAGGAGTTGAATCAGGATTCCAGATGGAAAAGCTGGTCTTGCCTGTGCCTCCATGAAGCTGGATGGGGGACTCCTTGTCACAGAGAATGTGTGCTGCTGTCTCTTGGAGGAAGCCATGGCCTCCCACACAAAGCAGTCAGCTGTGGAGCTGTGCTCTGGGGGGGGGACTTAACAGAGCACAAATAGAAAGGGATGCTAGTTGGCTTAAGAATTCCTCCCATGCCTTGTTGTGCTGCTTCTTCAGCAATGTCCTTACTGATGGACTAGCTCTGGGACATGCCTGGTCATCTTGTGATGGTCAGAATGGAGAAACTTGGCTCTGTGAGGCCTCCTGATGGACTGACAAGTCTTTCACCTTGCTAGCTCCTGCAGGTCCAGGGCTCTGGCTGGCCTTGCTCTTGCTGCTTTAGGATTGAGGTGAAACAAATCACTCAGGTGTCTGGAGTGCAAGTCCTCTTGCTGCCAGCTCTGAGCTCATGTGATGGTAGCAACAACTGAGTTCTTTGACACTGTCACTGACAGCAATGGAACTCAGCTAACTCCAGCCTGTCTCTGGCCACAATGCAAAGAACAGATGTGGATCTATTTCCATTGCTGACCTTGTCTGGCACTGTGGATCTGCTGGTTCTTCCCTCTGTGCTGTCTGAGCACAAAACTCAGCCCTGCTTTGTGTTTCCTTTGCCCTTGTAGGAGCACTACGACTGGGGCTTGCGTGCCATCAAGTCCGTGCTGGTTGTGGCTGGCTCCCTCAAGAGAGCTGACCCCGAGCTCCCTGAGGAGCAGGTGCTCATGCGCTCTCTTCGGGACTTCAACATCCCCAGGATTGTGACTGATGATGTCCCAGTGTTCCTGGGGCTCATTGGGGATCTTTTCCCTGCCCTGGATGTGCCTCGGAAGCGGGACCTGAACTTTGAGTCATTGGTGAGGCAAGCTGTGCTTGACCTCCGGCTGCAGCCTGAGGACAACTTCGTGCTCAAGGTAGGGCCAAGCAATCTTCTGCTCTGCCTACCTCACCAGCAAGTCCTGGGGGGGTTCTCAGCCTTCTTTTCTTTCTACAAAGAAGGCTCTGGACAATAGTCTCCCTACAGGAAGGTCTTGATGGAGAACAGTTAGGTGCTGGGTCTGAGGCAGATCTTGGTGGGGAAACAGCCAGATGCTGGGTCTGATGCAATTGACCCTAAAGCCAGCACTGGCCCAGTCTCTGAGCTTACCAAAGGACTAACTCCTGTTGGCTCATGGCAGTGTGTTCCCTGGAGAGCAGAGCCTCAGACACAGTGCTGAAGGTCTGTCTGCAGGCTAAGTGTTTCACCCATGACGATTCGAGTAGCTAGGTCCAACTCAGCGTTCAATCCTTGAGTGTCTCTGGGTCATATCTTGCTGGAGAGGAGGCCCAGGGGAAGCTGTGTGCAGATGTGAGCTGTGCTTGGTGCTGCTGTGAGCTGTGTGGCTGCTGTTGGCAGGTGGTGCAGCTGCAGGAGCTGCTGACCGTGCGGCACTCTGTGTTCGTGGTGGGCAACGCAGGCACAGGCAAGTCCCAGGTGCTGAGAGCCCTCAACAGGACTTACCAGCTAGGGAAGCAACGTCCTGTCTGGACAGACCTCAACCCCAAGGCAGTCACCAACGATGAGCTTTTTGGCATCATTAACCCAGCAACAAGAGAATGGAAAGATGGTAAGTGTCCTTTCATCCTTGGGTGTGTGGATGATGTCCTCAGTGAACTTTCCTGAGCTGCAGCAGGATGACTGCTTCTGTGTAGGAAGGTCTGAAAGCCTAAATGCTTGTCTGCTGCTCACAGCCCTCAGAGAGTTTGTTGCTGAAAGGACACAGAGGATGTTTTAGCTTTATGCTCTTCCAGTGTGGGAAGCACAGCAGAAACCTGCTTTATCCTATTGCCAGAAGGACAATGGTCATGTCCATTCATCACAACACAAACCAGGTCCTAAATGGCACAGAATCACTAAGGTTGGAAGAGACCTCTAAGGTGATCATCGAGTCATCTGAGGACACCAAGATGAGCAGTGAAAACTCACTGAAAGATGACAGAAATCTGGGGTGAAGATGTTTTAGTTGTGACTAATAGGCAGAGGCAGCTTTGAGTTACCTTTGTAGCTGGTTGAGGAGATGAGGGAGGGAAGGGAAGGCACTGCCATAAATCATCCTTGGCCAGAAGTCTGTCAGGAGATCAGTTGCCACCTACCTTCCCTGACCTCCTACTTTGCTCCAGTGCCAGGGTTAACATCTTTTAATTGCAATTAAGGTCCCTAACTTAAAATGATGGAGGGAAACGTGGGATGCAGCCTGAGCTCTGCAGGTGGCACGGGGCAGTAGTGTGGACATTGTACTTACTGGTGGTTCTCCAGAGGTTTCCAGTCTGTAACCATTCAAGGACCTTAGGGAGTTCTTCCCTGAGGTTTCAAGGCAGATATTTTCAGCATTATCCATTCCTATAAAGGTTGTTTCTTGTTGTTCAAGAGGAGCAGGGCAATCTTCACCCCAGCCTGACAGCAGTGATGTGTTGTTCCCTTGTGGATCAGCCTTTCCCATTTTCATCCTGTCCCCACTTCCTTTCTCAGCAGTTGACAAGCTTACACATGTTAGGTGGTAAAAGGCCCCAAAAGGGAATCCTAAAAGTGTTCTTTGTGGAACCAAACTCTCATTTTGGAAGCCCAGAGCTGCTCTGTGCTGTGGATACACAGAGGTAGAGGAGAGGCACTTTGCTCTCTGCTGCTGTCCTGGTGCATGGGAGAGAGGTGTTGATGCCCTCAGACAGTGCCTATTCCTGATCCTGAGGATGCTGAAGCACTTCCCAAGGTGTGTGTGTGGGATGTGAGGAACTGGATCAAGGCAGAGCCACTGCAGTGTGGTTTTGGGGTGGTTTTGACCCCATCTCTGAGCCAGATACCTGTTTCAGGCTGTGCATGAGCTCTGCCTTCACTCACACAATGACCTGGATCACAAAGAAATAGCTTATCCTGGAGAAGGGAAATAAAGTGTAGCTGTCCCAATTCCCCAGAAGAGAGATGTTTGGTGGCTCTTTTAATGTTTGCCTGATGTTTTATCCTGAAGACCAACAGCTCCCCAGGTACTCTGCTGTGCAGAGGAGAGCACTGGTGCTGGGTTGGCTTCCCTTGCTCTGTTCCCAGCCCTCCTGCTCCTCTTCCCCATGGATGATTTACTCCCAGACACTGCATCCTCTCTGTCTCCTCATCTTGTGTCACTCAGTGTCATTCTGGGCTTGTTCTCCCCTCAATCTCACTAAAGCCATCCCCCAGCACTTTGATTTCTCTGATATGCTTCCAGCCACACATAAAGAAACCCCAAACAAACAGCATTGATAAGAATTCCCAAGGCATATTCAGATGCTTTTCTCTGCTTTGGGTAATTCCTGCTTTCTTTAACCTCTTGAGTATCTGTTCTTCACTCTTTTTTATCCCTTATGAAGCTCCTGTGTGGGTCTGCAGTCTTTTATTCAGTGGTGGTATCTGCTAATGGTTTCTAGGTTCATGTTGTGATCCAGTCATATTTCTGTAGGGATGCCCAGAGCTTGGAATGCTTAAGAGGAAAGCATTACTTGGGCTCATTTGTAGCAAGCTGCTAGTAAGTTCAAGCATGTGGCAACTCCAGTGTTGATCCCTGTGTTCCTGTCACCCTGCCAGGCCTCTTTTCATCCATCATGAGAGAGCTGGCCAACATCTCCCATGATGGGCCCAAGTGGATAGTCCTAGATGGAGATATTGATCCAATGTGGATTGAGTCTCTTAACACTGTGATGGATGATAATAAGGTAAGCAGCAGGTGTTTTGTGTCTGGCTGGGGTTGGTTGAGCCTGGGAGAAATACAGGTGCTGCACTAACATCTCCTGGAGTTGGGTTTCTTCAGCTATACCAAACAATATTGCATAAAGAGTGTGGTGCTTGAGGCAAACAGCCCAAAGCATCTTTTCAGTGCAATTTCCCTTTCCTGGAGAGCTGGGCTCATGAGCAACCATAATAACTGTCCTGCTCATAACTTAAAGCAGAGTGGGCTCATGATCCTATCTCTTTTTCCCCACCCCAAGAGTGCTGTTGATTCTAGGCCATGCAAGAGAGCAGGATTGTTGTAGCACCTGCTAGAAATCAGCTGCTCTGCCTCCACAAAGTGACAGCAGCCAAGGCTTTTAGTGCTCAGTGACCTTCCTTGCTCTACCTGGGGAGGTCTGAGTGTGTGTGTGTGTTGCCCCATGCAGGTGCTGACCCTGGCAAGCAATGAGAGGATCCCTCTGAAGCCAAGCATGAGGCTGCTCTTTGAGATCAGCCACCTGCACACAGCCACCCCAGCCACTGTGTCCAGAGCAGGTGAGCCCTGCCCTGCCCACTGCTATCTGCCATGGGCACCAAGTAGGACAGCATTCTCCTAAAGAAATTAGCTGCTCTTGGCTTGGATGGGATACACTTCATTGGGTTAAAAACTGGAGAGATGGCTGAGTCCAAGGAATTGTGCTCAATNTAAAGGGCTTAGAACATAAGCCTGAGGAGGAAAGACTGAGGGATCTGGGCCTGTTTAGCCTGGAAAAGAGAAGGTTGAGGGCAGACCTCCTGGCTCTCTAGAACTACCTGCAGGGAGGTTGTAGAGAGGCAGGGACTGGTCTGTTCGCCCTAGTGGAGAGTGATAGGCCAAGGGGAAATGGATGGAAATTGCCCCAGGGGAGGTTCAGGTTAGACATGAGGAGGAATTTCTTTGCTGCAAGGGTTGTGAGCCATTGGAACAGGCTGCCCAGGGAGGTGCTCTTCTGGAGCAGTGCCTGAAGTGTGGGAGAAGGGAATGCGGTTTTACACATGAGGAAATGGAGCCCAGAGCAATAACAACATGCCTCAGTTGTGAATCTGGCCAGGGTCAGGAAAGATCACAGAATGGCCCAGCTTGGAGAGGACCTCAAGATGCCCTTGGTTTCCTATTGAAGTCTCTTCCCTGTTAACATTTCTACTCTGCAGTGGGGCAGGAGGAAGGGGGAGGTAGCTCCTGGAGCACCCAGGAGGATTTGACAGGGTTTTAGTTGTGTGGAAGTAGCTGAGAAATCCTGCTGGAAGAAAGGAATAGTCTGTGCTGTGTGCTTACTGCATGTTCTCTCTTGCTCTGGGCCTCGAGGTATCCTGTACATCAACCCCTCAGACCTGGGCTGGAATCCTGCTGTGAGCAGCTGGATTGACAGGAGACAGATCCAGTCTGAGAGAGCCAACCTGACCATTCTGTTTGAGAAGTACCTGCCCCCTTGCCTGGACAGCCTCAGGACAAGGTACCTGATGCAGAGTGGCACAGGAACCCTCCCTGCATCCCAGGCTGCCTGGGCTGGGCTGCTGCTCTCTTGTGCCATGGCTGGCTGCTTTCCTCCTCAGCCCTCAGCATCCTTGGCTTAAGCTCACAGAAACAACAGGGGCAGCTGGAGGAGCTGCCATCTGCTTGTTTTCCTTGGATTGATCTTGTACTACTTGTACTGGTTCTGGATCTCTTGGAAAGCAAATCCAGGAGACTCCAGCACTGCCTTGGGCCAGGCTTTGACAGCTCTCTCAAGGAATAAATTGTTCCTCATGTCCAAGCTAAACCTTGAGGCCATTTCCTTTTATCCTGGCAGAAGAGACTAACTCCCACCTTTCAGGAAGCTGGAGAGAATGAGAAGGGGCTGAGGGGAGACTTTTGCCACTCTGAATCTCCTGGCAGGCCATGAAATGCCCAGGATGAGCAGCAGGCAGCCCTGAGCTGAGTCTGTGGGTAGCTTGCTTAAATCAGAAATGGTAGGACACCCTTTCAAAGAGCTGTAATTACCTGCTGGAGAACTCCAGTGCTGCTCCAGCCTTCCTTTGGGATGCTCTAAGTGGAGCTTAAATGGGTGTAAAAGTGGCCAGATGAAAGGGTTCAGTTGATTGCTCCTCTCTCTGACCTCGTGCTCCCAGGAAATCAGTGCCTGGAGCAACTCTTCCATTTTTCCTTCTTTCAAAGAGGATCAAAGCTTCTTCATGCTTGAGACTTGTGATTGCTGTTATTACTTGTGTCTGTGCCAGTGCCCAGCAGGTGCCAGGCACAGGATTGCTCTTCTCTGGCCTCAGGAATCTGCTGACAAGGAAAATGCTACTATTCAGAACAAAAAGCATTGCTAAGCTTGCCTCCTTGGCTTGTGAGTGACTCCCTGGTAGATCTCCTGTGCTTTCCTTTTCCACCCCTTAGATTTAAGAAGATTATTCCCATTCCTGAGCAGAGCATGGTTCAGATGTTGTGCTCCCTGCTGGAATGCCTCCTGACAGAGGAGAACACCCCTGCTGACTGCCCCAAGGAGCTCTATGAGCTTTACTTTGTCTTTGCTGCTGTCTGGGCCTTTGGTGGATCCATGTTTCAAGACCAGGTAAGAAGGAAGGTGCCACTTTAGCATCTTTTACACCATCTTTTCTTTTTCTTTCTTCTTGGGACTTGGATGGAGAATCACAGAATTGTTTTTCTTGGAAGAAACCTTTCAGATCATCAAATCCAACTGTTAACCCAGCACTAACCATGTCCCTCAGCACCACATCTCCACAGCTTTCCAACCCCTCCAGGTGACATCACCACTGCCCTGGGCATCTTGATAACCCTTGCAGTGAACAAATTGTTCTTAAAGTTCAACCCTGGCACAACTTGAGGCCTTTTCTTCTTGTCCTATTGCTCCTTCCTTGGATGTCAAGAATGGGCTGTCCTCATTGCAGCTCTCACCTCCTGCCCCCAGCAGCTTGCATGAGCCAAGGTGGATGTGAGCTCTTGCCTGGTGATGATGTGATGAGGCACTTTGAAGGTCACCTGCACATCTTCAGCCTCCTGCCATGCCCTAGCCCTTAAAACATGGGAGAAGCACAGCCATTTCCAGCTGAGCTGCTCTGCTGGGCCCTGTGGCATGTGAGCTACAGAAAGTGCAGTACAGACTGGGAACTGAGCTGTTGGAGAACAGCCCTGGGGATGCAGCTCTGGGAGTGCTGGTGGCTAGGAGGATGCCCATGAGGCAGCAATGTGCCCTTGTGGCCAAGAGGCCAATGGCATCCTANGGTTGCACTAGATGATCTTTCTAGGGCTCTTCCAACCCCTGACGTCCTGGGATACTGTGATGCTGCCCTGAGAAGAGCCAGAGCTGAGAAGGCAAAGGCCTGAGTAGAGTGAGCTGTGTGGTAGCTGTGAGCAGGGTGAGGAGCAGCTGAGCTGTGTGGGCAGGAGCATCCCTCTGGGAGGCTGGACTGTGTACTGCTGCTTGTGCTGCTCTGTAAATGTCAGGGATGAGAGGCTACAGCAGGCTGAGTGAGGGGAAGCCTGATGAAAAATGATCCAATATCCAAGCTGTTTATTGCTCTCCATCGAAGGTGCCCTTCACACTGACCTTTTGCTGCCAAAATGTCAGGAGAAAGTGTCTGGAAGGCTTCCCACTCCTCTGGGCTTGTTGGTTGGAGAGCAGGGCCCCTTGTAGAAAAACAGATGATAGATTTGCCATTTCCAGGCTCTGAAAGGAGTGGAAATCCATATGGGTTTTTGCTTCAGGAAGCAGTTTGTGTTGGACACCACTCTGGAGGCTGGAAGCAGCTCCACTTACCTGCTCAGGCAGTGAGGGCATCCCTGGGAGAAAGCTTTTAGCACTGAGGAGCTCTAATAGCACAAGGACAATTACTCTGCCTCCACAAACACCACAGGACTGTGCTTGTGTTATTGTGGATTTCCAAACCCTCTTTTCTTCTGGTGGGTGGCAGCTCAGGAGGCTTTACAGAGGACACTCAGATCAGTTTGGCTGCAAAGCCAACCCATGATTCCTGATGGAGCTTGAGCAGTCAGTGGGCAATGTGGTGACTTGGGCAAGCATGTTGAATTGGCTATGGGGAGGAGAGAGCTGCAGGAAGAAACTGTGCTGTGCTTCACACTGGCTAAATGATGCCAGTGTTTCACAGGCATCTTCTGAAGAGCCCTTTTTGCCCTCCTTGCCCACCAGGCAGCTCTCCCCAGGGGTGCCCATGGGATGGCCTGCAGCCACAGGGGCAGGAGACAGGAACTCAGCACCTCTTACAACTCCTGACCCAGCATCTAGAGCAAAACTCTCAGCTCTTGGTGGGGGGGAAAGCTTCAGGTGCTCCCAAATCTCCATGCATGGAAAACATGATGGGGAAGGACAGGGAATCAGGTGTTTGTAGAGCTAAAGAGCTCCTGTCACAGAAAGACAGAATGTTAGGACAGCAGCTAAGCATGAAGAGAATGGTGTGATGGCTGAGGGAAGGCTTTAGTATGCATGCTTTCCCCAGCCATGGCCACAGAGCTAGATGGAGGTTGTGTCCTTGTCTGTTGGAAGGAGGAGGCTCCAGGAATCAATCAAGTGTGCTCTGATTAGTCCTGGGCACGTCCTGCTCTCTTCCACACTGATCCCTCTGTCTCCCCTCAGCCACAGCAAGAGGGATCAAGAGAGAGGATGGATTCTTGAGGTGAATTAAGAGGAGTGATGAGAAGAAAGGAAGCAAATGAAAAATTAGGCTTAGTGATAGGGAAAAAAAAAGGCTAAGATTGTTCTGCTGTGGAAGAGATTTTAAGGACTAATCCCTCTCTGGTGGCCTGGGCTAGATAATATTCACCATCACTAATGAATTTCTCCAGCTTAGCATAATTTCCTCTACTTTTTTTTGTGTGTGTCTTGCAGCTTGTGGACTACAGAGTGGAGTTCAGCAAGTGGTGGGTGGCAGAGTTCAAGGCTGTCAAGTTTCCCTCTCAGGGCACAGTCTTTGACTTCTACATCGAACCAGAAACCAAGAAGTTTGAGCCTTGGTCTAAACTGATTCCCCAGTTTGAGTTTGACCCAGAAATTCCATTGCAGGTATGTGAACCTTGGATGCTTTTGGCCTGGGAGATGTTCCATGCCTTTTAGAGGCTGTGCTTGGGCATTTCAGGTAGTTCCTAAGGAGGATGTGCATGAGGGAGCAGGCTCGGAGCCATCCCAGTGACCCAGGAGCTGCTGTGTCCAGGGTGTAGGATGAGGGAATGCATTTAGCCTGCAGAGAGGAGCAGGATGTGGCACAGTCTAGTGACAAAGCTACCAAGACATCATCTCCTCATTCTCTCTGGCTGAAGATAGAGATATTTTTATGATTTAGACCAAAACTGGAGACTTTCTGCAGGTAGTGACTTGTTTGCCACCAATGATGCTGTAGCTACTCTTCCCTTTTAGAAGAGCCACAGGGAGCAGATAGATGACTTGCACATTGTGTGTTGGTGGAGAGATCCAGGTGCAGCTGCTGCTGGGGTGCTCCCAGGTCCCAGCATGTTGTTCTCTTCCTGGTGCCATCCCCAAACTGGGATCACCTCACTCATGACAGGCTGNGCCCAGTGCAGGGGGGTTGGACTAGATGAGCTCCAGAGCTCCCTTCCAACCCAAACCATTCTGTGATGTTCTGATTCTATGATTCCTGGCTCTGCCAGTGTTCCCTCAGCCCCGAATCGTGGCTGTGGGGCTGTGTAGCAGGGCTGGGGACACTTGAGCTGCTCCTTGTGTCCCTCTCAGGCTTGCCTGGTGCCCACCCCCGAGACCGTGCGTGTGCGCTACTGGCTGGACAGGCTGCTGGAGCAGGGCTGCCCTGTGATGCTGGTGGGCAATGCTGGCACAGGCAAGTCTGTGCTGGTGGGGGACAAGCTCTCCTCCTTGGACACGGATGCATACGTGGTGAAGAAGGTCCCATTTAACTACTACACCACCTCTGCCATGCTGCAAGGTAAGGCTCAGCACTTGGCCTTGAGGAACCACATCCTGCTGCCCTTGGCTCAGCGATCTAGAGCCATCCTAGCCTCAAGCAGATCCAACTGCTTGTTGTCCCTGTCCTAGCTCTGAGGGTGGTCTTGTTCCCTTCATCCATTAAAGATATAAAGGAGAACAGGTCCCAACTGGATTTAACTCCATTCAGCCCAGTTTTCTGGTCATCAGGCAGCTCTTGACCCAGCAAAGAGTGCTCCTGCTCCTTAGGGCCATGGGTTAGTGCTATGGTAGTGATTAGGTATGGGTGGAATTGATTAGCTTAGAGGTCTCTTCCAACCTTCCTGATTGTGTCCTAGCTCTGAGCTAGAAGATCCATACACTATTGGCTCTTTGGGCTTGGATCCCTAGCCAGTAGACAAGAGTTGCTCTTTCTAAGTCTTGTTTGCAGTGAGTGTTTCTTCCAGGGGCTCATTTGAGGACTTTGGGATCTGAGAGGCAGAGACATGGAGCTATTCTTATTATTATCATCATTGTGAGCTAGAACTTTGAATTAAAAAGCAACTTTCACTACCACATCACTTGCCCTCCCCCCAGTAATTGCATTTCAGTGTGATGAATCTCCTGCATCCTTGTTTAACCTCCAAAAGGGCTGATGTTGTATGTTAATTAAGGCCTCATTAAATTGAAATTAAATGCTTCTTTGAAACACTTAATTTAACTTGCTGCCAGAAATCTCAACTATTGTGGGTTTTGTTGAAGGGAGAGAAAGAAACTCCACTGTGGGCAGGAGATTCATCACTTCTTCCTCAGCACAGCTCACTCTTTTGTGCAGCAGCTGCCTGTGGCACCACATCAGCTGAGTGTGGAGTGGTGGCAAAGACAAGCTGTGTCTGCAGGGCACTGGAGCAGGGGGAAAAATGAGGGTTTGAAAGATTTGTGCTCCAAAAAAACCCACCCTCAAAACCCAGAGTATAAATCTTCCTTGGTAACTCTTGCAGCTGTAATGAATGGTTTGAGTGTAAGGAGATGTCAAACCTCCCAGTGCTGGAGTCGCCATTCCTCCAGAGGCTCAAAAGCCATGGAGCTGATGCTGAGGGATGTGCTGGTTAACAGTTGGACATGGTGATCTTAGAAGTCTCTTCCAACCAAAATGCTTCTCTAGTTCCTCCTCTGAGCAGCTCAGATGGCAGCTGGAGGGGACTGGAGGATTCCCCCTGGGCTCTGAGATGAACCTTGCCTGTGCTGTGTGTAGCTCAGCTCCTCCAGGGCTGCTCTAGCTCCCCACAGCACAGCTTAGAGCTGGGCTAAGAAATCCTTTGTGTTTTGCAGCACTAACTAATCTTTTCACCTCTGCCCTCCACACAGGTGTGCTGGAGAAACCTCTGGAGAAAAAGGCTGGCAGAAGCTATGGTCCTCCAGGTACCAAGAAGCTTGTGTACTTCATTGATGACCTCAACATGCCTGAGGTGGATGCTTATGGGACAGTGCAGCCCCACACCCTGATCAGGCAGCACCTGGACTATGGCCACTGGTGAGAGGCTGCTTGGGCTTGGGAAGGAGACCTGGGAGGAAGTCTAAGTGTGGATTTCTCTTCCTATCTCATCTTTGAGCCATAGACTGCTTTGGGTTGGAAGAGGGAGCTAGAAGTCATCTCCTCAAGCTCCCTGCAGGGATATCTTCAACTAGATGGAAGCTCTGTGCTGTGAGGAGAGGCTGAGAGAGTTGGGGTTGTTCAGCTCCAGGGAGACCTTCTTGCAGCTTTTCAGTGCTTAAAGGAGCCTAGAAGAGAGATGGGGGCTGACTTTCCATCAGGGCCTGTTTGGACAGGACAAGGGGTGATGGTTTGAAACTAGAAGAGGGAGATTTAGGCTAAATGGAAAGAAGAAATTGTTTCCACTGAGGATGGTGAGACCCTGGCAGAGGTTTCCCAGAGAGGTGGGAGATGTCCCATCCCTGAACCATTCCAGGTCAGGTGGTTTGGTGCTGTGAGCAACCTGATTTAGTTGGAGATGTCCCTGCTGACTGCAGGGAGGTAGGGCTAGATGAGCTTGAAAGGTCCTTTCCAATCCAACCCAAACCAGTCTGTGGTTCTAGGAAACCAGAAGCACTGCTACAATTCCCATGCAGGTGCTGGGTGTCACCTGAGCCCTTTGCTCAGTGCCTGCTACTAGCTGACAGAAGCATTAGCTACACCTTGGGCTGTGCCAGACCATGGGGGACCTTGCAGGCAAGCCTGGGCCCTGCCTTGGCCTGCTGGACATTGGCAGCCCCCAGACACATGCTGAGGGGGAGAGGCAGCAGCTAGTGCTGCCAGGACACTAGAGAATGGGTTGGCTTGGAAGGGAGCTCTGGAGCTCATCTAGTCCAACCCCCCTGCAGTGGCCAGGGACATCCCCAACTAGAGCAGCTTGCCCAGAGCCCTGGCAAGCCTCACCTGCAATGCCTCCAGGGATGGCAACTCAACCACCTCCCTGGGCAACCTGGGCCAGTGTTCCACCACCCTCGTGGGGAGCAACTTCTTTCTAATGTCCAGTTTAAATCTACTCTTCTCCAATTTAAAACCATTGCCCCTTGTCCTTTCCCTGCAGGCCTTTGCAAACAGGCCCTCTGCAGCCTGCTTGGAAGTTCCCTTTAGGTCCTGGAAGGTCACTAGTAGTTCCCCTGAAGCCTTCTCTTCTCCAGGCTGAACAATGCCAGCTCCCTCAGCCTGTCCTCAGAGCAGAGGTGTTGCAGCCCCTGAGCATTCTCGTGGCCTCCTCTGCACCTGCTCCAGCAGCTCCATGGCCTTTGTGTGTTGAGGGCTCCAGAACTGGACCCAGTATTGCAGAGGAGGTGTGAGCAGAGCAGAGTGCAGTGGCAGAATCACCTCTCTGGCTCTGCTGGCCACGCTTCTCTTGCTGCAGCCCAGGATGCCATTGTGCTTCTGGGCTGCCAGCGTGCACTGTTTGCTCATGGCCAGCTTCTCAGCCACCAGCACCCCAAGGCCTTTTCTGCAGGGCTGCTCTCCATCATCTCATCCCCAGCCTGGATTGATAGTGGGGATTGTTCTGACCCAGGGGCAGGACCCTGCACTTGGTCTTGTTGAAGCTCCTGAGCTATGCTGCTGCTGCTTTTGTTGTTTCCCAAGGTATGACAGGAGCAAGCTGTCCCTGAAGGAGATCCTGAACGTGCAGTATGTGTCATGCATGAACCCAACTGCTGGGAGCTTCACCATCAACCCTCGGCTGCAGGTACCAAGCACCTGAGCAGTGCCTGAAGCAGCTTGCTGCCTTGGTTGTGGGGTGGGGTATTGAAACAGGAGGCTGGAGGAAAAGCACTGGCAGTAGGAATCAGCAGGAATGGCATGAATCTGTTGAGTGACTCTTAATTCAGGCTTGTTCCCTTCTTTCCTTCTTTGCTTTTCCTCCCATTTGGAGCAAGAAGTGTCCCTGCCAGGCAGCTGAGCACCTTCTGCTTCCCACAGACAGATTTCTGCCTTCATTTAGCTAATGTTTACCTCTGGAACATAGTTCATTAAAGCCTTCTGGTGCCTAAAATGTCCTGATGGAGCTGGTGATATCTTCTTATTAAGAAGAGGAGGGTGAGGGTGGTGGTGAACTCCAAGACAACCAACCCCAAACCAGTCCAGATGCTGATGGGAGATGGGCCCTTCAGAGCCCTTCAGCTCTGCCATGGACTGAATTTCCAGCCTAGCAGTTGTGCAGTTGCAAATCCCTTGTTTAGGGAGCAGGATGATGTCACTTGGCAAGAGGAGGAGGGAAAGAGCCTTGTTCAGGTGGATGCAAGTCACAGAATCCAGAGCATCCCACACTGGAAGGGACTTTGAAAGATCATCTAGTCCAACCTTTCCAAGGAAAAGGAGCCTGGATGAGATTATCTAGCACAGCCCAATTGCATCAAGTCCCCATGGGCACTTTGCTTGAGAGGTGGTTGCCTTTCCCTCTGACCTTTCCATGCTTTCCTTTCTGTTCCTTAGCGCCACTTCTGTGTCTTCGCTCTCTCCATGCCTGGGCAGGATGCCTTGTCCAGGATCTACAGCACCATCTTAATGCAGCACCTGAGCACTGGCAACTTCTCAGGGGCTGTGCAGAAATCAGCTCAGCAGCTGATTGCCCTTGCCCTGGCACTGCATCAGAAAGTAGCTGCAACTTTCCTGCCAACAGCTATCAAGTTCCACTACGTTTTCAACCTGAGAGACTTCTCCAACATCTTCCAAGTAAGTGCAGGGTTTGCCTTGAGACTTCTCCAGCATCTTCCAAGTGCATGCAGTGTCTGCCTTGATGCCTTGGCAGGCTGTGGACCTGTGTTCTTCTGGCCCAGCTAGCCTTGCTAGGCAAAACTTGCCTTTTTGCTGGGTCCTTGCCTTTTTGCTGCTTCCTTTGCCCTTTTGGCTGCTTCCTTTGCCCTTTTGGCTGCTTCCTTACCTCAAATATTCTGCCTTTGTTGAGATCTCATTTTCTGTTCAGAAAACAGAACCTGCTGGCCACTAGTGACCTGGAAACCCACCAGGAGTCTGGATTGAGGGATGCTTGATCCTAATTTTGTAAGGATCACCCTTCCCAGGGATATGGTGCTTCCAGCACCTCCCTGTGCCAATGCCTTCTCTTCTCTACTTTCCCCCTGGAGGTGAAGTCTCTTTGGGGATGGAGCTGCCTGAGCTGATGGAAGAGCCTGGTGGCTCTGCTGCTGAGAGGATGAGGAGGGTTGGGTTTGCCAAGTGAGGGAAGGAGATGTTCACCTGTTAGTGATCTGCTGGCAGATGGGGAAGTAGCCTTCCAAGTGTAAGAACACAGCAACTTTGGGGCTTGAGGTGTCTTTCAGAGTGATTTCTTATTCCTTTTTTGCAGTCACTTCAGGACCTGATGGGTTTTGCCTTTCTCTCTTGGAGTTGTCAGCTCTTCTCACTCTTTATTCCTGCAATAAATAAAAGCACAATTTAGCAGCTGTAATGACAAATGTGAAACCCAAAAAGCTCTGAGGCAAGGGCCCAGGGAGCTGAGGGGGGAACTGCTTTCCATTGCTTGGAATGCATTTGCCTTGTTTTATGTATAAATAATTAGCTATTAGGAATGAAAGCTGTTGAATTGCTGCCACTGAAGGACCCTGTCTGCTGTTAATAGGCTTGCTTCTAGGTGACACCTCACTGAAATATTATTCTTCTCTGCATTTTAATGGAGTTGATGGCAAGCACCCTGTGATAAGCAGGCAGCAACTCAGATTTCCTGCAGGCAGAATCCACCTAATTAAAAAGAATTGATTAAAGGGATAGAAAAAGTAAATCTCATCACCACTGAAATTGCCCAACTATTTCTTTTTCTCCATGGTGTGGTGTCAGGATGCAGAAAGACACAGCCCTGGGCTGGAGCCTGGCTCTGGATGCTGTGTGCTGCTGAGAGCAGGAGCAGAGCCCAGGCAGGAGGAGCTGGAGCTGCTCTTTGGGCTAAGAGCTCTGCTTTGGGAGACTGAGGATGACCAAGGGAATGTTCTCCAGGAGCTGTTAGATTAGGGATTCCTGCAGAAGTTCAGGAGCAGGTTGCTAGAATAACTGTGTGGGGTTTTTAGGGTGATGGTGTGGTGTTCTGGGTGAGAGGAGTCCTTCAGGGTCAGTGGAATTATAGACTCATGGAATCATTGTGCTTGGAAGAGAAGTTCAAGATCATCAAGTCTAACTGTTCCCCAGCACTGCCAACTCACCACTAACCCATGGCCCTCAGCTCCACAGCTCCATGTGTACTGAACACTTCCAGGGATGGAGACTCCAGCACTGCCCTGGGCAGCCTGGGCCAGGCCTGGACAACCCTTTGGGGGAAGAAACTGTTCCTCATGTCCAACCTGAAGCCATCTCCTCTTGTCCTATTCTTTCTTGGAAGAGACCAACTTCCATCTCACTCCAAGTTCCTTGCAGTGACTTATAGAGAGCAAGAAGATCTCCCCTGAGCCTCCTCTTCTCCACACTAACCAACCCAGCTCCCTCAGCTGCTCCTCACAGCACTTGTGCTCTAGAGCCCTCTGCCTCTCTCTGCTTTCCACAGGGCCTTCTCTTCTCTACCCCTGAGTGCCTGAAGCAGCCCCAGGACCTGGTGAAACTCTACCTGCATGAGTCCAGCCGCGTGTACAGGGATAAGATGGTGGAAGAGAGGGATTATGGTGCCTTTGATAAAATCCAGCTGGAGATGGTGAAGAAATACTATGATGTAAGTGATGAGGTTCAGAACTTTGGTAACAAACATGCTTAGAGGTGAAAAGTTCCTTGGCAGAGCCAAGCTGGACCCCAAATATGCCCATCTCTTGGTTGCCTGGAGGGCAATGCTCTTGATGGGAGCCCAGGAGCAAAATCTCTGTTATCCCTGTTCTGGCTGCCAGTGTTGTGATATTGCTCAGTGATGCACTCCATGAGGGCATTGAGGAGAGGACATTTGGCCTCAGTGGCCTCCTCTGGACCTGCTCATGTCCAGCTCTTCATCCAGCAGTATTCCCAAATCCTCAGGGCTGCTCTCCATCCCTTCATCCTCAGCCTGGATTGATAGCAGGAGTTGGCCTGCCCCAGGTGCAGGACTTTGCACTTGGACTTGCTGAACCCCATGAGGTTCACACAGTGCCACTTCTGAAGCTTGTCCAGGTCCCTCTGGATGGATCTCATCCCTGCCACATGTCACCTGCACCACTCAGCTTGGTGTCACTTGTCCAGGTCCCTCTGGATGGATCTCATCCCTGCCACATGTCACCTGCACCACTCAGCTTGGTGTCACTTGTCCAGGTCCCTCTGGATTGACCTCATCCCTGCCACGTGTCACCTGCACCACTCAGCTTGGTGTCATCTGCAAACTCCTGGGGGATGCACTCAATCCCACTGCCTACACACAGATTTTTCCTTGGACAGGACATGGAGGAGACTCTAGAGCAGAGCAGGCAAATGAATATTTACTGCCACTTTGCTAAAGGCACCAGTGAACCCAGTTACAGTCCAGTTCCAACCTGGCATGAGCTGAACCAGATCCTTGTGGAAGCCTTGGACAACTACAATGAAGTCAATGCTGCCATGAACCTGGTCCTGTTTGAGGATGCCATGTGCCATGTGTAAGGAGATTTTCTGGCTTTAGGGGCTCTGCTTTGCATTTGTCTGTGCAGATTGCTGTCAGGGAGGTTCCTGAAGGATGCAAGTATCCATAAATAGAGGAGGAATGAGGAGGATGGAGCTGGGGCTGAGGATAAATGAGGAGGATGGAGCTGGGGCTGAGGATAAATGAGGAGGATGGAGCTGGGGCTGAGGATGAGGAATGAGGAGGATGGAGCTGGGGCTGAGGATGAGGAATGAGGAGGATGGAGCTGGGGCTGAGGAGGAGGAATGAGGATGGAGCTTCATCTTCCCACATGCTGTGGGCTGCACAAACGCTGTGCTGCTTAACGAGTTGGTGTTTGGAAGGTGCTTCTGAAACCTCTCAGTTTTTGCATGCTCTTTCCCTTGTAAAGATGTCCAGGCCTTCACCTTGAACTCTTTCTCTCTGATAGGACTTGGCAGGTGGCAAAAACAAAATTGGGCTCAATCTAAATTGCTACCAAACCATTTCTTTCCCATCAGCTGCATCTTTTGTAGCGGTCTGGGCAGAGCTGAGGATCCATTGCTGACATGTCCCTTAGATTGGCATTTCTCATCCCATGCAGAATCCAATCTCTTAGTAAATGAAATATGCATGGAAAAGCACTGGACAGTGGCAGAAAGGGCAATGCTGTGATGAGTGAGAGATGTTTTGTGGTGTGCTTCACTTCAGCTGCCGCATCAGCCGCATCCTGGAGTGTCCCCGAGGAAATGCTCTGCTGCTGGGGGTGGGTGGAAGTGGCAAGCAGAGCCTGACCAGGCTGGCAGCCTTCATTAGCTCTCTGGAGGTCTTCCAAATCACTTTAAGGAAAGGCTATGGGATCCCTGACCTGAAGGTAGGTGACAATTTAAGGCTGAGTTGGGAGGGGAAGGAAATCAAGAGCAGAACTTGCTCTGAAAACTTGTGTTTGTCCTTAGAACCATTCCAGGTCAGGTTGGTTGGGTTTTCACCACTTAGAGGTCAAAGGATGGGGCTGAAGACGTCAGTGCAATTGCTAATTGTGGGGGGGGTTTGAACCCTTTCAGGGATGGTGACTTCACTACCTCCTGATAACCTTCTCAGTGATGAAACTCTTCCTAATATCCAATCTGAACCTCCCCTGGTGCTCTGTTTGAGCCAGGTCTAACCTGCTAATGTCATTCAGTCATGATAGCAATAGATTCCCCACATCACCTGGAAGGCTTAGCCATAAAAAAGATGGAGAGTGGCCAAAGTGCACTTTTGTGCTAGTTAATTGCAATTGCTTTGTCCTTGGTGAATGGGAAGGTTCTGAAATACCCTGCTTGTAGGTGAGGTATCCAGCCTGTGCTCTGCACAAATTCTCTTGCTTCTTACCCTCCAGGCAGACCTGGCAAACCAATACCTGAAAGCTGGCCTGAAGAACATGGGCATTGTGTTCCTGATGACTGATGCCCAAGTGGCTGATGAGCAGTTCTTGGTGCTGCTGAATGACTTCTTAGCATCAGGTACATCTCTCCTTGCTTTGGTTTCTCCTCTCCCCCTTTTCAAGGTGGTTTTTAGCTCACCTTTACTTCTAGAATNATGCTCTCTGGGCAACTTGCCCCTGGCTGTGGCAAGAGAGGAGCCCCGAAGAGGAGATGCAAGGACTCCCTGAACCAACAGCTCAGCCTTGGCCATATTGCTCCCCTGAGCTGCTCTCCTCTGGCCTCCACTCAGCAGCTCTGCACACACACTAGTTTGAATGCCGCCCATGGTTTGGAGCAGGCACACAGGATCACTCTGGAGGAGAAAAGACAGTGGAGAAAGAATCGTGTCTTGCAGCTTCTACCTCCTGAGGAGTCCTTGTGCTGTGCCTTTTGCAACTGCTCTGGTCTGTCCCAAATTGGCCTTTGCAGCCAGCAGTGCTTGGAAAAAGCGCTTGGGAAGAGCATGGATGGAGCCCTCCCTGGAGCTGCGTTCCCAAAGCCTGCCCATGGTGATGATGACTTCTAGAATATTCCAAAGACAATATATGACTTCCCATGGGATGAGCTGGTGCTGGCTGCTGAGCCTGGCTGCTCCCTGCCAGCTTGTTCCCCTCACTTGTTTCGCTACTTCTCATCACCTAAGAAACTCAACCCAAGTACATATTTTAGCCTTTCTGGTAAAGGAGCAGATTTCTGATGAGTGTATTTTCCTGAGTGATTAGTGCTCCAATTGACAGCATCTCACTCAGGAATGTGGAGTTCAATCCAATCAGAAGCCAGAATGGAGTGAATAGCTGATAAATTAAGGAATCACAGAGATAAAAAAACCTCTTTAGTTGGGTACATTTTGGGTAATCACTTGCATAACTCTTCACTTTGAAAAGAAGCTCAGATTTCTAGCTTTGAAAGCATTTTGGGTCATCCTGGAGTGATCTGATCACTGCTGGAAATGGCACTGGATTTGTAGATGTAACTAATTCACTTGCAAAACTCAAATCATTTAATCATCTATAGCCTATTAGGCATTGGATTGTTTTTCAGTCATCTAATTAACACTAAGTCTGGAAAAAAACCCCAACTTTCTGTATTTTGCCTCTGTGGGTGTTTACCTTGGGCTTTGATAAGAAAGTTTGCTCTCTCAAGTGTTTATTTCTTAGCAGAATAAGCTCCTGTGCCACTTCCCTGCTGCTGGGGCCCCAGGGCACAAGCCACAGTGATTTCTTTCCTCCAGGAAAAGGCTTCCCAGAGCACCTGGAGAAGGGAAACGACTGCTTGCCTTGGCTCTGAGACAGCCATGGACTGCAGAGCAGTGTGAACCAAAGCCTGATCTCTTCTCTTAGGTGAAATCCCTGATCTCTTCCCTGATGATGAGGTGGAGAACATCCTGGCCAGCATGAGGAGTGAGGTGAAAGGCCAAGGGCTGCTGGACTCCAGGGAGACCTGCTGGAAGTTCTTCATCGAGCGTGTTCGGCGACAGCTGAAGGTAGGGCAGCTGCTCCCCATGGGCTGGAGAGGCTGTGGGTACCTTGTGGAGAGTCAGAGTGCAGCCTGCAGGCCTTGGCTCTGCCTCTTCAGCATGGGAACTTGGCACTCTCTCAGCAAGCAGGAGCAATGTGTAGGAAATCCTAGAATCCTAGAATGGTTTGGATTGGGTAGGTACATGTTTAGGGTGGGGAACAGCTGGAGAGTTGATTTTTGAGGGAGAATCTGGGGACATGCCATAATATAGATGCTCAAGGAGCAGGAATCCAGTGCTCTCCTCCCTCTCCCAGAGCAGAGAGGAATTTCTGATGAGCACTGCTGCTGTTTTGTAGCTCTTCTAGCACCTTGATTGTCATCTGCCTGGTGTTTCTCCCTGACAGCTCCTGAGGTACACTGCAAGGGCAGCAGGAAGATGATTTACTTGAGGCTGATCACTTTTCCTTGTCTGCCCTTCTCCTTAATGAAGTGTTGGAGCCAGATGGATGGGGTCAGCCAGCAAGTGCTGTTAGCTCTCCCCAGTGTTTTCTGATGGCATCAGGTGCTGTGCAGAAAGCTGATTGAGGAGCTACTGCTGATCCAGGCCATGCTGGACCTCTGGGAGCAGCCCAGGAGTGGGGTTAGGCCCAACAGAGCATGAGCACCAGCACATCTTCTGCCTCAGGCTCTTGAGTGAGCATCCTGTAGGTGCAGAAGGAGCTTGTATAGCTGGAGAGCTTCCTGAAGCTTGCCTGGCCCTGGGTGAGCAACACAGAGGTGCCCAAGGTTTATGCTTGAAGGTGTAGAGAGGATTTCTCTGGAGGGAAAACACCTTCACAAATGCTTCCACTTCCATTCTGCTTGGGTTTGAGATTTCTCTATTAAAGATGTCTTGTTCTGCTAAAAGCAAAGTTTGAAGTTGGGGTTTTTTTTCCCTTCCTTTTCTAATGTTGATTTCCAGGTGGGGGGAAAAAAAAAAAAGCCCAGGCAGACCTGTGGTCCTGCCAGGAGACTTTTTAGATGCATTCAGTGCCATTTCCTGCGTGCACTACTTGAATCTGGCTGCCAGTTCCCTGCTGGGTGAAGCTTTGTGTCCCAGCTCCAGCAGGGACGAGTGCTTCCATTCAGCTCCAGCTGCAGCCTTGAGAGTGTGCCAGGCTTGTGCTGTGGGCCATGCTGAACACCACTGCTTGCTTGTAGTGCAGAGGAGAAGTGTGCTTCCTGCTCCATTAGGCATTTCCAGACCAGGCTTGCTGGCAAGGGCTCAGTGGTGCTGTGAGATCTCCCATTGGAAGTGACTCTGGGCTAGGGCTGCAGCGCTTGAGCTCAGTGCTTGCTCCTGCTCCTACCTTCTCACTTCTCCTTCCTTGGCTTCCACAGGTTGCTCTGTGCTTCTCCCCAGTTGGCAGCAAGCTGAGGGTGTGCAGCAGGAGGTTCCCAGCCCTCCTCAGCTGTGTGGCCATAGACTGGTTCCAGGAGTGGCCACGGGAAGCCCTGGAGTCTGTGAGCCTCCGCTTCCTGCAGCAGACAGAGGCTGTGCAGGTGAGCATCTCAGCCCCTGCAGCTGGCCAAGTGACAGAAGCTCCCTCTGAACCCCTCTGCCTTCCAAAAGGGAATAATNGCTAGGAGAAGATGCTGGGAGCTGCAGAGAGTAGGAGCTGAGCATGTCATGCTCACCTGTGTTTGCACACTGATAGAAGCAGGGCCAGAGAGGTGGCTGCTCTGCCAGCAAGAGAAACAGCTTACAACTTGGTGCAGAACATCACCTCGTGCTTGTGGTTCTTGCAGAGAACACAGATTTTTCCTCTCCACGTGTGTCTGTAGTCCTCAAGGGCAAAAATACATCAAGTTCTCTATTGATGCCAACCTGCTCCTGGACTAAAAGGGATTCAATTCTGTTTATTTAGCTTTACTGGGTCAGATTTTGGGGCAGAATAAAGTCTGCAATGTTTCTCTTTATGAGTGTGCACTTTTCCCCCTTTGTAGAGAAGAAAAAGCCCAAATTCATGCTTTAAAGGATGTTATCTTGTAGAGCTGGATGTGAGAAAAATGGCTTGGACAGAAGATAAAGCATGAGATAAAAAGATAGAAGAGAAGGGATAAAGCACATGAGCAGGCAAAGTTATTTGAGAGATAACAGCTGAAAAAGGGATCAGCTGCAGTGTTACCTCCTGCATTGTGCTGCAGCAGGATGAAAAGCTGAATCAACTCCTTTCTACACAGCACAGGCCTGGGTTATATAGAGTTGTTCTGTCCAGAAGAGCTGCTGATCTTCTCCTCTTGCCTTCAGGATTGCCTGAAAGGCTCAATCAGCAAGTTCATGGCCCATGTGCACAGCAGTGTCAACGAGATGTCTGCCTTGTACCTGCGCAACGAGCGACGCTACAACCACACCACCCCAAAGTCCTTCCTGCAGCACATCAAACTCTACCAGAGCCTGCTGCTGACAAAGGGCAAGGAGCTGAAAGCCAAGCTGGAGAGGCTGGAGAATGGCCTGGAGAAGCTCAACAGCACCTCTGCACAGGTAAGCAAACCTTTTCCTGCAGGGATTGTGTGCTCCTGGGAGCTCAGAGTGCTTTGGATGTACAGCTGGATCTCTGTCCTGTTGAGAGCATCCTTGTGGTGGCAGGCAGCAGGAGGGGACAAGGGATGCAGAGCCTTCAAGTGGAGCCATTTCTCCCCTTGAAGCTGATGCTGATCCTCAATAGGACTGCACACTTTCTCAATCTCCTTCAACATCCCATTTTAAGGCTCTTGGAGCCTTGGACCTTTGACAAAGGCTGTACCTGTTAGCTCCCAAGGTTCAGGATGTCTCTGGCACCTCTGTCCTGCAGGGAGCAGCTTGCTGGGTGTCCATGCTCCCACATCTTTCTTCCCTCTAGGTGGATGAGCTGAAGGCCAAGCTGGCAGCCCAAGAAGTGGAGCTGAAACAGAAGAATGAGGATGCTGACAAGCTGATCCAGGTGGTGGGGGTGGAGACAGAGAAAGTGAGCAGGGAAAAGGCAGTGGCTGATGAGGAGGAGCAGAAAGTGGCACTCATCACCCAGGAGGTTGAACAGAAACAGAAGGACTGTGAGGAGGACCTGGCCAAAGCTGAGCCTGCCCTGGCAGCTGCCCAGGATGCTCTGAACACCCTCAACAAGGTGAGGTGAAGATTCCCATGGGAATCCAGTATCTCCCTTTGCATCACCTGATATGACCTGAGTTTTGGGGTGTTCTATTGACCCTCCTCTTCTAAGCTGATGCACACTTGTTCCCTGCTGTAGCTCAGAGCTGCACCAAGTTGCCCTTTACTCATGGCTATAGAGAGCAGGAGGAACTGGGGGATTTATTTGCACCTCTTCTCCACTGTTGACTGCTTCTCACAGGGAGTCTGGGGAGAGGACACTGTGCTGTGTGCTGGTCCCAGGTGGGCTCTAAGGAGCTGGTTGCAGGGGATGGAGCAGCTGTGCTGTAGACAAGCAGAGCAGTGATTTAAAGGCAGTGATGGTCGGGGCCGAGAGGAACCCAATTTATCAGATTGATAACTTGGGAGCCCGAGTCTATTAGCAGCAAAGGAAAAAGCAAAGCCATTTGTTTTTCTCTTAACAACCTTGTTTTTTTCCCCTTTTCAGAAGAACCTGACTGAGCTGAGGTCCTTTGGGTCCCCACCTGCAGCTGTCAGCAATGTCCTGGCAGCCGTGATGGTGCTGATGGCCCCAGGAGGCAGGATTCCCAAGGACAGGAGCTGGAAAGCAGCAAAAGTTGCCATGGCTAGGGTGGATGGCTTCCTGGATTCCTTGATCAAGTTTGACAAGGAGAACATCCACGAGAACTGCCTCAAAGGCCTTCAACCTTATCTGCAAGACCCCAAGTTCAAGCCTGAGCTGGTGGCTACCAAGTCCTCTGCAGCAGCTGGGCTCTGCTCCTGGGTGCTCAACATCGTGCACTTCCACCAGCTCTACTGCCACGTGCTGCCCAAGAGGCAGGCTCTCAGCAAAGCCAACGCTGAGCTGGCAGCTGCCCAGGACAAGCTGGCCACCATCAAGGCCAAAATTGCTGTAAGTGCTTGGCCAGCCTTTGGTGAGAGCCAGCGTGCTGCTCTCTGCTGGGGGAGAAGAAGGTTCTGTGCTGGGGGGGGAGAGGGTTCTGTGCTGGGGGAGAGNGCTGGGCGAGAAGAAGGTTCTGTGCTGGGCGAGAAGAAGGTTCTGTGCTGGGCGAGAAGAAGGTTCTGTGCTGGGCGAGAAGAAGGTTCTGTGCTGGGCGAGAAGAAGGTTCTGTGCTGGGCGAGAAGAAGGTTCTGTGCTGGGCGAGAAGAAGGTTCTGTGCTGGGCGAGAAGAAGGTTCCGTGCTGGGGGAGAAGAAGGTTCTGTGCTGGGCGAGAAGGTTCTCTGCACTCAGCTGTTGGTAAGGGTGGGATGGGAATCCAAAGTTTAGTAGCTTGTAGCCTTTCCTGTCCCTTTTGTTGTCACTTGGAACTATAGAATCATTTAGGGTTGGAAGAGACCTTTCAGATCATCAAGTCCAATCCTTACCCAGCACTGCCAGCTCACCACTAAGCCATGTTCCTCAGCACCACAGCTCCATGGCTTCTCAATCCCTCCAGGGATGGAGACTCCAGCACTGCCCTGGGCAGCCTGGATCAGGCCTTGGCAACCCTTTTGGGGAAAAAAATTGTTCCTGATGTCCAACCTAAAGCTCTCTTGGCACAACTTGAGGCCATTTGCTTGTGTCCTATCACTTGTCCTCTTGTTCTCCAGGTTCCTCCCATTGCAGGCAAGCCACCACCTGCCCTCCAAACCCTGCCACCTACAAGGATTTACTCAGTGTCCTCTGCTTGTGTTTGGGTCAATTAAAGCTGTATTATACTTTTTTTGGCCCATATTTTCTTTGCTGTGGACTCTGTGTGGCAGCTGGGCTAATGGATTTTGCCTTGGAGATGTGCACCTGGAGAAGGGGCAGCACATCCTCCTGGGACTCCTCTCTCCTGTTGGAGAATACCTGATGCCTCCTATTGCTTATAGCTCTTAAAGTACTTGCTACCCTTGGTGATCTAGAAGCACCTCCCCAAATCTCCAGAGCTCCCTGCTTGCCCCTTCCTGCTGCAGATGAAAGGGGAGCAGGCACAACATCTGAAGCAGGGATGGATTTAGAGGTCTTTAGCCTCTAATTCTTCCCATCTCAGATGTGAAATAGCAGTGCTGGGGAGCTTTTGTCATCCCTTTATCCAAAGCTTTTCATGTCTAAGCTGTTCTTCCTTTTCTTCTTGAAAGAAGTGGGATTTAGGTGAAGAAAATAGCAATCTGTGGGGAGATGACTGGTGCTCCACTGGCATCCACTCCCAAACTGCCTGCTTTAGGTGGCTTGTTCCCTCAGCAGCTGCTCACTGTGGGGGTGGATGTGGAGGTATAGCCTTGCTTCCCAAGCTGGGATCTCTCTGCTACCTCCAGTGACGTGAGGCTGATTCACAGCTGTTCCCCAGTGGGCCCTGAGCTGGCACTTACCCAGCTCTAGGAAGAAAGGAGACTATTCTGTCACAAATAACCAAATGCCTTCCCCTCTCCTTTTTGTGGGCCTGGCAAATGATGTTGCTGGGAATCTGGGGTGGGTAGATGGAGGAGCAAGATGTGCCCTGATGTGTTTGTGTGTTACTGGGGAGGTTGTGCAGCTAGGAGCTCTTCATAGCTCACAGATCCTCATGCTTCTCTGCAGTGGGATTTTATCTCTATTGAGCATATCTGTGCCCAGACACCTGCACCCAGAGACAGAAGCTTTCCTGTGTTATCAAGACACATTGAGAAGAGAGACTGCTTTGTGTTTTTCCAGTATCCAGGAGAGCTGCAGATAGCCCTAATATCATCCTTTTTCATTTGCACCTTTGTTTCTAGTAGGTAGCTGAGTGTTAAAGTGACTTAGCAGCAGTTTAGCCTCAAGCAAGTTGGCAGTGGGTGCAGATAAAATCGTTTATTACTTCTCCTTCTCTTATCACAAGTGCTTGTGGCATCACTTGATTGGGTTTAGACCAGAGTCTGAACAGCTCTGGCCACCCAAAAGCTGCTTTATCTCTAGGTGGTTTGGGTTCCTTCTGCCCCTTCTCAGTGTTTTGCAGTTGCTCTGTGTGTCAGATAGTCCCATCCAGTGCTGGGGGAGCTCCTCTGCAGCACTTCTGCCCATGGGACAACAATCAGGATCAGGAAGGCTGGAAGAGACCTCTAAGCTCATCCAGTCCAAGCATCCCTATCATCACCCCCAGGACACTAAGCCATGGCTCTAAGGAGAGCATCTATGTGTTTCTTAACTCCTCCCAGGGATGGTGACTCCAGCACCTCCCTGGGCAACCTGGGCCAAGACTTAACAACCCTTCCAGGGAAGAAATTCCTCCTGACATCCAACCTAAACCTCCCTTGGAGCAACACAAGGCCATTTCCCTTCATCCTCACTTGTACTGACCTTTGTGGTCTATTCCCTTGCAGAAGCAGGCTGTGGGAGGTATGGTTTGGAGATGGTTCAAGCCATACACACCTCCTGCTGCTCAAGGAGCCCATAGGGGATTGGAGCCTAACTTGGTGAATCAGCAGAGCCTCAAGGACTGGACTGAGCCCAAGGAGGCTGCAGCACAAGGAAACACAGCTCTTTGTCCTTAGCTGCCCTCCTCATTGCTCAGCCATAGCACTGGGACCTCTTTTTCCCCCTTTAAACTCATCCCAGGGCAGAGCCCCAGATAAATTTGGGTTGTGTGTTCTTTCCCTCTGCCCTGTAATGAGCTGCAAGCATGGAAAAACTCTGCTCTGTACTGGCTCCCTAGGCCACAGCCCTGCAGGGACTGTACCTGTGGTACAGCTTTGGAGTCTTGAGCACTAGGAATGTGTTTGGTGTGGATCTAGAGGAGGCCACAAATGATAAGGTGAAACCACTCTGCTGTGAGGAGAGGCTGAGAGAGTTGGGGATGTTCAGCCTGGAGAAGAGAAGGCTCCAGGGAGACTTTCTTGGAGCCTTCCAGTACTTAAAGGAGCCTAGAAGAAAGATGAGGACAGACTTTTTGGCAGGACCTGTCGAGACAGGACAAGGGGTGATGGTTCTAAAGTAAAAGAGAAGATTTAGACTAGATAGAGGGAAGAAATGCTTTACACTGAGGATGGTGAGACCCTGGCAGAGGTTTCCCAGAGAGGTAGGAGATGTCCCATCCCTGGAACCATTCCAGGTCAGGTTGTTTGGGGCTGTGAGCAAGCCAATGTAGTTGGGGATCAGGTCAACTGCAGGGGGTTGGACTAGATGGCCATGAAAGGTCCCTTCAACCCAAATTCTATGGGCAGAGTGAGCTGTGCTGGAGCTCAGCCAGCCCTCCCCACAGAGTGAAGCATCTCTGCAGAAGGATTTTTCTTAGGAAAGTGCTGTTTATGTTCTCTCTTCCCTTCCCTTCCCTCCCTTCCCCTGCAGCGCCTCAACGAGAACCTGAGGAAGCTGACAGCCAAGTTTGAGAAGGCCACTTCAGCCAAACTCCAGTGTCAGCAAGAAGCTGAAGCTACAGCCTGTACCATTGCTCTGGCAAACAGACTGGTGAGTGGCAGCAGGGGCAGCAAGAGGAGCTTTCAGGAGCTGCTGAGAGGTGAGGGATGGGCACACACACAGCACCTCGCATCCTCTTCATCTCCCTGCAACACAGCTCCTGTGCTGCAGCAAGGTCATTTTTGGTTTGGGCTGTTTTCATCCCTGCTGATGCTCTCAGAGGTGTTTTGCAGGGGTTTGTTAGTTCTTGGGTTCATCAGAGGAGAATCCCAAAGAGCCTGGGTGAGATGGTGTGTGAGCAGGCCACGCTGTTCCTCAGGAATAAGGATGCTGTAAGGATGGAGATTTGTCTACAGAGAGCTGTGAAAGTGATACTAAAGGGTGGAGGTATGAAATGTCAGGTAGATAAATGTACATTGGAAACATTAGTCTTTACTTTACATCCCCTGAACTAGTTGTTATCCTGCAGGAATGAAATGATGGAGTTAAAAGTTCTGTGATAGTGAGCTCTGAGCTCCTACAGGCAAAACAAAACCCAAAAAGCCCTTAACAAAGCTCAAATCCAAGCCACAATTGAGTGTTAGGAGGAGAGAACAAAACAGAGAACTCTCACAATCTCCTTCTATAAATGCTTCCTAAATAAATCCTGAAGGTGCAGCTGAACCTCTGCCCCCTCTGCTGTAGCTCAGATGGTGCAGAGAAGGTAGCAATCAAAAGAAGCAGGATAATAAAGATTACATCATTCAGGGAAGATAAAGAATGCAAGGACAATCAAAAGGCTGCTTCTGTGTGGGGAATTACTGAATAGGCTAGAGCTCTTCAACCTCAAAAGGAGACCAGCAGAGAGGGCATCAAGGACTTAGAATCAGGAGTGGTGTGGAAGAGGTGACATGAGCATGTTTGCTTGTTGGTTTTTCCCCTGTCTGAACAGGTTTTAGCCACTGAAAAGCTCAGGCAAAGGCTGGAGGATTTTACACAGCTAAATCCTCTATCTCCTAGCCACAGGATGCTGAAGGTGGCCAAAGGTTGCTTGGTGTCCATGGCAGCTTAGACTCAGCCATGAAGGAAAAAAATCCTCAGTGGCTATTAAGCAGGAAGATCTAAGCTCTGTTTCAGAAGGTCCTTGACCCTTCAGCTGTGGGAAGCTGGGAGAATATGTCAGGAACTATTCCCAGGGCTCATTTGTAGTCTTCCCAACTAAGGGCTTGTGTCAGCAGACAAGGTACCAAAGGAGGCAGGCCATTTGGCACTGTCCCATGTGTCATCCTTGTCTCTAAACTGGAGAGAAATGGAGTTGATGGATGGACCATTCAGTGGGTGAGGGGTTAGCTGGATGCTCACCCTCAAAGAGCTGTGGTCCACACCTCGATGTCTGAGTGGAGACCAGTGAGGAGTAGTGCTTCTCAGGGGTCACTCCAGGTGTGGACACGTTGATTATTTCCCATCCCCAGGTTCCAAACTCTAGCAAATGACAAGTGATGTTAGGAACAAGGTATGGATATGGCCCAAAGATCCACCACAATGACCACTTTACCTTGGGCAATTGTAGGTTAAGGGATTGGCCTCGGAGAACATCAGATGGGCTGAAGCTGTGAAGGCTTTCAAACAGCAGCAGAGCACCTTGTGTGGAGATGTTTTGCTCATTACTGCCTTTGTCTCCTACCTGGGCTACTTCACCAAGAGATACCGTCAGGACCTCCTGGAAGGGATCTGGAAGCCATATCTGCACCAGCTTCAAGTAAGCCTTGGTTTCTATGGAAGCTGTTGTTACTGGGATTAACATGGCCATCAGTCCTGATTTGCACAGAAGATGGGTCCCTTCCAAATAAGGAGATGCCCCTCTATAAACATCTGTGAGCAGAGCATCCTGCATCCTGTCAGGATTCCAGACCTCTGGCAGCAGCAGCTCCATACTCCAGCCAGGGAAGACTGCTGGGCTGCACAAGGTCAAGGCTCAGCTGAGCTGTTTCCCTGCCCAAAAGCTTCACCTCTGTACATCCTGCAGGTGCCCTGAGAGCAGCCATGGGTTCCTTGCCCACCTGCAGGCTGCTAGGGGCAGGGACTCTCAGGCTGGGCAGATGTAGAGTGCTTTCTTGTTTGTGGATGCACCCATGCCCATATATGGAGTTGTGGGCATCCACCCATGCCCATATATGGATGGTTGCATGGGATCCGCCCATGCCCATATATGGATGGTTGCATGGGATCCGCCCATGCCCGTATATGGATGGTTGCGCGTGGGATCCGCCCATGCCCGT
>VWZO01000504.1:55148-68837 GCA_013396975.1 Bucco capensis | reverse complement strand
TCCAAATAAGGAGATGCCCCTCTATAAACATCTGTGAGCAGAGCATCCTGCATCCTGTCAGGATTCCAGACCTCTGGCAGCAGCAGCTCCATACTCCAGCCAGGGAAGACTGCTGGGCTGCACAAGGTCAAGGCTCAGCTGAGCTGTTTCCCTGCCCAAAAGCTTCACCTCTGTACATCCTGCAGGTGCCCTGAGAGCAGCCATGGGTTCCTTGCCCACCTGCAGGCTGCTAGGGGCAGGGACTCTCAGGCTGGGCAGATGTAGAGTGCTTTCTTGTTTGTGGATGCACCTATGCCCATATATGGAGGCGTGGGTATCCACCCATGCCCATATATGGACGTGTGGGTAGCCGACCATGCCCATATATGGACGTGTGGTTATCCGCCCATGCCCATATATGGAGGTGTGGGCNCATGCAGAGATATATGGATGTGTGGGAGATATCCCATCCCTGGAACCATTCCAGGTCAGGTTGTTTGTGGCTCTAGTTGGGGATGTCCCTGCTGCCTGCAGGGGGTTGGACTAGATGACCTGGAAAGCTCCCTTCCCTCCCAAACCATTCTAAACAGAACTTCCCAGTTTCTAACTCTTTCTGAGAGGTTTTCCATGCTCACCTCTGGAACCTGTCACCCTCCCTGCTTTTTGCCAACACAGCAGGAAGCATTTCTCCTTCTCTCCCAGGTCCCCATCCCCATAACTCCATCGCTGGACCCTCTGAGCTTGCTGACAGATGCTGCTGCCGTGGCAGCCTGGCAGAACGAGGGCCTGCCAGCAGACAGGATGTCCACAGAGAATGCCACCATCCTGAGCAGCTGCGAGCGCTGGCCTCTCCTGGTGGATCCACAGCTGCAGGGCATCCGATGGATCAAAACCAAGTATGGGGAAGCCCTCAGAGTGCTCAGAGTTGGGCAGAAGGGGTAAGATCAGCCTTATCCCCTTTGGTTCCCTGCCTGTTGGCTTGGATGAGCAATGTCTAACTGCAGCTAGCCGAGCTGAGGAAAGCCCTCAGCTGGATTTGTGTCCTAGCTGTGTATTCATTACCACAATGATGGAAGTTCCTCATGGATTAGAAGGTTTGCTTACAGCTTGACCCAGTTACCATAGAAACTCCTCTGAAGCTGAGGATGAAGAGAGCTATGTGCTGGAGGATGAGCTACGTGTAGGACTTTGGCATCCTCCACTGGGCTTGGCTTAGGTGTTGTGTCCTGACTTAAGTTTCATCTAGGAAAATGAGTAGGGATTCCTACACCTTGGAAAAAAGAAAGAGGAGCTGGGCATGGAAGGTGAGCCTGCCATGAGGTTATCTCTTGCTCTCACACTGGTAGCAGCTTGGAGGTTCTCATCACAGCAGCCCAGCACTGATCTGGCTAAGTCTTTCATGGGAAGGCTTTTCTACTCCTGGCTCTTCTCTCCAGCCAGCACACAGACCTGTCTGCTGCTACCTCAATTTACACCTATTTGTAGCCACTAATGAGGAGTCTCCTCCGGAATGGAGCAGAGTCCAATCCCTGCTCAAATATGAGCTCTGAGATTGTATTTGTTAATGCAGAGCAAGGCACTGGCCACAGGTGAGAGTGACCCAAGCTTGGTGCTCACAGATTCCTGTAGCTTTGGAGATGGCTTGAGATTGCACAGATTGTGTTGTTGGTTCCTCCTCTGCTTCCCTCATGGAAAAGAACAAGAAGTTACTAGATTTGATCTCCTATTGGGATGAAAACAACAGCTCATTGGTTTCATTAGAGCAAATCCCTGTTTCCTGGCCAACCTGCTCCCCATGCCTCAGTTATTCAGAGCAGGCTGTGGAAAAGTAAGCAGAGGAGGCACCTAAATATAAACCTGCAGGATAGGACAAAAGGAATAGACCCTGGAACATTCATCTCTTGCCATTACTGTTGCCAGTCACAGTGCTGTTTCCCACAGGTATTTGGACACCATGGAACGAGCTCTGGCTGCAGGAGAGCTGGTTTTGATTGAGAACCTGGAGGAATCTGTGGATCCAGTTTTGGGGCCACTGTTAGGGAGAGAAACCATCAAGAAAGGAAGGTGAGCTTCAGGGAGGTTTGAGGGCACCTGTGAATGGTTCTTTGTGCTCTTGGGCTTGCTTTTTGTTGTTGTTGCTGACCTCGGATTGTGAGTGTTCATCTTGAGCATCACTAACATCCTGCCTTCTGAAGCCAGGGCATTTGAAATCAGGCAATCACAAGCCATTCAGCCACAGGATGGCTTTGAGATAAACTCAGCTTGTTCATTTTGTTGGACAGGTTCATTCAAAGCTCATGGAAAAGAGAAACCTTTTCATTTTCCTCTCATACAGTGACCTTGGTGGCTGTAATTGGCCATCCTGCCTCTGAAGTGTAACCAAAATAGCTATTGCTCTTGTGAAGGAAAAATAGCCTTGAATTTTAGCAAACACTGCATGCCTTGGAGTGAAGGACCCAGAACTGAACCCAGTATTTGGGATGTGGCCTCAGGAGGACAACCCCTGCCCTAGTCCTGCTGCCACACTAGAATCATAGAATCCTAGACTGGTTTGGGTTGGAAGGGAGCTCTGGAGCTCATCTAGTCCAACCCCCCTGCAGTGGCCAGGGACATCCCCAACTAGAGCAGCTTGCCCAGAGCCCTGGCAAGCCTCACCTGCAATGCCTCCAGGGATGGCAACTCAACCACCTCCCTGGGCAACCTGGGCCAGTGTTCCACCACCCTCGTGGGGAGCAACTTCTTTCTAATATCCAGTTTAAATCTACTCTTCTCCAATTTAAAACCATTGCCCCTTGTCCTTTCCCTGCAGGCCTTTGCAAACAGGCCCTCTGCAGCCTGCTTGGAAATTCCCTAGTGCTGATCCAAGCCAGGATCCTGTTGGCCTTCTTGGCCACACTGCTGTTGACCAACCTCCCTAGGTCCTTTTCTCCTGGGCAGCTTTCCAGCCACTCTACTCCAAGCCTGGAGCATCCATAGGATTGTTGTGACCCAAGTGTTAGATCCTAGAAACTGGTAGATGCCATTGATTTGCTGCTGCCCTTTGTCCTGGAAGAGGTGTGTGTGCTCACTCTCCTTTTGCTCTGCTGTCAGGTACATCAAGATTGGTGACAAGGAGTGTGAATTCAACCCTGCTTTCCAGCTCATCCTCCACACCAAGCTGGCAAACCCTCACTTCCAGCCTGAGCTGCAGGCCCAGTGCACTCTCATCAACTTCACTGTCACACGAGATGGCTTAGAGGAGCAGCTGCTGGCAGCTGTGGTCAGCATGGAGAGACCTGACCTGGAAGAGCTGAAGGTCAGGAAAGGTTGTGCTGGCAGCAAGTGGAAATAACAATAACAACATTCATGCTACTGCTAAAGAATTAGTATTGCAAATGGAAGTAAATGGTATTTAGCTGCAAGGTTGCTGAGCTAGAACCATAGATACCAGGTTGGAAAGGACCTCAAGGGTCAAGGTGTCACTCTTCTTGGCTAAAGCCCAGTGAAGACAAGAAGGCCCAGCTGAATCTTTTAAGTGTCCAGTGATGGAGACTCCAGCAGTGACCTGGGAAGATTATTCCAATGGCTGGATATTCTTATTGTGAAAGATTGTCGTCTTGTGTCCAATTGGAATGTCCCCAGGAGGAACTTGTGCCTGTCACCTCTCCTCTTGTCCATGGCACTCCTTGTAAAGGAGGAGTCTCCTTCTTCTTTGGAAGCACCCTTTAAATCCTGGAGCATGATCACAGAAGCACAGGGGGGGTTGGGTTGGAAGGGACCTCTCAAGGTCATCTAGTCCAACTACTAGATCAGGCTGCTCACATGGTAAGGTCTCTCCTCAACCTTCTTTTCTCCAGGCTGAACAAACCCAATTCTCTTAGCCTTTCCTCGTAGGATACCTTCCCAATCCTTGGATTTTCTTTCTCTGGATCCTCTCCAGCCTGTCCACATCTTTTTTGGACACAATATTCCAGGTGTGGCCTGACCAGCACTGAGTAGGATAGGATAATAACTTCTTGATCTCTGCTGGTGATGCCCTTGGTAAGCTCATCCTAAAATCAGATTGTCCTTGAATGACAAACACTGAGACATTTATTTAGCCTTTTTGAGTACACCCAAATTCCAAGTATTTCCTCCAAAATCGTGGCTTAGAATCTCCATTTCCAAGAGGAGCAGGAGAAGAAGGAAAGAGATTCTCATCCTCTCATGCTTCTCTGGACTTCACAGATCTAATTGCTGGAGGGATGATTAATCTCAGTTTTAAGCATGCAAGGGGTAGGATTCCTACTGTAAATATTGTGAGGCTGGTAATGAAATTCTTCTCTTCTGCTTCCTCCTCCTCCTTGTTTGTAGCAGGCCAGGATGTTCTCTCTCTCCTCTAATGTATGGCTTCAGTTGCAGGAGGATTTCTAAAGGAGAAGCCTTTGTTCCAGTGGCAGAGTGAACAATGCAAGGAGGATGTGGAACCCTAAATATTTACTGAGAGTGAGCCTAAAATTCCTTGCTGGTGTTCAGTGAGGCCAGGCCACTTCTGTAATCATCTTCTCACTTAGTGAAGTTCTAATGAGCCTGAGCTGTGCAGCTTTAATGAGGAACTCACTGGCAACCAGGCTGCTGGGCCAAGGAGCCAAAAGATGGCATCAAAAGGACATGAGGAAGGGATGGAAATGGCTAGAGCCATGGCTCTGTCACTGGGACCAGGAGAGACAGATTGGAAATGGACCAAGGAGCCATTTTCCTTGGCTGGCCTGCAGGGAAGGGGTTGGGGTGAAGGGAGCAGTGACAGGGATGCTGTGGGGTAAAGGAGTGCTCCTCTCCCTGAGCCTTGGCAGGAGTCACAATGAGAGACAAATTCAACATCATGTGCAGCCAACAACTCCACAGTTAGGCTCTGGAAATGACTAACTCCAAATGGGCAGCACTTCCCTCCCATGCTGGGAGAGAACTGTGGGTTGCTCCTGAGGGTCAAGGCTGGGCTGGCCACCAGAGGATCCCTCTGAATTCCTAAAGGGAAGAGAAGGGGAGTAAGGGTGACTTAAGGGCTGGGAAAGAAAAGGAAACCAGCTTTGATGAAAATGATAACAATAAAATGAAATAGAAATATATATGAAATCTCCTGGCCTGGGCACTGGGGAGGCCACATCTCCAATCCTGAGGTCAGTTTTGGGCCCAGAAAGCCAACAGCATCCTGCCTTGGATCAGCACTAGTGTGGCAGCAGCACTAGGGCAGGGATTATCCTCCTGGAATGGGCACTGGGGAGGCTTCAGTTTTGGCCTCCTCACTCCCAGAAGGACATTGAGATGCTGGAGTATGTCCAGAGAAAGGCAAGGAAGCTGGGGAAGGGTCTGGAGCACCAGTGTGGTGAGGAGCAGCTGAGGGAACTGGGCTTGGTTAGGCTGGAGAAGCAGTAGGACAAGAGGAAACAGCCTCAAGTTGTACCAGGGAGGGTTAGGTTGGACATTAGGAACAATTTCCTCCTCAAAAGGGTTGTCAGGCTCTGGAAGAGGCTGTGCAAGGCAGATGCTCCCTATCCCTGGAGGGCTTGCAAAGCCATGGAGATGTGGTGCTGAGGAACATGGTGCAGTGGTGAGCTGGCAGTGCTGGTTAGTGCTTGGACTTGATGATCTGAAAAGTGTCTTTCAACCCATATTCTATGAATATTGGAGCCATGNGTCTGGAGCACCAGTGTGGTGAGGAGCAGCTGAGGGAACTGGGCTTGGTTAGGCTGGAGAAGCAGTAGGACAAGAGGAAACAGCCTCAAGTTGTACCAGGGTGGGTTAGGTTGGACATTAGGAACAATTTCCTCCTCAAAAGGGTTGTCAGGCTCTGGAAGAGGCTGTGCAAGGCAGATGCTCCCTATCCCTGGAGGGCTTGCAAAGCCATGGAGATGTGGTGCTGAGGAACATGGTGCAGTGGTGAGCTGGCAGTGCTGGTTAGTGCTTGGACTTGATGATCTGAAAAGTGTCTTTCAACCCATATTCTATGAATATGGGAGCCATGCCCTGAGAGCAATCCCATGCCCTGAGAGCAATCCCATCCCCATCCATCCCCTGAGAGCAATCCCATCCCCATCCATCCCCTGAGAGCAATCCCATCCCCATCCCCACTGCTGCTCAGAAGCAAGCAATGCTGAGAACAGCCAGCAGCAGTGTCCTAGGGGATGCTCCAGAAACTCTGTTGGAGCAAAGATCCACACACCTCCTCCTCAATAACTCCAGAGCTTCCAGCCTGCAAGAAGAGCTTGGAAAATGTCTTTTTTGTTGTTGTTTTTTTATTTTAAAGCATCCTATGCTTGAATGAGAAGGCAGCCCCAAATTTAGTCTTGTGTTTCAAGGCTGGTAAAATATTTACCACCATGGGGGAAACTCTTGTGTGTGATGTCTGGAGAGCAAGGCTGTAAAAACAACCACTTAGAGCTGAAATCCCAATCCCAGGCATGCCTCAGTGCACACTTGGGCTGACATGGACATGGAAGGAGTGTGTGGAGCAAGCAGATGACATTTCAGCCTAGCTCTTGAAAGATGAGTTATTAATGAGAGGCTTTGTTAACCTGCCTGGAAACCTCTGGCAGCAAAGGCACTGCTGCTGCTTCCCTGAGCTGTGGTGGCATTGCAAGAGATGTGGGGACACTTTTCCCACCTCTGAGGCTCTTGCAGAGCCTGGAGGAGGTTGGAAGATGTGGCTGGAGATGCAGGGTGTATGTGTGAGGTGGAGGAAGGCTCTTGCAGGGGGAGGTTGGGCTAGATGATCTCCAGAGGTCCCTTCCAACCCTTAGCATTCTGTGAGGCTCTTTTCTCCTCCTGCTTCATTTCCAGCTTTTTAATACATTTCTGGTGGAAAACAAAACAAAGCTCAGTTCTCCTGATGCTTTCTGTGCTCTTCAAGGTTTCTGTGAGCTCTGTTAGAGTGATCCCCAGAGCTCTGCCCATGCCCAGGAACCTCAGAGAGCAGGAGTAAGGAGCACGGGAGGATGGCAGGAGGCAGTTAGGAAGCTGTTCCCACCTGAAGCTGGTTGATCCTTGCTGTCCTGTGTGTTTTGGGACTCAAAACTCTCTGAATGTGTCCTTTGCAGTCAAGCCTCACAAAGCAACAGAATGGCTTCAAAATCACCTTGAAAACCTTGGAGGACAATTTGCTCTCTCGACTGTCAGCAGCATCTGGGAGCTTCCTGGAGGACACAGCCTTGGTGGAGAGCCTGGAGATCACCAAGCAGACAGCTGCAGAGATTGAGGAGAAGGTAGGAAGGGAGTGATAGTCTAGAGCTGAGTGTGATGCTAGCTTGCAGGGCTTCTGGGTACAGCTGAACTTCTTCCCTTTGCCCATCCCTGCCTCTGGTGCTGAGCAGAGAGTGCTGGAACTGGAGTGCTCTCCAGGCCATTTCCTTCTGTGGAGCTTTTCTATGTTCAATGGCCTATTTAAGACTAAAAGAAAATGTCAGTGCCTGATGTGAAGACAATAAAATCTGCACACTGTATCCAAGCAGCTTGAAACTGATCCAGAGGAATGGTGAACACCTCACACTTCCTCCAAGTAAGATGGATTTGAGTTGTGAGCAGGGACTGGAATCTGTTGAGTTTGCTGTCTTGAGTAAATCTGCAAGAACTTGGCTCTTCCTTCCCTTCCTCAGAGAAGAAATCAGTGTTTGTGTTAACAGTGCAGCATCAGCACTGACACCTCCCTGTTCACCTTCTTCCTTGGGAGAAGAGACCAATCCCACCTGGCTCCAAGCTCCTTGCAGGGAGATGAAGAGAGCTAAGGTCTCCCCTGAGCCTCCTCTTCTCCAGCCTAACCAAGCCCAGTGCCCTCAGCTGCTCCTCAGCACACTTGTGCTCTAAACCCTTCCCCAGCTTCCTTGCTCTTCTCTGGACACACTCCAGCACCAAAATGTCCTTCTGGGAGTGAGGAGCCCAAACCTGAAGCCTCCCCAGGGCCCATTCCAGGAGGCCAATCCCTGCCCTAGTGCTGCTGCCACACTAGCACTGATCCAAGGCAGGATGCTGGTGGTTTTCTTGGCCTCCTGGGCACTCTGCTCCCTCATCCCCAGCTGCTCTTGAGCAGCATCCTCAGCTCCTTTTCCACTAGGCATTTTTCCAGCCACTCTGCCCCAAGCCTGGAGCATTCATGGGGTTGTTATGACCCAAATTCAGGGCCCAGTACTTGTCTAGTACTCCTGTAAAATAACTCCTGGGAGGCTGAAGGATGTCACTGTTTGCTGCTGGAGTGGAATGAAAGGATGAACACAAGTGAGCTGCTGATGAGCTGGTGTAGCTGCCAAAAGGATTTTGACCCTGTCCATCAGAGCAGACACCTGGCCAGCAAGGCAGGGCTGGGAGAGATGCTGCTGAGCAAGAAGCAGCAGATCCTGCTCTAAATGAGCAGTTGCCAGCCTCAGGGGAAGCTGTCTCCAGGTCTGCTCAGCCCTGTGTTATTAATGACCTGCACAGGAGGGGAGCAATTAGCAGGAGAAACTCGCTGATGAGAAAAACCATTCTGCTTAAGCAAGAGCAGGGAGCCTGGGGAGGAAGCTTGGGAAAGCAGAGGAATGGCCAGTGGGGTATGAATGGAGAATATGCCAGAGGCAGGGAGATGCTGGCAGCAGGCAGCTCAGCTTCAGAGGGCAGACACTGCTCCCTGGGTGCTCACTGCTTGGCCTTGATGGCTTTGTGGCACATGTCAACCCAGCCACAAAGATGTTCTCACTGTAACTTTGTCCTGTCTTTTCCTGCCAGGTCCAGGAGGCTAAGGTGACAGAAAGCAAGATTAATGAAGCCAGAGAGCACTACAGGCCTGCTGCTGCACGAGCCTCTCTGCTCTACTTCACCATGAATGAGCTGCATGCCATCCACCCCATGTACCAGTTCTCTCTCAAGGTATTGTCCTCCTCACCCACAGCCTGTGGCAGATGTGCTGCTGCTGCTCCTGCCTCTTGCTGAGCTTCAGACTCAGCATCTTGGGCTCCTTGGTGCTCTTGGAACTCCCAAAAGGATCTAACCTAAACCCTTCTGCTGGGTTTAGGGAGAAGTTCCTTATCATTTCTTATGTCTCCTTAAGATAATATGACTCTTCATTTTTGTTGCCTTAGTGCTCACTGGGGCATCCACAAAGAAGCTTTTTTTGTAGATACTACAGCTCCTCTGTTGGACTAATTTCCCCAGGCCAGGGCAAGGAAGCCCTTGGAAAGGTCTACCCCCTGGTGGTTTTGATTTAGATAGTTCTGAAAGTTGTTTATTTTCTCATTTAGATCAGAAATGTTGTTAGCAGAGCCTTTAGTAGCTTATAGATGAACATCACTGGGGATGCAGGCACCCAGCCCCAAGGGGATTTCCTCATGGATTAATCCTCCTTCCCCATGATGAATTCCTACCTGTCCTTCTCACCTGGTTCTCTGCTGAATCCAGACACTACAGTGCTCTTTAATTACTGTTATTATTGTTTATTATTTAAAGGAATTGCTTTTCTCTAAGTTGGAAGATGGGAGGAGGTTTGCTTTCCTCTGCAAGCACCACTGTCTCTTGGCTCAGCATCTGCAGAGGAAGTGGACTCTCTAATCCCTCTGAGAGGAGACATTTGGTCAGAGAAATGCTTCCTAGACCCATTTGGTCTTCCTTCAGTCAGCCAGCCTGGCTCTGCACTGCTTCCTGAAGCCCAGGAGAGCACAATGACAGAGCAAATGTTGTCCCTGCCTGGCTGGCTGTGTTCCTGAAAAAGCAGCCAAAGGCAGAGCCAGGTCTGAGCTCTCATCTCCTGCCTCCTGGAGCTGGTGGGACAACACTGCTGGGCAGATGGGAATGTTCTCTGTGTAACCTCAGAGATCACAGGCTGCTTTGGGTTGGAAGGGACCTGGCAAGGTCATCCAGAGCAAACCCTGCACTCAGCAGGGACATCTGCAACTAGAGCAGGTTGCTCAGAGCCCCAAACAACCTGAGCTGGAATGGTTGCAGGGATGGGACATCTCCTACCTCTCTGGACAACATCAGCCAGCTCCTTTAAGTACTGAAAGGCCCCAAGAAGGTCTCCCTGGAGCCTTCTCTTCTCTAGGCTGAGGAAACCCAACTCTCTTAGCCTTTCCTCCCAGCAGAGATGCTCCAGCCCTCAGCATTGGGAATGCTTTGCGTGTGGCCCCGGAGAAACAGCAGCTGAGTTGGCTCCACTTATCACAACCCTTCAGATGATACGCAGGAGCATGCAAAGAGCATCTAGAAAGCCTCAGTGTCCTTCTGTCTCTCCTCACCCAGGCTTTCAGCATGGTGTTCCAGAAAGCCATTGAGAGGGCAGCTGCAGGGGAGAGCCTGGCCGTGCGCGTGCACAACCTCATCGACAGCATCACCTTCTCCAGCTTCCAGTACACAACCAGGGGCCTCTTTGAGGCTGACAAACTCACCTACACTGCCCAGCTGACCTTCCAGGTAAGCAGCACAGCTTCATGTCATCTGGAGGCAAGGATTTCTTCTCCAGGCAAAAGTTTTTGGCATGCAGGGGAAGCTGCTGCTGTCACAGCTGCGAGAAGGCAAGGGCTCCATGAGCTGGGTGATGGATCTGCTGGAGTCTCTGGATGCATCCTGGGCTGCTCTAGGAGATCTTCTTTGTTTGGAATTGCAGATCCTTCTGATGAGTAAAGAAATCAATGCAGCAGAGCTCGATTTCCTGCTGAGATATCCAGCACAGGCTGGAGTCACAAGCCCTGTGGAGTTCCTGTCTGATCACTCGTGGGGAGGAATCAAGGTAAATCTGCTTCCCTTGGTGAAACCAACCTCCCTTAGCAACTCTAAAAGCCTTCCAGCTGCCTTCAGGTTAGTCCTTACAGCATTTGGGCAACAAGCTTCTGACCAGAGATGAGAACACAGGCAACCCAGCTCCTGTTGCAAAGGTCACAATCACATTTGCAGCCCTCAAAGAAGCTTGGCACTTCTCCCTGGAGGAGGTTCAGCCTCCAAAAGGCACATTTCCATAAGAATGGAGGAATTAACCCAATTCTACACCACTTTCTTTACTGATCTCTCCTCCAGCAGTGCCATTTCACTGCTCACACAGCAGCAGTTGTGGTTTTTGTGTCTTCCTTGCAGCCAAATGGACACTGAGGGTCACCAAACATGATCAGGGGAACTCAGCCATCAAGCCCATGAGATTCCTACCTAGCTACAGCCTGTGTTGTCTTTGGGCTGTGCCATCTGTACTCTATGGCTTGTAGATTATTGCTTGAAGGCTCAGTCTTCCTCACAGGGATGGAGAAGGTGAATGGAGCATTGCATTTCCTTTTGGATGTCCTCCTGGGTTGATGTTCTTCATTGCTTAGGAGCATCTGCAGTGCAAAGCTTCTTTCCACTTGAGTCCTCTAAGCTTCCTAGGGAAGATGAACTTCCTTCCACCAGAGGTTTTGGGCTCTGGGTCTCACTTTGGAGCTCCATTTATGCCCTGTAGGAAACACATCCAAGGATGCCATTGCTAGTCCTGCTTGCAGGAGGTCCATTCTCCAAGCAGTCACCTTCTCAGTTTACAGGGAATTTTCTTGGAGTTAACCCCTTCTGTGCTGGCCAGTGCCCATCCATGACCTTCCATGTTTCCTGCTTGTTTTCTCAGGATGAATGTTTACCTGCTTTAGGTTCTCCTTCTCTTGCAGGGGGAGCTTGGGCTAGATGATCTCCAGAGGTCCTTTCCAACCCCTAACCTTCTGTGAGTCTGTGATTGTTGCAGCTGCCTCCCTAGTGTGATGAAGTTGATATTACACCAATACCTTCCCTGTTTCAGAATCTCCAGATAGATCATTCTGTATTATCAGATCCCTAAATCCTCTTCATTTTTGTCTTCTGTGAAGATCTGAGGATTGATTTTGCTATAAAGACTATGTCTGGTGTCAACTTCTTCAGTGTTTCTGCTCTCTTAATGTGTGTGTTGGTTTATTAGCCTGAGAGGCTTTGGCAATTGCAGTGACTTGAGGCATGGGCTGAGTACAATCCCATTTTGTCACAGGCTGCTATAATTAGGTTAATTAGTCATGGCTTCTACACAGCTTATTAGCAAGCTAAAGTCTCCTTTTCTTTCATCAGGGAGATTAAGTGCTATAATAAATTGTTTCCTCAACAAAGCTTGAGCAAAGTCTGTCTCAGATTCAGCTCTCGAGTTGGAGGCAGGATGCTCACAGACACACACTGACAGTGCTCCTCTTGCCCTGCCTTTCAGGCCAAGCTAGCAGTGCCAGAAGAAACCAATATTGGCATTTGGGGCCTGTTTAACAGCAAAGGAAACCTCCTGAAATGCTGAGGGCTTGGAGGGTGCAAACAGCTTTGTGGCACTTGGCTTCTTGTTTCTTGTTGTTGTTTGATTGATGATGTGTTTACAGGCTAATTGTCCTTTGTGCTTGTGTGGCTGTGTTCAGCTCCTGGGGCTGGAGCATGCAATTACACAATGGTTTGCGTTGGAAGGGAATTGTCTTCTAGTCTCAACCCCCCCTGCAGTCAGCAGGGATGTCTTCAGCTACATGAGGATGCTCAGAGCCCCAACCAACCTGCCCTGGGATGGTTGCAGGGATGGGATATCTCCCACCTCTCTGGGCAACATCAGCCAGGCTCTTAGCACCCTCACAGTGAAGAATCTCTTCCTTGTCTCTAGTCTAAATCTCCTCTTTTACTTTCAAACCATCATCCCTTGTCGTGTCCCAACAGCTCCTGCCTAAATACCTGTCCCCATCTTTTTCCTAGGTCCCTTTAAGTACGGAAAGAAGGTTTCCCTGGAACATTCTCATGTCCATGCTGAACATCCCCAACTCTCTCAGGCAGCAGAGAGCTTCCAGCCTCACATCATTGCTGTGTCCTCCTCTGTCCCTTTTCCCCCAGCTCCATGTCTGTGCTGTGCTGAGCACTCCAGAGCTGCCCCAGCCCTGCAGGGGAGATGTGTCCAGAGCAGAGTAGACTCACAATCCCCTCACAATCCCCTCCCTGCCTTGCTACCCACAAGCATCTTGACACGTCTTTATGATTTAGTCTTCTTTTAGCTTCTTTTAAGTTCAGGACAAAGTTTCCCAGAGCTTTTCTCTGTAAGATGTGCTAGAGAAGCTCAATATCTAGCCCAGGATGAAGCAAGCCCCAGATCTCTGCAGAAGGGCACAGCTTGTTGGCAAGGGTAATATCTTTTATTAGATCTGCTGATAGGCTTGGAAAAAACAGGTACATTTCAGGCTGTTTAGTGCTGCTTTAAGGCTGAAACAGAAAATGAGAGGTCAGGAGAAACTGCTCTGAGCTTAACTGGGTTCTGTTCATCAGTCAGATGAAAGTCATAGCTGTGGAGCAAGGGGAGATGTTAGCAGAGGACACAGCCATCAGCAAATAGTGCCTCTGGGTCAAGGGAGGGTTAGTTAAGAGCAGGAAGGGGAGAAAATTGTCTCATTTAATGGAAGTAGTGCCTTTTGCTGAGATGCTGGCTCTGATGGTCAGGAGAGCTGGTTATTTCAGTTCTAATGCCTGTGTTTTGCAGGTACTTAACAGTGAACTCTGGAGGAGTCACAAGTATTCTTTTCCTCTTAATGAGCTTTTCTGTCTTTTTCCCATTTCCTTTATTGGTGTGTGTGCTATACTTTCCTCCCCCTCTATGTCCCCAGTACCTAACTGGAAAGTTAGGCTGATGCTCCTGAAGCAGTTGCTAGTTGTGTTCATGTCTCTTGGTCCTTGGGCCACACTCTGCTCAGTGGTTCCCAGGGCCAGGCCAAGGGGCAATGGGCACACACTGGAAGCCAGCAG
>VWZO01000504.1:24134-51807 GCA_013396975.1 Bucco capensis | reverse complement strand
TTGTTCTTTCCCAGATGGAGTACCTTACACTTCCCCTTGTTAAATTGCATGAAAATTGACTTCTCAAAGCAGCAGCAGCCAGTTTCAGTCAGTCCCTTCCAAAGGCAGCAGTGCCCTGATGCTTTCTATAAACACTGCATTCAATGTCTGTGGTGTGTCCTGCTCGGAGAGGTGCAGCAAGGAGAAGGCTTTGGCAGAGCAGAGCTCATGGCAGTGCTCATGTGAACTTCAACTCCTCCTCTGCTCTGCTCTGCTCTGGGAACTAGTTTGCTGCAGGCAGCAGGATCTGGCACTGCTCTGAGCTGACGTTTCTCCATGCTGCTGCTCATCCCCATAGCTGTTGGCTCTGTGCTGTGCTCACACTCCTCATCCTCCCAGGGTTCTCAGGAGCTCTGGCACAGAGCTGGAGGAGGCATTGCCTATCAAGTGCTCCTGTAAGCACTCTGTTCTTAGCTCTGCCTTTGCCTGAGGGCTTCAGGAGCCTGGGACTTCAGGCAAGGCTTGGCTTGTTGCAGAAGCATTTCTAGTGATAGCTACACGTACTTCTCTGCCTAGAGCTTGAAGTCTAGCACCTAGAGCAGATGACCTGTGAGGGAAGGTGGATATTTGTCCAGCTAGGAGATGACAGAGCCAAACTCTTGTTGGCAGTGAGTGTATTAAGGATCAACTGTGACAAATAGCAGGAAGGGAAGGTCAGCTTGGAATCAGAGTATCATTATGGCTGGAAAAGACCTTGAAGATCATGGAGTCCAAGCATCCACTATGCTCACCACTGTCCATGTCCCCAACATGTGTTTGGAGGGCTGGTGATCCCAGCACCACCCTGAGCAGCCTGTTCAATGCCTGATGATGACCCTCCTGGGGAAGAAATCCTTCCTACTACCTTCCTAATGTCCAACCCAACCCTCCCCTGGCACAACAAGGTGTGAAATTGGCTTTTTGCAAGTAGCTTTCTGTGTTGTTGTATGGGATGTGAGCTGGAGCATTACTGGTGCAGAACACCTCTGCCCATCAAAGAGCTTCACTCTCTGTCCTTCTGCTTCTATAGAGGGGAAAAAAAAAAGCTCATTCACTCTCTTTTATACTTCCCTTGTCTTTTCCACTTCATCTTCAACTGCTTACAGCTTCAGATTATGCAAAATACTCTGAAGCTGTTTGTTTCAGCAAGAATTTTGCCTGCGATCCAGCAGAAGCTCACAAGCTGTGCAGGGTGTTTTGCTCCCACTTGTATGAGGGATAATTTGGAGGCTTTACTCCTCTGCATCACATTTATAGTTGCCACTTTCTAGTTAGAAAAATCCAGCTCTGTTTTCATTGTAATTATCATTTCTTAGCTGCCTGGCTCAGCTGTTCTCTGGGGCAGGCTTCAGCTACCTGTTCCTGCTGCAGATTGAGGAGTTCATCTTTGAGTCTGTTTGGCAAGTGGTTTAGTTTTTACCATGGACACAGGAGGGTAGGATGCTACCAAAGTTGGAGGAGTGGCTGACAGCAGCATTGGGAAAAGGAGGATGGACAAAGCTTGATCCTGGGGGGGTTTTCTGGCAGTGATGGGGTGACCCTTCTGGGGGAGCAAAGCATGAGCAGCTCTAAGAAACAGTTCAGCAGCATGTTAGGATTGTTCTTCCAGGCTCTCTCATCCATGGAGGAATTCCGAAACCTGGATCGAGATATTGAGGGCTCTGCAAAAAGGTGGAAGAAGTTTGTGGAATCAGAATGTCCTGAGAAGGAGAAGTTCCCCCAGGAGTGGAAGAACAAATCAGCTCTGCAGCGCCTGTGCATCCTGCGAGCGCTGCGAGCCGATCGCATGACCTATGCCCTCAGGTAAGGGGATATCCTCCCTCCCTCTGCAGCACCCTGGGCTCTGCCTTTGCCAGGGCACAGGAATCATGTTTAGATTGATTTATTATAGACTGTCAGCCCTCCACAAAGGGTTTCCTGGGGAGGACACTCTCAAACAAATCATCTCTGAACTCTGCGAGATAGTCAGCACATTCCAGAGAATAGATTCAACTGGAATCTCTTGCTGAGGGAGATCTCATCCCAACCTCAGGAGTGATGGAGCAGTGTAACTAGCACTGAGGAAGGAGCAGACACATTCCAGAGAATAGATACAACTGGAATCTCTTGCTGAGGGAGATCTCATCCCAACCTCAGGAGTGATGGAGCAGTGTAACTAGCACTGAGGAAGGAGCAGACACATTCCAGAGAATAGATACAACTGGAATCTCTTGCTGAGGGAGATCTCATCCCAACATCACCACGAGTGATGGAGCAGTGTAACTAGCAGTGGGTAAGGAGCAGACACATCAAGCCAGAATGAGCATTGTCCAACTGCTGGAGACTCTCAGTAATCCCAGGATGTTAGGGCTTGGAAGGGACCTCTGGAGATCATCTAGTCCAATCTCCTTGCCAGAGCAGGTTCACCTAGAGCAGGTTGCACAGGATGGGGTCTGGTCTGGACAACTTGTGGGGTTCCTGAAGGTCAGTTTTAGTCAGTAGATTTTTGTAGCTGGTCCTCAGGCAGAAGAATAAAGTGTAGCAGTCAAGTCTTACAGAGGTTGGGTTGGTTTTTTTTTCCCCTACCAAATGCAAAATTGATGTGATTCTGACTCTGAAAGTTGTAGTGGTAAATTATGTAGTGAAGGTAACTAGGCAAGTCTAACCTTCAGCAAGGTATGCAAAGCAATATGCTTGTTCCAGGAGAAACTAAAGGTCTTTCACTCCATTTGGGCTCAATTCTTTCCTCCTTTGTCCCAGAGATGTATGATTTGACATTTCTCTCATGCTAGTACCTCCTAAAGAGTTTTTGTTGCTCCACATCTGCTGTGTGCACCTGTATGGGAGCAGGTGGCAGGTTGTATCACTCAGTGTATGGCTGAGTGAAGCATGTCTGTGGTCAACATGAGCATGTTTGATTACATGAAATACTTGATCACAATCATAGCATCTTCTAAACCATCTCCTTTTGCATTTCTTACTCTTCTAGGGCTGGCTTCTTCATGAGTTCTCTCAGCTGAGAAGTTTTTTTTCCTGTTGTTGTTTAGTTTGAGTAATAAGCTCTTGGCTTTCTGAACTTTTAGGTGCCTCTTTCATCTCAGGAAGTTTTAATTCCTTTCTTTGGTACTCCTCACACAACTCAGAAATAACTAGAACAGAAAGTTTCCACACTTTTCCTAGCTCTGTTTTATGAAGAGGTGAAGGAATCCAAGTTCAAAAGCTTGGCTGGCTATTTTTAGGGTCTGGGCATGTCAAACTTTTCCATTTGCACAACAATATTCAAATGGTTTGTTTGTTTTTCTCCTCTAGAAGTAGGTTAGAACACAAACATGTACAAAGAGTTCCCAGCACTTTCCCTAGGTTTGTAGGTGTTTGTGGCTGAATTTCTTCTTGACACACAGGACAGTCAGAAGACACTAGGCCCCAAAGGCTTGAGAAGAGCTTTTGTGGAGGGAAATCTCCTAGCCCAAAGNGGAGCGCTTCCAGCAGCGCTGTCTCCGCACAATCCTAACCATCCATTGGACACATGATGGGACTAATCCGTGTGTCCTAGAACAAGCAGCAATTCCAAGCCTTGAGGCCATGCTGCTGAGAACGCAGCTGCGTTGGGCAGCTCACGGCTCCAGGATGAAGAACTCCTGCCTGCCTAAGCTCATGCTCTCTGGGCAACTTGCCCCTGGCTGTGGCAAGAGAGGAGCCCCGAAGAGGAGATGCAAGGACTCCCTGAACCAACAGCTCAGCCTTGGCCACAGCCCAAAGCAAGTGGGGAGTTATTAGACACTCCAAATGTGTTGGACTTGCTGGTTCCTCCTTGAGAATATCATGCTCCTCAAACCTTCCTCCAGCCAGGCATGTCCCTTTAGTGAAGAACTGTGCTGCTCCACAGAGATCCATCCCTCTGCACTCTTTAACTTGCATGGACTGAAGCTTTTCAGCAGCTCTTCAGCAACTCTTGACCCAGAAAAACCCCCAAAAAATCAACTTGAAAGAGGCCCCAAACAAAAGGGAAGCTTTTTCTTCTGCAGTCCCTTAGGCATTTGTCTCCCAGTTGCCTTTCACTAGTCCTTGAGGGGAGACTCAGCTCTCTTAGAAAGAAATAGGCTGCCTTATTCTGGTCTCCTCTACCAGATGAAAACTGGCTGATGTTTTTCCTTCCCTCTGGTATTTTCAGGCTTTCAAAAGGCCTGAGTCATGCCTCTGTGCTAGCAGAGTAACTGCTCCTTCCTGGGGTTTGAACACAACATTCTTCCCTTTCAACCAATTTTCTCTCTCTCCTCTCTTTCTAAAGCAGAGTTTTTCGGAAGCTCCCCCTGGGGAAATTCAGCCTGGATGTTCTCCATGTGCTGTCTTCTCTTCAGGCAGCTGCTGTGGAGCTGGAATGAGGTTTTCTCCCTGTTCCCTCAGTTGTATTTTTCCTTGTGTCTCTCAGGCAGAGGCCAAGCTCCACGCCTGAGATATTCTTGGAGCTCTTCCCTTTGATCTTTCCAGAACAAAGTAATTTTGTAAATCATCTGGGCTCTTTTGACATTTAGGGGGATAAATCTGAAGGAATGCTGTTTCCTCTCCGAGGCTGTGTGGATTACCAAGTGCAGGGCAGGATTTCTTCTCTCCTGAGACACCTTTGTCACAATCAACTCAGTGCTTGCCCTGAGCTCCTGAACACAGCCTTGGGCTGCCAGGTGCCACTGGCTTCCCTTCTCATGTCCCTTTGTTTGTCACATATCCAGAATCCAGCATGGAAGGGACCTCTGGGCATCATCTAATCCAACCCCTGCTCCATCAGGCTCATCCCCAGCAGCATCACCTCCAGGTGCCTTTGGGATCTCTCCACACCAGGAGACTCCCCAAGCTCTCTGGGCAGCCTGGGCCAGGGCTCTGCATCCTCACACCAAACAAGTTTCTCCTGTTCAGCTGGAACCTCCTGGCTTCTTGTTGGTGCCATATATCATTTTACCCCTCTAAAAAGTGCCACCACTGCTAGAGTGAGAGCTCCACAAGCCCAGCCTGCAGATCCTTTCTAACATCATTTCATACTTGGGTTTTTTTTCCCTTTCCATTTAATTTGTTTGAATCAGCAGAATCAAAACTAATGACTTGCTTATTTGCAAGGGAATTTGTCTTTTCTGAACCACAATAGGCTGACCAATCTTTTTCTCTCTCTGGCAGGGATTTTGTAGAAGAGAAGCTTGGCAGTAAATATGTGGTAGGGAGATCCCTGGATTTTGCATCAACCTTTGAGGAATCAGGACCTGCCACCCCAATGTTCTTTATCCTGTCCCCAGGAGTTGACCCACTGAAGGATGTGGAGAAGCAAGGTAAATCAATCCTGTCTCTAGGCAAACCACAGCATTGCTCCTTTATCTTCTTCATCATGATCTTGGCAGGGTGTTCTGGGTTTGGGGTTTTTATTTCTCCTCATCTCTTTGTAGATAATGGAGTAATCTGTTAAAAATAGATTATTGTTAAAAGGATGTGAGGGTTGGGGTGGTTTTTTTGGGGGCTCTTTTTCTTGTTTTCTTAAGGGGTTTTGGATTTTCAGCTGAGATTGAAAGGAGAAGTGTCTCTTTCCTGCATTCCCAGCATGGTTCTCACTGCAGTGATTTTGGAGCTGGGCTCTAATTTACAGCAGAGATCTCTAATGTGCTGTCAGGTAGCTTGCTGTTTGCCAACAGAGGTTGCACTAGAGGATCCTTGAGCTCTCTTCCAACTGAGGAGTCTATGATAGCTAAAAATAAGCAAGAGTTCCCTGGAAGAATCTGCTGGGGAGCAGCAGAGTTTCCAGTCTGGAATCTGCTCCTTCCTGAGCTGATGTTGTGGGAGTTCTCTCACAGCCAAAAGTCTTCTCTAGGATGCTTTTTTTGAGCACTGACTGCTGGGCTGGCTAGAAAGTGCCCAGCAGAAAAGGACCTGGAGCTGAATCTAAGCCATCACTGTGCCCATTTCTCCTTGCCCTTTCCCTGGGGACCACTGGGACCTCAGCTCCATGGGCCTGGGCTCTGCCTTGCTGCTGCTGGGAGAGCTCAGCTCTGCTCTAGGCCAGGGCAAAGTGCTGAACATCACTCTTTTCTCTTGTAGGGAAGAAGCTTGGTTATACATTTAACAACAGGAATTTCCACAATGTCTCCCTGGGACAAGGTCAAGAGGTAGTTGCTGAAGGAGCTCTGGATGTGGCTGCCAAGGAGGGTCACTGGGTCATCCTGCAGGTAGGATGGCTGTGAGCAGTCCTCATCTTCTCCTGGCTTGCCTGATGCTGATCACAGTAGTGAGGGCAGGCCATCATCCTTGTCTGGNGGGCACAGGAGAGGGGAGAAGAACCTCTCTGGCTCTGCTGGCCACGCTCCTCTTCATGCATCCTAGGATGCCATTGGCCTCTTGGCCACAAGGGCACATTGCTGCCTCATGGGCATCCTCCTAGCCACCAGCACTCCGAGAGCTGCATCCCCAGGGCTCTTCTCCAGCAGATCAGTTTTCTGGGAGCGTCTCCCAAAAGAATGAAGCTTAGTGACAACAAGTCCTGCTCCTTGCAGCAGGAGGAGCTTGGTGAGGAGGTGTGAAGGAGAGGAGCCACCTCCAGCCAGCCAAGGGCAGGCTCTCCACTTGCTCTCAGCCAAGGGAAGTGCCCTGGGGACTCTGCTTTCTAGAGATGTGCAGCTATTCCTGCTGGTTGCCACAGCAACCCTTGCATCCTGTGATCTCTGCTCAGTCTTGTGATGTGCACATCCTCCCAGAGAGGAGCTGGGAAGTGGCTTCCCAAAGCCAAAGCTCTGGTGCTGCCATGCTCTTGCCCCTGGAGCCTCAGGGCAGCTCTTGCTGCACATCCTCACCCTGCATTCCCTGCTCCCTCTAAGGCACAGCTGGGGACAGGTGGCAGTGCTCAGGGAAGATGTTTTAGATTCCTTTTCTGCTCTCTTTCCAGCAGGATTTGCCTCCCACCCTCAATTGGTAAATGGATTTGAGAGCATAGAATGGCTTTGGTTGGAAGAGAGCTTTCAGATCAAGCCCAGCCATGAACCCAACACTGCCAGCTCACCACTAAACCTCCTCCCTTCTATAGAAGGCTTTATTATTATTACTTGTATTCCTATTTCTTCAGAATATTGCTTCTTGAAACAGTTTTTGGCCATCCCCTGGCTGCATTTTGTGCTCTTTGCTGTTGTTCTCATTTGGAGACAATTTCCCCTCTCTGAAGAAAAGTCATTTTACTCCTAATAGTCTCTATTACTGTGCTCTTTAACCACAAGAGCTCCTTTCTGGCCCTTTTTATAGGTGATATATATTTATTCTAAGCCTCTAATATGGTTCCCTAATGTCATTGCCTTGCCACCTGCAAGCAGTTTATCTTTCTGGCTGCTGCATTTAATTTAAGAGAGCACATTCCTTCTCCTGCCTTTGGATGGGATAAATCACCTTCCAGACTTCCTGCTGACCCAGCCAGCTGGGATTGCATATTCACTTCCCAATGAGAGGAGGTTTTTTGCCCATGAATCCCTGCTGTGTGGGACCTGCTCCATCCCTAAGGGAAAAAAGAAGCTGTTTTTCTTGCCCTGGAAATGCCAACACTGTAGCTGAAAGACTGAGGTTTGTCTTCATCTGTTTCATCTGCTTAATTTTCAGAGAGACCTAAGTGCATCAAAAAGGAGCTGTGTTATTGATTGAGGCACTACAACCACCTGCTTGATTTCTTTTTTCCTCCCAATAACTGATGTGGAGGATTTCTGCTCCAAATGAACATCCTGGGTAGAGCTGGGGGAATCAACTCTCCTTCCTCAGCCACATATTCCTGTAACAAGGAGCTGAGGATCATCCCCAAGGACCCAAACAACCCCAGAGTGATTTGGTGATTTATACTGATGGTTTAGCTTGCTCTAAGTGGGGGTTTGGGGCTGTGAGCTCCACACAGGCACTGCTGGGACAAGTCCCAAAGTCTAGAGCATAGCCTTAGCCTTCACTGGTGTGATGGATCCAGTGTCTCCTCAGTGTGGGTGGAGATTGGAAGGGATTGACCAAACCTTGTCCTCTGTCTCCTTGCCAGAACATCCACCTGGTAGCCAAGTGGCTGACTTCTTTGGAGAAGAAGCTGGAGCAGCACAGTGAGGGAAGCCACCAGGATTTCAGAGTCTTCATTAGTGCAGAGCCAGCACCTTCCCCTGAGAGCCACTGCATCCCCCAGGGAATCCTGGAGAACTCCATCAAAATCACCAACGAGGCCCCAACAGGGATGCAGGCCAACCTGCACAAAGCCCTTGACAACTTCAGCCAGGTACCAGCAGCTCATCCTCAGGCTCTCCTTCTTCTCCTCCTCAGGCTCTCCTCCTTCTCCTCCTCAGGCTCTCCTTCTCCTCCTCAGGCTCTCCTTCTCCTCCTCAGGCTCTCCTTCTCCTCCTCAGGCTCTCCTCTCCTCCTCAGGCTCTCCTTCTCCTGCTAGCATCCCTGAGCAGGTGAGGTGAGGAAACACCTCCCAAGGATTCATATGAGCAGTCAGGGAAGGTTATTCCATTTTTATCTCCTGTCATTCATCATCCTGAACTCCAGGAGACATCCTACAGAGCATGGGAGGGGAGAACCTTCAACCCAAGTAAGGTTTTCATCCTGCCTCTGCTCATTTCAATCAGAGAATAATTAGCATTCCCTAAATTGCTGGAGCTTTAGTAGCTGTCTCTGCTCAGAGATGCTGGAGGGAGTGGGAGGGAGCCCTTTACACCTCATTTCCCTGCTGCTTTCAGATGGAGCTCTCAGCTGAAAGCCCCAGAGCAGCTCCATTGTTCTGTGCAGGGAGTAGTGTTCTGCTCTGGAGCTGCAGAGAAATGCACAGCTAGAGAGGCTGAGCTGGGTTCCTGCTCAAGGTTCATTCAGGGAAGATCCCCTTGAAGTCCAGGGAGCTTTTCTCCAGTGAGGAAGGTGCTCAGCCATGTATTTGAAGCAGTTCTTCATTGGCTTGCTGAATGGATGGAGCTTAGAGTGCTGCCTCATCAAGGGGAAAAGAGGATTTGGGATGTTCTTGTTCACCTGCTGCAGTTAGTCAACAGCTTGAACACTTTTAGAGTAATGGATTGCCCCTTCTCAGCCCACAGCCAGATGCTCAACAGCTGATTAGAGGTCTTGCATTCTATTTCTTGACCCTCCTGATCCCTCAGCTTTATCCTGACTATGCCATCCATGGGCTGCAATCCCTTGTTGGTCAGTTCAGGGTCACCTCTCCTGTCCTCTCCTCCCTGCAGCTGTCACCTGTGCCTTCCTGCAGCCCAAGGTGGAGCAGTGCCCTTGCTGTGCCCAGGAGCAAGGCTAAGGCAGAGCCTTTGTGCAGCCCAAGCCTTGGCAGCAACTCTCCCCAGGCACTGCTGTCCCTGCTAGGAGAAGATGCTGGGAGCTGCAGAGAGTGCAGCACTGAGCTGGGAAGTCAGATCCCTGAGCAGGATTAGCTCTGTCCTAGCTCAAAGCAGGACACCTTTCCTACTTGGCTAGCTGTTTGTGTTCCTCTGCAAAGCCACTTGGAGTTGGGAAAGCAAACATGACTTCAGAGAAGATGCCTCAGAACTTGCTGAGAGACAGAGAGACTGTGTGCCCCATGCAGGAATGAACCAGCTCAGCATTATCCATGGGTTTGGGAGGCCAGGAGACAGCCCCTGAGCCTGAGGGCAGTGTGGGCTCTGCCAGCCTTGCCTCTCTGCCTGTCTTGCAGGACACTCTGGAGCTGTGCAGCCGGGAGAATGAGTTCAAGAGCATCCTCTTTGCCCTCTGCTACTTCCACGCCGTGGTGGCAGAGAGACGCAGGTTTGGGCCCCAGGGCTGGAACTTTCCCTACCCCTTTAACACTGGAGACCTCACCATCTCTGTCAATGTGCTCTATAACTACCTGGAGGCCAGCTCAAAGGTGAGGGAATCAGCTGTGGGCTGCTCAGTGCCTTTGAGATGCATCAGCTTGTGCTGAAGCTCCTGGGAATTCTCCCTAAATGCCATTTCTTTGGTGTGTCTGGGTTGATAAGTTCACTGCTGGGGATGCCTCACTGGTGAGATGAGAAGCTGCAGTGCCCCTTCACATCTGCAGCAGCTTACAAACCACAGCAAACAGTGCCTGCTTGCCTTGATTCATTAGAAACACAGAGTGGGCCTTGCTTTAACAGAGGCAATTTGCATTTCAGTGGGAAGCTGCAGGAAATCTGTGCTGTGATCCACTTTTCCTTGGGCAGGATTAAGACGACAACCTAATGTTCGTTTACTTAGAAAACCCAACTGCAAGAGCCAAGTGGAAGCTGAGCTGCTGGAGCCTGCAGCACAAGGCCAGGGCTGGGGATGCTCTAGCTTGGGCTGAGCTTCCTTCCTGCCCTCCTGGCTTCATCCCTCAGGTCCCCTATGATGATCTACGTTACCTCTTTGGGGAGATCATGTATGGAGGTCACATCACAGATGACTGGGACAGGAGGCTTTGCAGGACCTATTTGGAAGAGTTTATTAAGCCAGAAATGCTGGAGGGAGAACTCCTGCTTGCTCCAGGATTCCCTCTCCCAGGGAACATGGACTATAATGGCTATCATCAGGTAAGCTCTTTGTTTCCTGGCACTGTTTACACAGATAAATGTAATGTCTTCCCTAATCTGCCTTAGGAGGCAGGGAATGGGGCTGCAGAGCTTCCACACACCTCCTGTTCTCTTTCTGTAGACATTTCAGCCTTCCCTTGGATTGAACCAAGCCTGGTGGTTGGTAATTTGCTACTTGATCATCATGGGCTCATTCTGTTCATGCATGAATAGAACAACTCTATTGGTTCTTGAGGCTGGAGCAGGACTCCTGGCAAATTACATCCCCAGCCTTGTTTGCTGGAATGGCCCTTCCAAGCTCTCTTTTATCATCCCTTGCAATGAGAAGCACTGAAGGGGTTTGCTGATCCACTTACTGAGCTCATCTGTTCCTTGCACACCAAGGCAGGAGCAGAGATGGGGTGTATTAGGCTAGTTTTGTTCATAAAACTTAACTACTGGCAGCTCAGTTCCCCCAGGAGCCTTCAGGATGTTGATGCTGCAGTGCACAGCAAGCAATTGCTAGGGAAGAGCCAGGCCTGGCAAGATGTAGCCAAGCCAAACTCCAGCAATTCCTCCATTATCACAGCAGGAGGAGAAGCAGTTCTGTAAACAGTTGTGTGCTCCTTTGTGCCATCAGCATCCTGGTGCTTCAGCCTCAAGCAGAGTCACAGCAGCCTGGGATGCTTGGATGGGTGATGATTCCAGCCCCACGAGCTCTGCTCTGCTCTCAGTGTCTAACCTGAATTCCTCTCTACAGTACATAGATGATGCTTTGCCTCCAGAGTCTCCTTACCTCTATGGCCTTCATCCCAATGCTGAGATTGGCTTCCTCACCCACACCTCAGAGAAGCTCTTCCATGTCCTGCTGGAGATGCAGCCCCGGGATGCTGGCATGGGGGAAGGAGGAGTGGGGACCAAGGAGGAGCTGGTGAGAGCTGCTGAATGGTGCTAGCTGTCCTCATGGCTTTGTAGTCCTCTCTAGCTTTGTCTCACCATTGTCATGTGTCCTGCCTTGCCTGGCTAACAAGTGGAGTCTCTAAAGCCACTAGCCTCCCATTATACACAACATCACCATGGTGGGATGTAACTGGAGTATTGGCACTGATAGGACAGTGGCTTTTAATTACCCCCTGAACTGCAGTGCCTTCATTAAGCATCCTGTGAAGACATTGCAAATAAACCCTGTGTGGGTTCCCCAGGCTCTGAGGCACCATGCAGTGACTGGCATACCAATGGGCTCCCCATCTGCCACCAGGAGCTCAGCTCACCTCTTCCTGCTGCCACCAGGTCCCCACCCAGCTTCCCAAACTCCCAGGGGCCTTGTCATGCCTTCTTTCCAGCTGAACTCCTATCTGCTGGGCTGAGCTCAGACCTCCCTCTCCAAACTCACAGCTCATTAAAATCTGGCCCAAGCATTCAGAAGAGGATGTGCAAGCAGCCAAGCCTTGCTCAGGTTTTATTTCAGCAGCCTTCAGGTCCCAGCTCTGCTGTTTGAAGCTTTGCACATTAATGAGGGACTGGCTAACAGAAAGCAGCTCTGGTGCCTGTGCTTTCCACACATGCTTCCTGGGCCTTAGTGTGGAGCTGAGCTACTTGGGGCTAAGAGACTCTTAGAAGTGCTTGGTATCTCCAGTGTTCAGCTCATCCTGGAGTTGGAGGTGAGGGTTATCATCCAGAGGGATCAAAGCCAAGCAAATGAAACTACAACTTCTCCCCTCCTAGTCCTTTTGCTGTTGGAATACACCAAACCTCCTTGGCCAGAGAAGCAAAATGATCAGTGAGGGAGGCAGCAGTGGCATCACAGGCCATGGATGTCCTGCCAGCTCCTGGTGGCACTCAAGAAGGCTGTCAGAGGAGCACAGAAGTCCTCAGGTTGAGAAGCTAGCTGCCTGAAAGCCTCAGAGCACTGGGTTGTGCCTGGGGGGATGCTCCCACAGCTCATCTCTCCTTAGCTGGGCTCTGCCTGTGGCTCTTCCACTTGGGCCTGGCAGAGGAGTGAGCTAGGAGCTGTCTCAGCATCTCTAGCCCCTGCTTGGGCTCAGGTGCTTTGAGGGAAGCTGTGAGCCTGTCATCTTGCTGAGGCTCTGACAAGTCCAGGTCCTCCCACAGGTTTCTGAGGCCACATTACAGAAAATGAGCTGTAATTGCTGTGAAAAAAAAGAATCAGAGCCTAAAGGATGTGCAGGGGAGCTTCAAATGAGAAGATATTTCTGTCCTGCACTCCAGCTGAGCTTTGGCTGTAGCCACCTCCCTGGCTGCAGTTAGTGGGAATGGCAACTAAACTCCCATGGGATGCTCTCCATCCCTTCATTCCCCAGCCTGGCTTGGGGCTAGGGATTCCTCTGAGCAGGACCCTTGTTGGACCTCAAGAGGTTCACCTAAGCTTACTTCTCCACCTTCTCCAGGTCACTTGCAGCTGTGCTTTGTGTTCCTGAAGAAATCCTCCAGAAGCAGAAGCCTTGCTCAGCTTCCAGAGTTCATATCCATCTGCCTAATGGTCCACGTTAACCTGATCCCAGGAAGGTTAGAGCTGATCTCCTGAAGATGAAAGGCTTCATGCCTCATTGACAACCAGAAAGACTTTTTTTTTTCTATCTTATTTGCCTTTTTAACCACCAGAAACATCCTGGTGCATCCCTTGCTTAGGATTTAGAGATACAAAGCACATCAAGCTGGGATGGTGACCAGTAAAGAAGAGTTTCATTCTGCTTTTCCTCCACACCTCTATTAGCTCAGAATGCCAAATCCAGCTTGGAATTCAATTCCATGTAATGACCTCTCTCTATCAATATATCACCAAAAAACCCCAGCTCATAACTTCTCAGTTGTCCTGAGGCTCAGCTGAGGCCACAGCTCCATCCATCTTCTTACACTCAGTCTGACCTGAGGAGAACACAGGAGAAAGGAAAGTGCTCTGTGTCATGGTGACATTTTTAAGCCATCCTTCTGAAAGCTTCTCATCTGAATTTGAAGAGGATGGGGCAAGCTCTTGGAGAGGTGCAATGCCCACTGCAGCTGGCAGGGCACTGACTGGCAGATGGACTTGGCATTGCACAGGTAGGCAGCTGGGCAAGCTCCCTAGCTCATTCCCTAACATCCCTCTCTCTTCTTCCCTTGGGCACCCAGGTGAAAGCTCTTCTGGAGGAGATGTTGGAGAAGCTGGCAGAGGAGTTTAACATGGCAGAACTGCTGGCAAAGGTGGAGGAGAGGAGCCCTTACGTGGTGGTTGCCTTGCAGGAGTGTGAGCGCATGAACATCCTCAGCGCCGAGATCAAGCGCTCGCTGCTGGAGCTGGAGCTGGGGCTCAGGGTAGGAGCTCTGGCTGCTTCTGGGGCACCACTGGCAGCTCGTGGTGGGTGGAAAAGGTGCTCAGGGAGGAAAAGGGCTCACTCCCATTCTGTTGGTCAGCACTGCTGGCTGCAAAACCTCCTCAGGTTGACAGATGGCTTGCACTTGGCGTGTTGTCCACAGGCCATGAGGGCAGCACTGGGAGAGGTTAAAGGACACCCAGGGCTGACTTCTTCCTGACAACAGAGAGCAGGCACAGCAGCACTGGGAGAGGTTAAAGTACACCCAGGGCTGACTTCTTCCTGACAACAGAGACCAGGCACAGCAGCACTGGGAGAGGTTAAAGTACACCCAGGGCTGACTTCTTCCTGACAACAGAGACCAGGCACAGCAGCAAGAGGTCACCCAGAAATGGAGATGTGGCTTATTTAAAGGCAAGCCAGAAAAAATCACATCTCTTCACACAGGTACTGAGAGGAGCTTCTAAGAAAAGTCACTAAAGGCCCAAGCTGAGAGGAAATCAAAGGGAAGGACACAATGGCCAGAGCTAGAAGGGAAAAAGCCTAAAAACTCCAGAGTTTTATAAGGGATACAATTCCCTTTGCTGGGTATGAGCCATTTGCTAATGGAAGAGGGTCAGGAGTAGAGACACTGCCCATGATTGCTCCAGCCTGGTAAGAAACTAGCCTGTGCCCCAGGAAAGTTGGACTAGATGACTTCCAGAGGTCCCTTCCAACCCAACCCATTCCAGGATTGATTCTAAGGTAATAGAGCTGTGTTCCTCTTGCTGCTGGCTGTGTCCTCATGGCTTGTGGGCAAGAGGGAGGAGTTGTGGGGCTGGTAGGATGCACATGGCTGGCTTCAGCAGGATGTGCAGGAAGGTTGAGCTTTGAGGCAGGGGAGGTCATCTGCTGAAGCCTCTGCCAGGCAGCTGGTGGGACAAAGGCTGCTGAGTTGCCATGAGGGGAGAATAAACCAGCATGGATCAGGGAGCTGCCCAGCTAGCCCTGCTGTGCTGTGCTCTCACCCTCATTTTGGGGGCAGAAATCATGCTTTAGGTGTCCCTTGTGAGAACAAGCAGCTGCTGGCAGAGCTGTTAATGCAGGTTAGTGTCTGGGGCTGAGCATCTCTGCTGACAGCACTTGGAGGAGGAGAGTTTACATAAGAGGAAGCAGAGAGCTCAGGACAAAATAAACAGGAGACAGAGGAAGCAAGGCTTATTGTTTTGAAGTGAAAAGGAGGAGATTGGGAAATGGCATGCCTAATTTGCATTTTTTTTGAATAATTCATTGTGTCTGTGGAACAGAAAAGTGATTGTTTGGTCCAAAAATAGGAGGCATCCCATGAAGAGGGGGAAAAAAAGGGAATTGCAGTAGACTGCTAGCCATCAAAAGTGACTGGCATCTTGCATCCCAAAGCCCTTTCTTCTGGATGACTTCAGGGAGACCTTCAGGGTTTGGAACCTTTGGCATCTTAGTGGTGTAGCCAGGGTGATTCTGAACCATCCTCCAAAGTGAGGATGATAACTGGTAGAGAAGGAGGAAGCCAGACCCAATTTGGTAAGGCTAGCTGGGTATTTCTTAGATATAAGGAGGAATTTCTTCCCTGCAAGGGTTGTTCAGTTTTGGCCCAGGCTGCTCAGGGAGGTGCTGGAGTCACCATCTTTGCAGGGGCTGAAGAAACATCTGGATGCTCTCCATGGGTTAGTGGTGTGGAGGTGATAGGGATGCTTGGACTGGATGAGCTTAGAGGTCTCTTCCAACCTTCCTGATTCTGTGCTTCTCAAGTGAAAATAACCTGACTGAGACATCAGTTGGTGGCCAGAGCCTGCTCCTCTGGAGGGAACTTCAGGCTGGGCAGGCTTCCCTTCAAGGGAATCTCTCAGAGGAATGACATCCAGCATTTTGGGGTGGGGGTGGGGAAAAAAGAAGAGTAATTTGGCTCATTGCTGACACACTTTAGTATTCAGTATCTGAAATGCAAATGTATGCAGAATTGTGTTTGGCCAGCTCGAGGAGAGAGAGAGCTGCTACAGATGCTTTGAACCCTCACAGGAGGTTCCAAGGAGTCTGCTGGAGTGTACAGCCTTGGAAAATTGCTTTTCTTCAGCCTCCCTGAGAATTACATCTGCTAATGCATTTGTTTCCTGCAAGCCCAACCAGACATGATAGATGAGAGGGGTGTGCTTAAAGCAATTTAACTCCTTGCACACCTCCTGCTGTATTTTTACCTCCTTTATAGTCCTTTCCACGAGTCCAACATGCTCCTGGTGCTCACTGCTAGAAGTTGCTGTGGTTGTGTCTCCTGCTGTGACTATGGCAGTGCTTTGTCCCTCAGATCTGGACCACACCAAGGTCCTTGCTCCTGCCCTGCCATGGTCTAGCTGTGATCTTGTCCTGCTGCAGATCAGAGCTCTGCAGCATGGGAATAAACTGCAAGGAGATCCTGAACTGCTCAACTCCACCAGGCACTGCTAAACATCTCTTGGCCTTGCTTGAAGTGACATGAAACCTTTGCTCCAGCTCCCCAGTTAAAGGGCACCTCTGCTGCCCTCCTGGCTGCAGGCACTCAGCTCCTGGGCTAGAAAAGTTGGGATGTGTTCATGTGAGGAGACTGAGCCAGTTCCCCCTCCCCTGCTCCTCAAGCAATGGCTCAGCTGATGTCAGTTCATCTCTCCAAAAGCACTCAGCCTGGGGCAAAGAGCAAGTGGAAGTCAGATCCATTGCAGTGAAAGAAGGAGACAAACCCAAGGATTTAGGATGCCAACAGCAGCTGGAGGTCTCCACACACAGCCTTCAGGAGCTTGGTGTGAGCAGAGAGCTCTGCTGTGCCAAGGACACTCCCGATGGTGCTGGGCACAATGGCCTGGGGCATGCTCCCCAAGCAAAGAGTTGCTCTGTGTGTCCCTCAGTGCAAGCTCCTGGGGCTCTCTGAGCTGCCCTCTCAGGGATGCTACCATCCAGGCAGCTGGATGCAGCAGGAATTGTCCTGGTTTCAGAGTAGCAGAGGTTCAAGAGAGCTGCTGCTCCTGCTTGCAGAACCTCTGCTGAGCCAGGCAGTGATGTTCTAGCAGAGCTAGAGCAGCTTTGGAAAAGCTTTAAACTCAGTTCAGTGCTGGCTGAAGGCAAAGTCAAGCCTCTGTCTAGCTCACTTGGCTGAATCATATCTTAATTGCTTGTGTGCTTCCCTGCTGGGAGAGAAACTGTGATTACACTTGCAGACAACAGGGCAAGTCAGAAGAAAGACTTGCACTGCACAGTAAGAAAGGAGGAGAGGGATAGGGCTTGGACATGAGCATTTTGGGACACTTTTGGAGTAGATCCTCCTGTAGGTGTGCAAACACCTCTGCAACTCTACCTTCCAAATAGCTTCAGTCAAGGAGAGTCAAGAGAAACAACAGTGGCACAAGCTGAGGGGCTTACTGCCCCTCTCTTGCACAGCTCTCCCCCTCCAAGTAGTATTGTTAGAGGAGGGAAGGTGAGGATGTAGGAACATGCCATAGAAGGTGTTGAGCCAAACCCCAGCCTCCTGAAGAGATGCAGAGGATGTGAACACTGCTGGCTGTTCTTTGACACTAGGACTTGATGAGCTTCAAGGTCTCTTCCATGGTTTAGTGGTATGGGAGTGATAGGTTGATGGTTGATGGTTAGACTTGATGATCTTAGAGGTCTCTTCCAAGCTTTGTGATTCTGTGATTCCAACCTTAATGGTTCTGTGCTCCTTCCACAGTTCCTAGCTCAGCTTGTGCTTTCGAGCAGGCTTTGTTCCCTTTAAACAGTGCTAATTGCAGCCTTTCTCTCTCAGGGAGAGCTGACCATGACAAGTGACATGGAGAGCTTGCAGAACTCCCTCTTCTTGGACATGGTGCCTGAGTCCTGGATGAAGAAGGCTTACCCTTCCACAGCCAGCCTGGGCACATGGTTTGCTGACCTCCTCGCTCGCATCAAGGAGCTGGAAGCCTGGACAGGAGACTTTTCCTTACCCCCTTCCGTGTGGCTGGCTGGCTTCTTCAATCCCCAGTCCTTCCTGACAGCCATCATGCAGTCCACAGCCCGAAGGAATGAGTGGCCTTTGGATAAGATGAGCCTGCAGTGTGATGTGACAAAGAGGAGCAGAGAAGAGCTGGCCAGCCCTCCTCGGGAAGGAGCATACATCCATGGCTTGTTCATGGAAGGGGCACGCTGGGATGCACAGGTGAGCTCCCCAAGGCTTGAGAGAGAGAAGCCATGGCTCCTGTGTCCTCAGGCCTTGCTGTTGTACTCTGGGGAGGTTCTCAGCCCTGAGAGATGCTCACCAGAAAAGGGAAAGGAGAGGACTGGGATTTGCTGCATCTTCACATCTCCAGGGATGAAGGGGTGGGATGTGCCCAATCCAGGCCACAGGACTAAAAAATTAACCACCTCCTTTAGCCATCCTCTTCTGAGGCCAAATAAGGCTTGTGTGAAGCTCTGACCTTCCTGGTCAGTGTGGGCACAGGCTGATGGCTCAGCAGGGGTGCTGGTGGGGATGGCTCTTGCTGCTCTTCTTTCCCTGTCTGGATGTGGTCCAGCACTTTCCAGTGGCAGTAGAGCCAGCCCCAGGGCAGCCAAGGTGAGACCCATACCCAGCAAGCTGGGCAGCTGGAGGGCAAGCTTCTCCACTTGCTCTTTCCTGCCCATAGAGCTGTCAGCACTCCTCTCCCAGCAGCATCCCAGAGGAGCAGGATTGTCCCTGTCATTCCTTGTGACACTTGTCAGCTGTTAGGAGTGCAGGCTGCAGAGCAAGAGCCATTAGGCTGACAAATCCCCACTGGGCCTGGGTCCTCCCAGTTGCTTGTTGTGTGGTCCCAGTTTGTGCTGCTCCTGAGACTCAAGTGACAGTGATTCATGCAGCTCCTGCTGCCAGGGAAGGCTGATCAAAGTGGCTCACCCACAACCTGCTTCTCTCTGTCAAGTTTGCCCTCTCACAAGAAGAAATAACATGTCAGAGGCAGATCTTCAGAGGTTTAACCTTGAAGATCCTCCTTGATCTCTTGTGAGGCTTAGGCATGAGATGCTGAGAGGAGAGGCCATGGCTCTTCTGGCCCAGCCTGACCTTGCAGTTCAGATCTCAGGCTTTTTGGGTGATTTCCATCTCCCTCTCTGCAAATGCTTTCCACAGAATCTAAATCCCAGCATGGGGAGGGTTGGAAGGGACCTCTAGGGATCATCCAGTCCATCCCCTCTGCTCCAGCAGGCTCACCCCCAGCAGCTTGCCCAGCATCACCTCCAGGTGCCTTTGGGATCTCTCCACACAAGGAGACTCCCCAAGCTCTCTGGGCAGCCTGGGCCAGGGCTCTGCTGTGATGCCATACCATGCCCAGCCTTCAGATTGCTTGTTGAGAAGCAGAAGTGAAGACTTCTTCAGGATCTGAGGCTTTTGAGGCCTCAGGGGCTTTCCAGCAGGTGTGCTGTGCTAGGAGGTAGGGAAAAAAAATCCTTCCAGCTTCCTTTCTGCTGCTGACAGTGAGGAAAAAATGCAGCTCAGCCCAGACAGAACAAAATGCTGTGCTCCACAGAGAGAGTGGAGCTCTTGTTAACCCAGAAACAGGTCAAAGAGATGTGGGGCAAGCTGATCGGAAGGAATTGGCAGCAGGAACACAAGAAAAACCCTGGGAAGAGCTGATCCAAGTCCAGCCTCTGGCTGTGGGGTTCAAGAGGAGCTGTTTGCTCACTAGCTCCTTTGCAAGGGCTCAGGAGATCTCCTGAGGGTTTGCTCAGCAGGCTGGAGCTCCTAAAGCAGAGCTCAGGGGGCAGATGGCATTGGTGCCATTCAGGGCAGGTGTGTGGCAAGAGGGATTCCTCTCCCTCAGTCAGTTGCAGCGTTAGATGGGCTAGCAGAGAGGTTGAATATCATCCCCAGCTATCATCTAAGAGCATTGGAGGTACTACTAATGGTATGTGAAGCTGAGCTGCAGCAAGAGGCACTTCCACACTGACAAAGTTGGGTTTCTGCATGTGTTTTCCTCCATTTAAGCTCTTTTGGAGGCTGTCCTGGGCACTGACTGCTGCTAAGTCATCTTCTTGTTGGGTCTCCTCGGGCAGCTTCTGTTTCTCTTCCCAAGTTAGAGCCACAAGCCATTGATTTCATCCTCCTCCTGGGTCAGGCAGCCTGCAGAAGGAGAAGGAGGACTTGGTAAGCTTCTTCAGGATGCTCTGTGCTGTTGTGGAGTGGAGCCAAGCCTGTGATCCACACACTCCTTGGCCAGATGAGTCTAGCCCAGCTCATGCTCCTCTACATTGTGATGGGTGCTGAGATGCTTGCTTGGTGCCCTTTAGACTCTGTCCAGGTGAAGGTAGTTCTGCATCCCAAGCACCCTTCAGGTGTCCAGCACTGCCCCTAGCAGAAGCAACCCTTCCCAAATGGTTCTTCTAGCTTAACAAAACCTTCAGTAAGAGCTCCCAACTGAGGCTTGTTCTTCTTTGCTTTCTAGGCTGGGCTGATCACAGATGCCAGGCTCAAGGAGCTGACCCCAGCCATGCCTGTCATCTTCATCAGAGCCATCCCTGCTGACAAACAGGACACCAGGAGCACCTACCCCTGTCCTGTCTACAAAACACCCCAGAGAGGACCAACTTATGTCTGGACTTTCAACCTCAAGACTAAAGAGAAGCCTTCCAAGTGGGTGCTGGCTGGGGTGGCATTGCTGCTGCAGGTCTAGGCTCAGCTCACAGTGTCTTCTCAAGCTCCATCTTTCTGGGTGCTGGGCACACAGCCTGCAAGGAGGGAGCAGACATGCAGAGGGACACAGGGAACAGTTTTTTGACTGCTGTGAATCAAGATCCTGGAATTCTTACACTATGGAGCACTGGAAGATCCCAACCCACAGCCAGATCTTCCACACCCAAACAGCTCAGATCTGAATGGAATGGTTATTTCTCTTCCATGATCTAAAGTAGCTGTATAGAATCCCCAAATTCCAGCATGGTGGAAGGGGACCTCTGGGCATCATCTAGTCCACCCCCCCTGCTCCAGCAGGATTACCCCCAGCAGCTTGCTCCCCTCTGCCTCTGCTCTGCTCCAGGCTCAGCAGCCCCAGGGCTCTCAGCCTTTCCTCCTGCCACAGATGCTCCAGTGCCTTCAGCATCTTTTTAAGTCTCTTTTGACCTTCTCCACAATCCTTAGCTAGTCCAGGCACCTGCGAAATTCCTCAGACCTTATTCTTTTCTCTATATCAGTGTTCCTGTGTCCTATGTGTGATGTTGGGAGTTGAGATGCTGTGGATAGAAACTGTTCCTTCTCTAATATTCCTGTCACCTTTAGAAACACCCAAAATGTGTGTTAATATTCAATATGCTTAATGTAATCAAGAGTAAAAATACAGCACGGGGAACACTGAAGAAGAAAATGGCATAATGATAGAAATTTACTAATAAAAAGCACTCTTCCTGGCTTAGTCTCTCCCAGAGTTGCCTGGGACTCTGTATCCCATCTCCTGCAGGGCTGCTGGGACCAGCACAGCCCTTTGGGGAGCTGCAGGTAGGATCACAAGTGAAGGTGACTGAGAACTGATGTGTTTCTTGAGCAGAAAGCACCCAGAAGGAGGATTGAGCTGTGCACTCCTGCATGAGGCCAACAGACATCCTGTTTGCAGGCAGCTGGGGGCTTAGCAGGAGATCCTCTCTTGCTCTGAGCAACACAGCAGCTGTCATCCTGCAGGAATGAGGAGATGTAAAATCCTTCTCTTGGCACTTCTGGCTGAAAGGAAGGTGGGAAAAAAACTTTCTGAGAAGAACTTCCTTTAATTGCCAGGCAATGTCTCTGAGGTACAGCCCTCCCCAAAAAGTTAATGATGAAGCAGCTTGTTATGGCTCAGCAAGAGACATCTGCCAATTCCTCCTGAGAGGGGAGAGAGCTGTCTTCAGCTTTAAAATGCCTCTTAACCCATCAATGAGGTAGCAGAGCCTGTACACTACCCCACTAATGAGGAGCAGGCTGGGAAAGCTCTGCTGGTGAATGAAAGCCTTCCCCATTTCAATTAAAACCTGCCAATTAGGGCTGTGATGGAAGCTGGGCACTTCCCACCTTGGGTCCATGAGTAGTTCACCATGCAGGAGGTTGAGCTGCAGAGCACTGCTGAGTTAAACACAGCACAAGCAGGAGCAGAATGTCATCACCATGGGCAGGCTTTGGGAACACAGCTCCGGGGAGGGCTCCATCCATGCTCTTCCCAAGCGCTTTTTCCAAGCACTGCTGGCTGCAAAGGCCAATTTGGGACAGACCAGAGCAGTTGCCAAAGGCACAGCACAAGGACTCCTCAGGAGGTAGAAGCTGCAAGACACGATTCTTTCTGTGCTGTCTTTTCTCCTGCAGAGTGATCCTGTGTGCCTGCTCCAAACCATGGGCGCCATTCAAGCTAGTGTGTGTGCAGAGCTGCTGAGTGGAGGCCAGAGGAGAGCAGTTCAGGGCAGCAATATGGCCAAGGCTGAGCTGTTGGTTCAGGGAGTCCTTGCATCTCCTCTTCGGGGCTCCTCTCTTGCCACAGCCAGGGGCAAGTTGCCCAGAGAGCATGAGCTTAGGCAGGCAGGAGTTCTTCATCCTGGAGCCGTGAGCTGCCCAACGCAGCTGCGTTCTCAGCAGCATGGCCTCAAGGCTTGGAATTGCTGCTTGTTCTAGGACACACGGATTAGTCCCAGCATCTGTCCAATGGATGTTTAGGATTGTGCGGAGACAGCGCTGCTGGAAGCGCTCCAAGAGTCGTAGGTGGTGGCCATAGATGAGCCATGCTTGGGAACCATAGAAAAGAGTAGACAGCACAATGGCTCTAGAAACACTGAGCTTTGGACTTTTCTTCAAGTGTTTATTTCACCAGACTCTTTGATAGAGTTTTCCCAAAGCACTCTATGCCTTTGCTAGCCTATTGTCTATCTCTCTGTCAATCTTACCATCCGAGGAGATGAGGCTGCCTAGGGAATTAAACTGTTGGACTGATTTAAGTTCTGAATCACCAATGATGATATGAGGATGATGAAAAACTTCCTGAGGTGCAGGTTGATATAAAACTTCTGTTTTCTTTAAGCTAACTTGCAGCCCCAAAAGCTGAGCAGTGGCTGCAAAGCAGGACGTTAAACGCTGCAGAGCTACTTGTGTCTGGGCAACAAGGGCAGTGTCAGCAGCATAAAGCAGCTCCTGGACAAGATGGTTCATGGTTTTAGTCTGGGCCTTCAAACACCTTAGGTTAAATAGGCTTCCATCAGTATGATATCTAATGGAGATACCATCCTGGTCATCCAATTCTGCCATGGCCCTTTGGAGCATCATGCTGAAACAGTGTGAGTAGAGTTGGTGCAAGAACACAGCCTTGTTTCACACCATTAGTTATTACTTACAGTATCAAAAGCCTTGGTGAGATCAACAAAGGTTACATAGAGAGCTCTGTTCTGTTCCCTACATCTTCTGGTTCAAGATCTTCTGGTTCAGGAGCAGAATTAGAGTGAATGCATTGTGCTGTGCAGAACTTTACCTGCTTAGTCCTCCTTTGGTGTTTCTTCAAAGCTTCTCAGTGCTCTGTAAGTAACATTCCATGCCATTCCAGAGACTCTTGTCATCATGCTGCTTCTCTTTTAAACTCCCTTCTCTTCTCCCAGCATCCTAGAACCTCTTTCTGCTCCCTGCTCTCCTCCAACATCTCCCATACCTGCAGGAAGCTGAGGGATTCCCCAGGCACTGCTTGCTCTTTCCAGAGCACCAGCCTGGGCTCTTGTCTTGCCAGCTAAAGAAGAATGGGATGTTGACAACAAAATGGAGCTGATTGTTTTATTATATATATCTCTATCTATCTATCTTCCTGCATAATTCACCAGTTGGGCAGGCAGGGGAGTGGGGGGGAAAATATTTATAGCTACTAGAAATGGCACCAGGGTGCTCATTCTTCATCCTTGGAAAATCATCACAAGAAGGACTTAGCTGCAAAAGAAGGAGAGTGAATAATTTGGTACTTAAGGAGGGAGAAAAAGCTCTGACAGGTGTGAGATTTTTCCAGCCCTATCTGCCCAAAGCAGACAATGAAAAGAGAGCTGCCCAAGCTCTTCCTTAGGAGCAAGGCATTAGTCCCAGGGGATGCTGTGCTGGAGGTAGCCACCCATGCAACATCTCTTTGGACTGAGCAGTGAAGAGTCCTGTCCCCAAAGCCAGGACAGCCCAGGGCTGAGCCTCTGGGGCTGGTGGAGCTCAACACTTGGGATGATATCCAAGGAAGAGCTGAGGCTGCTCTGGAGCAGGGCAGGCAGCTGGGGTGGGCAGAGAGCACTGTGCAGCTGCAGCAGGGCACTTTGGCAGCAGCTGCTCGTTGCTTATTTTCAGGACAAGCTAGAGACTCCAAGAAGTGACTTTTCCATCACTTGGAACAGTCTCCAGACCCAGCTCTGAGGTTGCTCTCCTGCCTTGCATCCCCCTCAGCCCTAACTCCTGTCCTTCATCCCAGCTTCACCACACAGCTCCCCAGGCCTGCTGCTACCCCAACCCTTCCTTCTCCACAAAACCCAACACTGGCATTAAACTAAGTAAAGATAAAGATTTAGAAAAGCAGGTTAAGTATTTCTGGGCCAAAGAAACCCTCCTGCAGCTAGACTTTTGCTCCTCAAGGCAGAAGAAGTGTGGCCAACAGTTCTCTGGTGTTCACACACCACCTTCTCCTGCTTGAAGGAGCTGGGAAAAGAGAGAAGCCAGGGGGTTCTTTACCCCAAAAGTGGCCACATTTTTCTAGGCTGACTTTTCTTTCAACCCAAGGTGATTTCTCACACATTTTACCACTCTTCTGGATCTACCAAAGTACCCTGAGCCAACTGGCCAAGGAGCCCAGGACACACCAGGTCAGACTGAGCTGGGGAAGATGCTTCCACACAAGCTCAAGCCTCTGTGTCCTGTGCCAGGAGCTCAGTCACATCCTCTGTCTGCACACAGCTTACCTCTCATCCTTTCTGTCTGCATCTCCTGCCACTTCCCAGCCCCCTGGGAAGCTTCTTTTGGGGCCTGGCTCCTCCAGAGCTTTGTGGTCAATTAGTTCCCTCCAGCCTGCTGACACTTTCCAAAGGGATGAAAGTGAAAGAAGGGCAAATGGTGCTGTTGAACACTAAATAATAGGTAAAATAGACTCCATGCTGCCAGGGCACAGAAATGACTTTTGCCTAGCCTGGGAGGGTTGGACCTGCTGCAAATGATAATTGGTAGGAGAGCAGACATCAAAGCCAAAGCTTCCCAAGTGCTTTGTCAGGGTGTCCTCTATTGCAGGGTTAAGCAGCTCCATTCTGTGTCTCCCAGAGCAAAGGAAGGTGGAGATGAAAGGAGAAGCTGGAGGCACAGCTTAGTTCTCCAGGGGCAAACTGGAGCTCTTCTCAGCCACTGGCACTGCCCAGAGGTGCCAAGGGCTCCCTGCTCCCTTCTTTACAGAACAAACCCCATCAGCTAGGTGCACAGCACTTTCTACAGGGGCATCAAACCCATGGAATTAGCTGATTAGATCCATGTTTGTTATTGGGCATTGTTTCCAAAAGTGACTCCTAATTGTCCCAGACAAATCTCCACATCTATTTCACAGAATCCTAGACTGGTTTGGGTTGGAAGGGAGCTCTGGAGCTCATCTAGTCCAACCCCCCTGCAGTGGCCAGGGACATCCCCAACTAGAGCAGCTTGCCCAGAGCCCTGGCAAGCCTCACCTGCAATGCCTCCAGGGATGGGAACTCAACCACCTCCCTGGGCAACCTGGGCCAGTGTTCCACCACCCTCGTGGGGAGCAACTTCTTTCTAATGTCCAGTTTAAATCTACTCCTCTCCAATTTAAAACCATTGCCCCTTGTCCTTTCCCTGCAGGCCTTTGCAAACAGGCCCTCTGCAGCCTGCTTGGAAGTTCCCTTTAGGTCCTGGAAGGTCACTAGTAGTTCCCCTGAAGCCTTCTCTTCTCCAGGCTGAACAATCCCAGCTCCCTCAGCCTGTCCTCATTTAGCTTGGTCATGGCTGGGAACCTCATTTAAAAAGCTTTTTTAGGCAGGAGAAGACATGCATGGAGTTACAGCATCTCTCCTAATTGGAGCACTGGTGTGCCTGCTGGTGCAGAAGGATTGTCTGAGGCTAGAAATGCTTTTGCATGAAGGTTTGGAAGCTTCAGGGTTCACTTTGAGGACATTAAGCTCCCCAAGCTTCATTTCCCATCATTTCCCAGCAGCTCTGGCTAACTGGGGAGCTCTCAGTTGACTTGAGGTTAGCAAATGTGGTGTCCATCTACCAGAAGGAGGATGTGGAGAAGCTATAGTCCTGGCAGCAGTTTGACCTTGGTGCCAGGGAAGGTTATGGAGGAGATCATCTTGAGGGCTAGCACATGGACCAAACTTCTTCCCTCCCTTGATTTAAAGTTATCCTGTTCCACAGAGTCCTTCTGTGAGGGCAACAGCTACTCTGAGGTGCAGGTAGCTGGCCCATCCTGTCCTGGGGAGCATGGCAGGGCTGGCTAGGCACTGCTTTTGTTCATTCCAAAGGAAGGAGGTGGCTCCTCTCTGAGAAAAGGAGGAATTGTCTCCTGTTGCATGGAGAGCTTTTGAATTGCAATGCAGCAGAGCCCAGACATTGACTAATAGGCTCTCCAGCAGGTGCTAATTTGAATTTATCTTGGGGAAGGAGACGTGATGGGGAAGGGAAATTAATCACAGAATCCTGCACTGGACTAAATCCATTTCTTCAGCTCTTTGATCTGTCCAATTCCTTGCCAATCATGGCACCTTGGAGAAAGATCTCCAATGAAAACTTCATTAATGAAGATAACAAGAAAATGAAACATAGAGGTNAGCAGGGAAACAGCACAGCTTTGCTCTGAGTGCAGTGGAGTGAGCTACAAACAGCCTGAGAGAGCTGAGTTAGAAGGGGAGATGAAACCAAAGGCCAAGCTGGCTGCCAGATTCCTCTGCTGGGAAAGCTTTCCCATCAGGGCTGGCTGACTCTCTTTAAGTTCCAAGCCAGCTCTGCATTTCCTTAGGCTCAGCTCCCTCCAACATAGGCAGAAGAGCTAGAGCACCCCATCCCTCTTCAAGGTTCTCATTCCCCCACCCAGTCCTTGGAGATTGGGGTAGGAGCATCTCTTCAGTGCCATAGACAGGAGGATGTTGCTGTGTAAACAGCATCACTGAGAGAGCCTGGCTAAATGCCTCTTTATTTTGCTCACAGCAGGCAGCTCAATTTGTCTCTAATGAGCACTAACAGGCTCTCCTGCTATCACTCAAGGCAATTGCTCTGGACTCACTAGTTGCATACAGACAACTTGGATCACCAGCTACCAGCCTGCATGGCAATTCCTGATGGAACACTGGGCAGCAGCCACCATGCCCATAGGGAGAGGTCAGCCAACAGCTTCATGTGATCCATCAGCCTGGCAAGTGGCACTGCAGGCCCTCAGAGAGGGCTCTGGGGCTTCTGCTCGATGGCAAGTTGAATCCTAGAATGGGCAGGTTGGAAGGGACCCTAAAGATCATCTAGTTCCAACCTCCCCACACTGAGCAGGGATGCCAATCACTAGCCCAGGTCACCCAGGGCTGCATCCAGCCTGGCCTTGAACACTGCCAGGGATGGAGCAGCCACAACCTCTCTGGGCAACCTGGGCCAGTGCCTAACCACTCTCTGGGGAAAGAACTTCCTCAGAATCTCCAATCTAAATTTCCCCTCCTTCAGTTTATAGCCATTCCCCCTTAGCCTATCACAGTCTGACCCCTTAAAAAGTCTCTCCCCTTCTGTCTTATAATCCCCCTTTAGGTACTGGAAAACTGCTCTAAGATCCCCTGGAAGCCTTCTCTTTTCCAGGCTGAACAACCCCAACTGTCTCAGCCTATCCTCATAGGGGAGGTTCTCCAATCCTTTAATCATCTTTGTGG
>VWZO01000504.1:5891-21819 GCA_013396975.1 Bucco capensis | reverse complement strand
GATGGCAACTCCCTCACCTTCCCCACTGATGCTGTGGCAGCAGGACTCAGCAGCAGATGGGAATCAGGCTCAGGGCTGGAGCCTGCAGTCAGGAACTCTTGGCTGGAGATGGAAGGCAGAGCAGAGAGAGTCCTGCAGCAGCAGAGCTGAGCTGCTGAGCCTCAGCAGGAGAGTTCCCACTGCAGCAGCCCAGAGAGCTCAGGTGCTCAAGCTGCAGGGACAGGGGAGACCCAAACCTCTCCTGCTTGAGATTTGCTGCTCATTAGGTGCTAAATAGCTTCATCCTGCACCTGCCTTGCTTGGGGCTTAGGCTTTGGGGAAGAGATCCCAAGGGCCAAGCTGGCCAAAAGAGCTTTGTCTCGCTGCCAGATCTACCCTGGCAGGTGATGGAGTTCTCTTGGTGCTGGATCCCTGGAGCATTAAGCCATGGGATGCTCTCTCAGCAGCATTCCTCTGAAGCTCTGTGCCAGAGGAGGGTGAGGGCAGAGCTGTGGCACCACGAGATGAGGAGAGCTTCAGGCAAGCACCACTCACTGTGCCTGCTCTCCTTCCTCCATCCCCAGGCCTGGGCTCTGGCAGGCTGCTGCTACCTCCAACACTGTGATTTCCAGCAATCCTGCCCAATTAGCAGCTAAGGTAAGCAAATCTGCATCATGCTGAAGGCAAATTAATCTGAAAATGGAGATATAAAAATCTGACATTTCCTCCACAAATGCAAGAGAAAAACCTTGCCACATTTCCCTGAGTCCTGCTCTGAGCTGGAACAGAGCTAATCCTGCTCAGGGATCTGACTTCCCAGCTCAGTGCTGCACTCTCTGCAGCTCCCAGCATCTTCTCCTAGCAGGGACAGCAGTGCCTGGGGAGAGTTGCTGCCAAGGCTTGGGCTGCACAAAGGCTCTGCCTTAGCCTTGCTCCTGGGCACAGCAAGGGCACTGCTCCACCTTGGGCTGCAGAAAGGCACAGGTGACAGCTGCAGGGAGGAGAGGACAGGAGAGGTGACCCTGAACTGACCAACAAGGGATTCTAACCCATGGATGGCATGATAAAGCTGAGGGTCAAGTCTCTTCTTTGCTGGCCAATATCTGAAGAGGACTCTGTCCTTCTGCCTTTGATCGTGATCCATCTGTTCCTGAATCCAGTTCCCATCTGCTCTGAGTCCAATCTGGGATTTCCCCAGTGCTGCCACAGCATCAGTGGTGACAGTGATGGAATTGCCACCAGGGCTGGAGTTGCTCTTGGTTTACATCTATTGCTATCTAGTTCATGTTATTGCTATTATTTCCATTCAAGCTGCTTTATTTTCCTTTCCCAACCCATAAATCTCTCTTTTATTCCCTTTGGGAAGGCAGAGAGAGCTTCTCTCCCTCACCTAGTGACCAGCTGCCTGGACACATTGCTGTGTGAGCTGCTCTAGGTGCTCCTGCTCTGGCAGGGGGGTTGCACTAGATGATCTTTCTAGGGCCCTTCCAACCCCTAACATTCCATGATTCTATGATCCTTGACATCCAGCTAACCACAGCAGCAAGAAGCCCTAGCCTCAGAGCTGGTAGCAAGGAGAACACAGTTCCACCCTGGGTGGGAGCAGCTGGAGCTGTTAGGAGTGAGGAAGATGCTCTGACCTTTTTGGCCCTCCTCATATCCCAAAAGAATACCAGAGGCAAGTGCAGCATTCAGGAAAAGCTCCTACTGAAGCCTCCAGGGCTATGGCACAGCTGAGAAGCAGAAGGCTTTGAGGCTGGAGGATCAATCAGACCTTGTGAAGGCAAAATTAAAGGAGGGCAAGTCACAACTCAAAGCTTACAGGCTGGAGTGGCAAAGTTTTACAGCAAGCAGTAAGGCCTGGGCTGCTCCCTCTGCTCTGGTGATGAAATGAGGGTAAATAAATAGCTAAGCATAATGACTCTTCCACAGCTTGCAGCCTTCAGGTTAATAGATGCTCTTTAACTGCACACAGAAATAGAGATATCTACCTTTCAAATGCTGCTTACAAAGCTTGGGAAGGCTGCCAAGAAGATGCTGTTGGGGTTGGTTGGTTTTTTTTTGTTGTTCTTGGGTTGCTTTTATTTTTCCTTCCCCCCAATAGATCTCAAAAAAGCAGCACTTTCTATGTTGAAATTGCCTTTATTCTTTTTTAATCCATAAATAGTTGTTACTGACAAAAGTGGAAAAAATCCTTAAGACTCTAAATTTATACTAAACTGATAATATTTCCTGTTTACAGTACATACAGAATGTGCTTTTACAGGTAAGTATAACAACAAGAAGAATACAGAGGGGGGGAAAAAAAAACAGTCAAGTACTGCTCATCTTGAAGCTCCTTTGCATGAGTCTGTGCAGAGGAACAGCTACAAATGTCACATCCTCTTCAGTACTACTGGGGAATAAACATGGAATCCATCAACTGGGCTAAAGCACAGAAAAAGATCCACTGAACCCCTCTCAGGAAAGAATTGTCCCGTGTCCCCCCCCCCAAAAAAAAAGAACTAAAAAGATTACAGTAAGAAGTGTTCTTGCTCAGAGCCAAGAAACTCTTGCTACAAAAGAAAGGTTTGCAGACAGAAGGTTGAGAGGAGCTGGCCTGAAGAAGATGGGCAGAGAGGGGTGGGCTGGTGGGACTCACCCTGCAGCAGAAGCTGGTGGGGATGGAGACCTCCTGGACATTGTGTGGTCATGGTGGAGATGTGGGACTGCAGCTTCCAGCAGAGATCTCAGTCAGAGTTAGGCTAAGGTGCTCAAAGGGGATGCTCCAACCTTGCCCCTTGCCCCTGGCTTGCCAACGGGGGAAGTGTAGGTTGAGTTTTGGACCAGTTGGGTTTGGGGCTTGGTGAGGACACCTCCTTGACAGCCATCAACCAGCTAAAAGAAGCTGGGAATTCTACCTCCTACCATCCACTTACAGACCAGAAGCAGCAGCAGCCCCAACACAAGCTTATTGCTAGAAACACCTTGGATGAAACTAGTTAAGCTCCTTTGTCACTGGGCTGAAGCACACTTGAAGATGAAGCCTGCATGCATCCAACACATCTCTGCAGAGTCCCTCCTTGCAGACCAAGCACTCAACCTGAAACAAAAGCAGGAGAAGCTCCTTCTCCATCACACGAACTGGAGGTGGCAAATTGATCACAAAGACAAGTACAGTTACCCTCTTTTGTGATGAGTTTGTTGAAGAAGATGAAGACATCTTCTTCCTAGCTAGCAGGAATCCAAAACTCGAAGCAGTTTAGAGTCCTATCTCATAAAACCCCCTGGATGCCATGTTCTTGCAGATTCCTGGTGGGAATGAGTGTATCTGATAGACACAAGAAGAGAACTCTGCATGTGTGGAGCTCCCAGCCATGGGAGCAGCTCTGCAGCCAGCAGACAGACATCAAACCTAGGCCAGGAAAGGAGGGCTTGCTCCTGGATAAGTATCCCTGCATCTTCCCACCCACCCACCCCATCCCATCCCCAAGTAACAGCTCATCATTTATAAAAGGAACATGAAAACATTGAAAAAGACTTTTGTTTCTCCTTAAAACACAATTCACTGGAGTTAGAAGACTTCTGTGACAAAGATTCTCTATTCCTTGTGGTGATCTGTGTGGTTCATTTAAAAAGAGTTAGTTCTCCACCTTTTGGAGAGGGAATCAGGAGGAGCTTGGAAGCTCAGGTGGGTACAGGATCAGGCAGGACTTGGCTGCCCTTTGGAGTGTGGCTGTGTGTATCTATCCCAGGTACCTCCATGGAGCTGTGCTCGTGAGTTGGACACAAGCCAGGGCAGCTCCCTCTTCTCTCTTGCTGCTTGGGGAATGCAAAGAAGAACCAATTGATAGGAAATGAGATCAACTTTCCTCTACATCACCCTCCTCCCAGTCCCTGCACATGCACTCTGGGAGCTGGCTGCTTCCCAGGTGTCTGCTCCCACGTGACAGCTCCATTCCTCATGGATTGAGCAAGGCAGCTTCTGTTCTCCTGGGCAGAGGAACGTGGCTGCTGCTTGCTTTTCCTCCTGAGTGCAGCATGCTTCTGGTGACTTGGACATGAAGGAGAAGCAAGCAGAAAGCTCACAGTGCAGGTAACAGCATCCCCTTTGAGCTGCTGCCTGCTGGGGACCCTGACCAGGAGGAGAGCCAAGGGAGATCCAGGGAGCTGCATCCCCTCCCAGCCCAGGGCTCTCAATCTGGATTGCAACACACCAGACATGCTGGGACAGGACAACAAGGTTGACAACAAAATGCTTTGCTGCTCTACAGTGTCTGTGGTCAGAAGGTCTCCAAGCACTTGGTACACATCATGGTATGAAGGCTCAGAATGCCTCTGAGGAGCAGGAAGGTGTTAGCATTCCCATCACCTCTTGGCCACAGGGAACCAGGCTGTGGCTGGTGACACCCAGCCCTGGACCAAGTGTCCTTTCAGTGGGAACCTCTCAGAAGGAGGAATAAGGAACAGAATGATGTCAAAACACCTGTGTGTGTGTGTGCTGGAATGCCATTGCTCTAGCTGCCAACCCATGCCAGCACACAGAGCAAGCCATGGGAACACAGGATGCCCAGGAGCAACTCATGGTCAGCCAAGGCATGGTGCCTTCCCAGAGACATTCAGTGCCCATTTGCTGTGGTGATGGCAGAGTCCCTGCAGAGATCAGCCTACAAAAGGCTTTTGGATGGTTCTTCTGGGACCTGTCTGCTTGAAACATTGGAGTGGGTGGGAAAGATGAGGCAATGGAGCTAAGAATTCTTTGGAGGATTATTGCCCAGAGAGGACAACTTAGCAGAGGGCCTGTGGTGTTTTATCAGCCACAGAGAAGGCTCTGAGGTCAAGTGGCCTGGAGCACAGCATCTGCACAGGCTACTCGAGTGAAAAACTGGCCATATTTGCATCTGCTCCAGCAGCTTCTGAGTTCACAAAGGGAACATTCAGATGGAGAACGGAGCTTGAGACATAGAGCTATGGAAATGCAAAGAGAGGAGTGGTCACCTCCCCATGGCCCTCACATAGTCACCTCTGCTTCTCTGGCTCTGCCACCTCATCTCCTGCAGGCTCCAGGCTGGAGCCTCCTCTCCACAGTGTCCATATCTCCCTGCATCCAGAGGAGAGGAGCTTGGCTTTGCTTGGGCCAAGAGAGAATGGAAGAGCCCCAGAAGCTGAGCAGGGACTGCCTGCCCATCAGCCACGTGCTCTCTTCACAAGAGTCACTGCCTTTGCTCTGTGGGGAGGGCAGCAAGGGCAACACCTTCACATGGATTGCCTTCTGGGACTGAGCTGAGGAGCTCGGAGGTAGTCAGGGGAGAGAAGTGTCCATCAAGGGAAAGGGTCAGGAGATGAGGTGTGAGCCTTTTCTCTCTCCTCCCTCCCATGCCATGGCCTGCTACCCTGATCCACAAACAATTCTGGCTGTTGCCAGAAGGATTTTGCCCAAGGTAATGACCATCAGAAGCATGGAGACTCTTGTTCATTCCTTCCCAGCTCAGTTTCCATCAAACAAAGCCCCAGCACTCCTCACAAATGGAGTCTCATCATGGGGCAGAAGAAAGCTCCTCAACTAGAACCAGCAGCCCCAGGACAGTCTGGGAAAGACAAAGACCACCCAGCTGAGGTCTACCTCTCAATCCCACCCAAGGCACACCAGCATCACAAGGCTCCACACGAGACTCAAGCTCCCAACACCCTACAATCATCTGATGCTCCAGGGCCAACAGATTGGGCTGGGAATGTCCTTAAGGCCAAAGGGTGGGAGAAAGGGCATTGCTGCTTCCAATGAAGTTGAGTGTAGGAGACGACTCAGTGCAGGACATGAAGTGCTGCATGGCAATGTGTTCACAGGCTGGAGTCAGTTGTCACTTCCCCCAGAGGAGGGACACTGAGTGCTGGCTGGGTTGGCAGCATGGGAATGTGCATGTGGAAAGGCTTCAGGTGCACATTGTGGAGTGTCCAGCACTAACACTTCCAGCACTAGGGCTAGCTGACCTTCACAAAACCTCTGAGGCCCTTTGCTGGCCACAGAAGTGTGTTCTAGACAGGATTTGGTAGGAACTGATCTGTGTTCCTATCAAAATTGTGTAGGGAAAAAAAAATCCACAACCCAAACCAAAAAACAGAGGAAAACCCAATCTGGTGAGAAAGCCAAAGATAAACCCCTCACAAATTCTGGACCCACATGTCTTCTGTTGACAAGATTTTTTACAACTATACACTATCTAATCAGCATTATATCAGCTATAGAACATGCCTGGTTATTAGAGTTATGCTGGCTATATCATCTCTATGCATGAAATGGACCTGTCTTCATGGCTAGCATTGGTACTTGGTGGAACTGGAATTTGCAAGGGTTCTTTTGAGCCTATTCTATGGAGAGAAAACCAGGGAAAATTACCAACCTGCTTTTTTTTTGGTAGAGAGAGACACCCTCAGCTTTGTGCTTCTGCTAAGGGCTAGGGAAAGATTTGCTGCCTAGGTTGGAACTGAGAGGAGAAAATATGCTCAGAAACATGGGAACTGGGCCAATGACTGGGAAAATCACCTTGTGGGGAGAAAGCCAGGCTTGGTGGAAGGTGTGGGAGCCTTGCCTTGCAGGAGGTCTCTGGTAGGGTTTTGGTGGAGTCAGGACTTGCCCCAGCACAGCTCAGCAGTGCGAAGCTGAACGAGTTGTGCTGCTTTAGGTTCAGTGGTGGCAAGAAGCTGGAGGGAGAGGAACCCTCTTCCTCCTTCCTATTTACAATGCTGGAGACACCAAGATACTAGGATAGGTGGAGGAAAAAAAAGAGGTCTAAGAAGCATTTCAGCATATTTGTGCTTATTGAACACATCAACCCCACTACTTCCTACACTGAGAGAGCAGGCGATTTGTAGGCACTAGTATAGTTTTATCTTATGAGTATATTGATTATAGACTAGAACTTCATTTCTCAGGCAGGCTAGCCTTTGCCCCTAAAAATCTGCCAGTCCCCTAGGAAAATCTGCTCCAAGGGGGAGGAAGAATAGCTGTATGGGTGCTGGCTGACACTGAGAGGTCTGGAGGTGATCCCCAGCAGCCAGAAGCTTACCTATTTGCTACAGAAAGATCAAATGGGAAGGTTGGGCATGAGGAACTGATGAGCAGGGCCCTTTCCCACCAGGATGGGGGTGGGGTGGGGATGTGCTGCATTTCCTCCTCCCTGTCTTGGGTTGCATGAGACTTGTAGCAACTGAAAAATCCTAAACTCCTAAAAAACCCAATGTGGTGGTGCAGGTGAGCCCTTGGAAGGAGCCATCTACTAGAATGGCTTTCTTGGACAGAAACTGATGCACGTCAAGAAACCTCCTCTGTCATCCCTCCCCATCATCTCTTCTCTTCCTTGAGTCCTCCTTAAGTCCCGGATGAAGAAGGTGGCTTCAAAACAAAACTCAACAAGGTGGGATGGGACTGTCAGAAGAAGTCTTTTCCAGACACTGAGCTATTAGAGGTTACCTTGGCCTATAAGGCCACTGCAGTATGGTTGGGTTAAGTCCTTGAAGGAGTGAAGAGTCCTCTGCAAAGGTAGGAGGTGCCATCAAACAGTCACCTCGGTTTTGCTCGCTGTGCGGTAGTGGTGGTGGTGCCCTGGGATGTAATGGAGCTGCTCCACCGTGTTGTGGCGCCGCGAGGCGAACGCCTGGCGCTTGGCCGACGTGGGGTTCATCCCCAACGTATTGTACAAGTTATTGGAGGCACTGGGATGGGAGTGCATTTTGGTCATCCTGTAACGATCCAAGACAGGCGTCGAGACGAAGACATCCGTGTGGGACAAAGCCCGGGACATGGATTGCTCCGGGTAGGCTGAGCGCTCCGGGGAGAGCAGAGGGTCTTGGGAGTGGAGCCGTTCGGCTGACAAGAGCTGCTCATCAGACAGGATGCGTTCGTAGGACATGCTGAACTCCTCAGGCATGATCCTCTCCGGAGACAACACCCTGTCCTGGGACATGGCCCTGATGGGCCGGCGGGGGCGGTCCCTGTGGTTGCTCTGCTGAGACATCTTGATGACATTGATAGGGAGAGTGCCCCGCGCTGCTAGGTCAGGCAGGTGTCTTCTCCTCATGTAGTATTCATCAGCCTCTTTGTCAGCTGGGGGGAAGGAGAAGGAAGAGTTAGATATGGCAGAGAGTTGTCCCATCAGGTGAAAAGGGGCTGTGACCAGCACACAGCCTTGGGGCAAGCTGCTGCTGAGACTCAGAGGATTGGATGTGGGCATGGACATCCATGGCAGCCCTGCGTGGGGTTGGGACCCACCATGGTCTTAGGGCACACAGGAAGAGTTGTGGTGGCATGTGGTGGCAGACAGGTACCAATCCCTGTGCAGTGCATCACACCTTCTCCCAGCACGACACAACAGACTCCACGTGCTGTCAGTGGTACACATCATGATGCACACAAATGACAAGTTACAAAGAGGTTATCTAACATCACCTTCACAGCAGACTTGTAAAGAACAGGGGAGGTGCTCACCTGCCTTTCCCTGATAGGATTACCTACCTGCAAGGAGGATTAGCAGTCCTTGGGCTTCAAGCCTAGCACACTTTGGGCTCTCTCATGACATGCCTATGGCTGCAGAGGTGTGAGGGGCAGGTCAGTCCCTTACCAGAAGACCACACTTACACATTTGTACCTTAAGATCATCGGCCAAAGCCTGGAGTGCTGTGTGCATCCTGTCCTGGATGATTTCACTCTTAATTTCCTCATCTCCTCTTCCACACTTTCAGAGCTCTCTTCCATACCTCCTGGACTGTGCTCCTCAAGGTCCTGTCAACAGGATCTGGGAGGAGAATGGTTGATGTCCCTTTCTCAGCATCCACAAGTACCACGTGTGTGGCAATGCATGGTCTGTGGGCACCACTGCTGCTGATGCAGAGCTCTCCTCTACTGGCATGCTTGCTGCTGAAGAGCTTAGCTCTCCAGAGCAGGAATGACTCTGATTTTCTTGCACTCAATAACTTCTTAGAGGAGTCTCTCTTTGCCCATGTCAAACAGCAGCTCTCTTGGTCTCCAACTCTTGGTGTCTTTAAAATCACCTTCTAGGAAGCCTGAGAAGGACTTGGGGAAGCTCCATCTGGCCAGAGTCATTTCAGACAGTTTTTATTCCATCCTGGGGCTGTAGATAGACACTTGGTGTGCACAGGCTTGATAATGCTGCTGGGGGCTGGATGCAGAGCAGGAGCTGAGCAATTAGCACCCTGGCACTTCTCCTCTGCTCTGGATGAGAGATGTTCCACCAGCTTTGCCCAAGTGACTCGAAAGAGATGTAATTAAAGCAGAGAACATCCCAAATGGAGACCTGCTTGGATGCTCACACCTGCCTCTGGTAATTGCCAGCAGGAGCTAAACCAGCTCCTGTGAGCTTTGCAGTGGTCTGGGTCTGCTGCTGAGGCAGGAGGAGCACGTTGGCACAGCTATTCCGGGAATGTTTTCAGGCACAGACAAACCACATCTCCATCTCAAAGGAACCAAAGCCATAACAGCAGCTTCCAGTGAACAACAAGTTGCTTTCAGCAAGCACCAGGCACACATTTAGCAGGCTGTTGCCTCTGAAAAGTGGTTGCTGACCCAGCCATGGAGAACACAGCTTGAGCTCTTCAAGCTGAGGGAGAAGGGGAGCACAGCTCTGCCACCACAGCCCTTCTACACCCAGGGAAAGCAGGGACATGACTACAGCTCCAGGAGCTTCACCCAGGCTGGGGGAAGGGAAACTGGGGACAACTGGTTAGCTAGTGTGCTCAAATCAAAGTGTCTCCAGAACCTGGACCCATCCTGTCTCATTCCAGAAGCTGGACCCATCCTGTCTCATTCCAGAAGCTGGACCCAGCCAGTGTGATTCCAGAAGCTGGACCCATCCTGTCTCATTCCAGAACCTGGATCCCTCCTGTCTCATTCCAGAACCTGGACCCATCCTGTCTGGTGGTTGGACTGGATGATGTCTGAGGTCTTTTCCAGCCATGGTGATTCCCTGAGGCTGTGAGTTTGATTGCCCTCAGCCACATTGCATCAGCAAGCTCACTGGGGCTTGTTTGAGTCAAACAGAACTATTATGTTTGTTAATGAGCTCTTCACAACATTTTTTTACCATGACAGGGAGCTCATTGGGAAGAAATACTGTTAAATATGCAAAACAAAGCCCCAATAATCCCTTTGCAAAGCCCAGCATTTAGATAGGACTTTTCATTTTGGAGTTGCCTTTAGCTCCTGTGGAACAGAAAATGCTATTTCTGGCATCTCACAAGGGAAGGTCTAGGAGCTGAGTGCCTGTTTCCTTTGGCTCTGGAGAAGATGAGCTCTAAGGAAGTGATTGAGTGATGCTAGAGGTGCTGAGTGTATGCAGGTCCAGTGGGAGTGGGGAGTGCTTAGCACTTCTGGAGCTGAAGCTGCTTCTTGAGTTACTCAAGCATGCAGTGTGAGAGTTGCTTTGGCACTTGTCAGCTGCTTTGCAAGGGATGACTGAGCTAGAGCTAACCCTGCCCCTGATGGCTGAGGAGATGGAGTGGCCACAGCAGGATGAAGGAATGGCTGAGCTAGAGCTAACCCTGCCCCTGATGGCTGAGGAGATGGAGTGGCCACAGCAGGATACATGAATGACTGAGCTAGAGCTAACCCTGCCCCTGATGGCTGAGGAGATGGAGTGGCCACAGCAGGATGCAGGGATGCCATCCCATGCTGCTGAAAGCTAAGGGGTGGATGAACCTCACCCTACCCTGTGGCCTAAAAGTAACTCTAATGTTCTTGCATTCCTATTGACTGCCAGATGGAGGACAGGGACACTAACTGTCAGGAAAAGCTCAAGAGAAGGATGCTGACTATGCCCAACACATTCTTTCTTGAGGACATTCCATCTTGGCACTGTAGCACAAGCCTAATTTTGTCATTTTTAGACAAAGAGCTAGGAAATGCAGGGCTACAGGTCAATAGCTAATCCCTTCTGCTATCATCTACTGAGGGGCTGGTTAGATGAATCCTTCCTTCAACTGCTGAGCAATCTGGAGAGACAAATGGGACTGATTTCCTAACCCCACCAGAGCTTGCCACCAGCCAAAGGGATGGGCTGCAGCAGCAGAGGGATGCTGGCAGGAGAAGGCAATACAAAAACCAGTAAAAAGAGCAGACAGACTCATTGGTGTGAGTGAGCAACGTGCTGAAATAGCAGAGAGACACCATGGAGGACACAGGGCACGAGCTGATCTGGACATGTACACCATGAAACACAGCAGCTCACACACTACTCAAGGCTGGCAGATGTGCTCCCAACCATTTCAGCAGCTTTCTGTTGGCCTGGCTTTGCCATCTGCTTCCAGCTAGCCTCATGGGTGCTGAGCCAGCTTGGCTCAGCTCAACTGCAGCAGGAAGAGGAAGAGTTCTCCAATGACTCCATCCGGAGCAGATCAGAGGAGGAGGAGTGGGAGGAAGCACAACAAGCAAGAAACCACATGTGCTCTCCCAGTAACCAAGTGACTTTTGATGGCCTTTCCTTGATGGAAAGGGATAGCCAAAGCAATCCTGACTGGAGATGCCAACTTGGGCAGCACAAGAGCAGAGGGAAGGAGGTTATTGCCTCAACACTGCAGCTTACAAGCAAATGAGATACAAAGAGAATGAAATGAGCAGACACCTACTTAGCCTCTTCAGAGAAGAATATTTACTTGGGTTTGTCTTGACTGCTGACTCGTAGGATGGGGGCAGGTGAGAGAGGTTCTGGAAGGACCTGGAGAAGGACAGGTCGTAGGGCTCGGTGGCAGAGGTGAGGATGTTGTTCATCCGTGGCTTTTCTGCAAGAAAAAGAGAAGCAACAGAGAAAGGAATGTCCCCAGTGTGCACCAAAGGAGGCTGGGAGAGGCAAAGCATGCCCAGAGACTCTGGGTGTGAGCCAGCCCCAGTGACAGGCTCTTGGACACAACTCAACCTGGCACCAGCAAGATCAGTGACAAATGGATCCTGTGGTTTCCTTGTCCAGAGTGATTAGAGAGAGGAGCAAAGCTCTCCTCATGGCTCTGGTGCTGTGGGCTGAGCTCCCTCTTACCCCAGCCAGCTGGGCCTTCCCTCCTCTCTGCCATTCCTCCTGCACATCCTTGCTGCTCTCTCTTTGCCCAGAACTGGACCCAGCAGTTCTGTGTGGGGATGCAGAGTTGCCTCCACAGCTTTTCTCCCACTCAGACCTCCCCTAGGTGTTTTAAACCTCTCATTGCACACATGCTTCTCAGGCAAAGAGAGGGCTGAGGCAGTCTGAAGAGTCTTCTGGCACAAACCTGCTCATCATCTCCCACAGCTAGAGAGGCTGCAGTCCTCCTCTGCAGCTCTCAGCAGAGATAGATGCCCAGTGCTCAACTCAAGGGCTCCTCAACCTCTTGGGTTGTGCCAGGGGATCAAAGACACCCACAGAAGGAGTGATGTGACACCTCTCAGAGAGCTGCTGCCACCCACATTCAGGCACTGAAATGACAGCTCCCCTATCAGCAAAGCCAAGACTGGCTCCTGCCAGCCCCTGTTGTCACTGAGTCCATGCTCTCTGCTGCTCCACAAGCTTCCTGCAGAACAAGTGCCAGCAGTGCTCTCTCTGCCACCTCTGATGTCCTCAGTGTGACCACGAGTGAAGAACAGCTTCCCTGCTCCCACCTTGTGCCAGCACAGCAAGGAGAGGGGACAGGAGATGGCTCTGGCAGGAACCTGGGCTGTGCTGTGGGCTCAACAACTGCCATCTAAGCTCAGGCCCCCTGCAGAAGGGAAGAGCCCAGCTCTCTGCCAGAGCATCCCTTTGCTTGGAGAACTTCTGAGATAACTGCCTACAGAATTCAGCAAAGGTGACCATTTCCTGTTAAAACAATAACCATTTTGGCTAATAAACTTCTCTTTCCTGTTGCTTAGCTCTGTCTCTGCACTCCTGGAGGCAAGGTTATTGCCTGGCCAAAAGAACATAGCCCCTAGCTGATGTGTCATCTCTCTAAGGACATCATTTTCCTGCTGATGACTTCAATCCATGTCTAATAGACTGACTCCAGGATTAGGAAGTGCCTCATATTCATCAGGGTGCTGGAAACAATTGATTTAGATGTTATCCAGTAAACAGAGACTCTCTCAGCATTGGAATGATGTCCCCAGCTCCTAGCTGTGCTCGTGTGGCAAAGGACCCTGGGGCACATCTCTGTGCAGAGCTCTCAGCCACAGCCTGTGTCTCATCTCCATTCTGCAGGGAGCCTTGGCCCTGCTGGAGCCAGCCCAGCCCCAGGGATGCCTTTGGTGTTTGGGGCTAGAGCAGGAGCATCCATTGCTGGGCAATGAAGGGGCAGGCAATGCTCTGCTGGGCTGATCACTGCTGGCTCCAGCCAGTCACTCAGGAAGGATTGGGACACAGATGAGAAGTCACCTTGACATCCTCTACCCGTCAGCCAGAGAAAGAAAGGAGAAACTGAAGGGACCAAAGAGAATTTCAGGTGTCCTCTGCATCATGGAGTTTGAGGGCAGGCTCAGAGAAGTGAGAGACTGCAGCAAGGAGAAATATCTTGTGCAATTTATATCCTGGGACACATTCAGCAGAAATTCCTTAGTATTCTTCACTCCTCCAATATATTTGAGTCAGGATTTTCCCTGCTCTCTCCTTTTCTTTTTTTTGTCTGTGGGCTCCTAGGGTACACAAAGGTCTCACCATCCTCTGCAAGGCAGCTGAGGTTGGATCAGCATCCCTGCTCCCCAGCATTGCCACTCATCCCAGTCCGAAGTGGGCAATGGGAGAGGATACCCAAGACAAAAAAGGGGGAAAAAAAGGAAAACTAAAAAGAAAAAGTGAATTTATGGCAAAGTTTTAACCAAAGCTCAAGTGGCAAAAGGGATGTGCTCCATATTTGCATCTGAGCCTGCACATATGTTGTGTGAATTCTGCAAGACATTTCAACAGATGCCTCTTCAAACATTCACCCAGGGAAAGCAAACAATGTCACCTAGGAGAAGCTGACACAAGCAAGCCTTCTGCTGCTCAGCTTCAGCTCAGCAGAGCTTCAGCCCTCTGTCAAAGCACACACTGCTCCCAGCCCTGCCTTCTGCTCAGCCACAAAGCCTAACCAGGCTCTGCTGCAGAGCATCCCCTTCCTCACGATGCTCTGGGAGCAGCTGATGAGGTTGGGGAGCCTTCTGTGCCAGCACTCAGCACCTCCTGAGCCCTCCTGTTCTAAGAGGCAAAGAACTGATGTTCAGGCTCAACTTGAACTGTAGAACATCTCTCTTCAGTGCTTGCTGGAGGAACTCTCTGCATTTCCACACTTTCTGATACACACACACACACAGTTATTAAGAGTTCTGCATCTCTCCTCAAGAATCACCAAGAGGTTTTATAAATTTCCAGGTCAGATCCTCCATGGTGTAAAGCAGCAGCTCTCCAGTGAAGAGTTGCCCTCATTTAGATGAGCAGGAGATGCAGGGTTTTACATTCAGGCAGGGAAATAAACCCTCTGGCATCTCAGGATTAGGTCTGAAGGGGTGAGCTGCACAGAGCAGGAGCTACAGCAGCACTTGGCAAGGTGATGCTCTGAAGTGCTGCACTACAATACTCTACCTGGAATCCCATCACCCACAGGCTGGGAAGATGCTTCTGAGCACACCAAGTGCTTAACTGAGCATAGCACTGCCAACATGGGGCCAGAGCAATAATGTTGCCTATTAAAATCCAAAGAAAGTGGAATTTCTCTTAGCAATCCCAGCTGGAAACACGGGGATGCATGGATCACCACATGGCTCTGGTACCATGGGGATGCAGGGATCACCACATGGCTCTGGTACCATGGGGATGCAGGGATCACCACATGGCTCTGGTACCAGAGCAGCCAGCACACAGAGCTGTGTACAACTGGGACTAGGACTTCATCCTTGCTGAATTGGAGATGCTGCAGCTCAAAACTCTCAGCCTGGTAACTCCTTCCACCTCTGGGAGTGCCTCATATGAGCTCAGAGCTTGCCCTTGCACAGGGAGGAAGCTGCTTCCAACAGGAAAGTACATCCATCAGCAGCAAAGCAAGGTAAGGCTAAACCCAGCTCTACCTGCTGAGAGAAACACATCACCCATCCTGAAAGGCCTAGGGGAGATTGTGTCCTTTCAGCCCTTTGGGACTAGGATGTTTAAACACCTGGAGGTGTTTAAACAGATGTGGTAGTTTCCAAAGCCTTTTCAAGGAAGCTGCTCCTGAAGTCCTTTACCTGTCTAGGGTTGTTCTCTGCCTAAAGGAAGGTCAGCACATGTCCTCAGAGAGTAGTCACCCCTAAAAGCCCAATCATGGCCCCAAAAAAGCAGTGCACTCCTACAGAGGAGCTGTCAGCACATCCTTGGCTCAAGACAGGTTCATGTCACTCCTGCTTCATCATTAACTGGAGCTGCCTTGCAGCACCACAAGCTGGGTCCTGTGCTCTGCAAAGCTGCTGTGCAAAGCAGCTGGAGCAGCACTGCTCTCTCCATCCCCAAAAGGGCAAGCTGTGGGCACCAAGAAGCCTGTCAGATGCCCTGCTTCATGTCTGCTGCCCCTCTCCTGAAAGGCCTGCAGAGAGAGCCGAGAGCTCCGTGGGGCTGGAGGATGCATTCTGGAGAGCTGATTAGCTTCTCATTTCCTCACACATATTTCTTCTGGGGATCAAGCTAATTGAAACAGTCCTTAATTGTCAGGATTTTTGTAAACAGAGCCTGCAACACAATAGGCAACAAAATTCTCCACCAATTGCTGGAGGAGATGTGACAGGAGAGGGAATGGTTCCCAGCCCTTCTGGGATTGGCCCAAATTGAAGCTTCTGGGCTGATGGTAGAAAATTGATGCAAGAGTTATTTCAGCAACATATCCCCCAAAGGCCTATTAGTGTGTGGGGAAAAGGAGAGGGATGAGCTCTGAGAGGGAGAAAAGGAGAGGGGGAGATGAGGCTGAAGGGAAAGGAGAGGGGGAAAAGGAGGCTGAAGGGAAAGGAGAGGGGGAGACGAGACTG
>VWZO01000503.1:627530-655711 GCA_013396975.1 Bucco capensis | reverse complement strand
ACCCATACAAGGATTATAGGAACATGTGTATTGCTCCCCACAATTTACTGTGGGCAATGAGTTTAATGCTCCCTCTGCTATTGGCACAGTTATTGCACCAGGGGCCACAGGAGACCACAAGGGATTTTCAGACTGTGCCTGGGAGAGAGCTCAGAACTAAGAGAAACACAGATATTAGAGTGAGGCTTCCTACAGAGAGCCCTTTGGTAGGAAGGCTCATCTCCTTACCTTGTGGTACACTCAGCTTAAGTGGTTTGAAGCCGAGATAGGCCACAAGGATGCTGAGATGAGTGCAAGCTGGTGTGCAAAAAGCATTGAAAGGGCTGGACGGAAAGGTGCTAGGAAATAATCTGTGGTATACATTCATTGACTTTCTTTAGTCTTTCAAGCACTGAGCCTTATCCAAGGGAAAGGGAAATCCTCTACTTCTCAAAATGGATTTTTTTTTCCCCTAAGAAGGGAAGATGCCACATGCTCTGCTGCTGTTTCAAAAATGCAGATTTTGGGTTTTTTTTTAATATACATAGAAAAACAAAAGGTGTTGTTTTTTTTTTTTTATTTAATACCTTGGAAAAGAGGAGTAGAGTAGGTAATCCAAACCAGGGAATAAGTCCTATCTATAGTTATGTTCTCTAACACACAAAATACTAAGATCTGTCTCTCCTCACTCATGGACATGTGTATGCTCTGTAATTCTGCTGATGTTAGTGAACCTTGAATACTTGAAGGTAACCTTTTTTCATGCTTAGATGTACATCTAATGAAGATTCATGGCTTCAAAGTTGCTCTCAAGCATCAGAGCTGGTGTCATGCTTAACTAAGCCATCCAGTAGTTAACACACACCACAAAATCATCTGCATATTTAATGCAGAGCAGAGAATTTCTGTGAAGAAATCTATAGCTTTTAATCCGGTGATGAATCATTTATGGGATTTTGGATTATTCACTTTGCACTGAATTAAGTTGTCTCTCTTTCACAAAGTGAGACCCCCCCTGACATGGTCTACATCACAGACCAGGCTGCACAGTGATGTATGTTGCTGGGATGAATTATTTATTGGATGTTTTAGATCACTTGCCCAGCAGTGGAATTTTAAATCTGTTCATATCCCTTCCTAAGTACATAAAAAGTATTTTATGTACATGAAACTCATCTCTCCTTCTTCCTCCCTCTCCTTCTAGTGCATTAGTGAATTATCCATGAAGTTTAGGTTGGCTTTGTTTTGGATGCAAACTTTCCCTTAGGGGATGCAGTGGCAGTGTCTTGGTGTGGGGGACTGTTTGTCCAAGCCATTTTAAACCTGGTGTGAAGAAGGTGTTTGTGTGAGCCCTTCAGTTGTGTCCTACTTTAGAAACTGTGGAACTGAAGTGATTGTGATTGCTTAACTTGTAATACACAGGGCATAGTCCTATTAAGTCCAAGGGAGCTGTGCAGAGAACTTATCAATGGACCTTCATATGAAGAGTAGGGAAACTCCCAAAGACTCTCATGATTGAGCACTATTATTTTTTTAATTTCACCCTGCAGTCCTCAGCCCATGCCAGGGCAGAGCTTTCCAGAGCTCTCCTGTGAGGTCTTCTTCAAGGACAAGAGGAAATCAGTTTCTCAATGGAGTGGTGAGTCCATGCTGCTTTTGAATTCTGCTTGGTGTTTTATGTCCTTGGTCCATTATCTAATGGAGAATATGATGAGGTAATTATGGAAATACACAAATTGCAACCTCATGAATACCAAAGAAATTTGTGATGATCCATGCTAAAAGTATGCATAAAAATGCAAATCATTTGTAAATGGGGAGCAGTAAATCCTGTTAATATTAATAACTTAGAGCACTTAATTGCATCAGATCTGGATGAATTCTAACCAAAGCCCTCTGAAGGGAGGTTTTTAAGACTCTATCCTGTGAACTGTGTGGCCTGGGTCAAAGGGAGCTCTAACACGGATCCACTTTGTAGGTAGTTTCCCTTGGCTTCCTTCACAGCCAAAGAAGGGAGGATAGGACTGGTCCAGAAGGTGACCCAGCTCACCTAATGGAAGGTGGGGGACAGCACAGAGGACATGGTAGAGAACTGGAGCCTGTGGAGGACTTGGAACTTGCAGAAGTCCATTACAGGAATAGTTCATAAAACTGGAATGAGAAGCCTTTGACAGTGCTATTTCTGACCAAAGTAATCGCTGCTTCACTCTCTAGGTCACTTAGTTTACAAAGCTAGGGAATTTGTCCATCATTCCTGAGTGAGTGGTTTCTAGTACCATAACTGCATCTTAAGCATGATATGAGGAACACAAAGGCCACAGCTGAGTGACTTGGAGAGATATATATAGGAGATGGCTAAGTGCCTCTGTTTTGCTTGGGAGCCTGCTCTGCTGTGTTTGCCTCCTTCAGACAGATTTCATGGGGATTGAAACCCCTCCAGTTCTGGAGAGAAACAGAGCTGCTTTATTAAGCTTGTTGAGAGATGCTCAATGTGGATGTGTGGATTATGAAGCCCACAGAGATCTTATGACAGTAGTGTTACCAGAATGGTTTAAACCAATGTTAATACTGGAAGCAAGATGTTGGGAAGTTACAGGGCCTCCCTTTCTGCAGCATAAGCACTGCTTGACCATTTATTCTGTGGACTAATGATGGGTCTGCAATTTGTCATCAGGCTTTTCTCTGGATTTTGTCATAGAATCATTATGGCTGGAAAAGACCTTTCAGATCATCATGTTACATCCTGCCTGGGTTTGCAGGAGGTGCTCCCAGTAGCATCCTAGGAAGGAAAGGGAGAAGAAATTCCAGCTGTGGTCAGATTTTTTTGCCTTTTTTGTGCTGCTGTCGTGATGCTTCTGGCCAGGTGTGGGAGGCTTTTGTTAGGAGTTTGCTGGGTTGAGATATCGACTCACAGAAGCTTTCTTAAGCCATTACCAAGTGCTTTGGGTTTTTTCCTCTTCCTTTAAGATTTGCCAGGCTTGTCAGTGACTAGGAGTTTGGTAGAGTTCATCTTTATCAGCTTGCTCTTCCTTCTTTAGTTCATTCATTTCCTGTCTACAGCTGAGTTATTCTAAAAAAGAAATTAATTTTATAATGCAAAGATACTAGATGGCACTTTCAGACATGATGCCTGCAGCTTCATAAAACCTGGTGAAGGAGAGAGGAATATTCCAAAAGAAACTGAGAAAAGGTCGTGATTTATTGCTTATAAACAGCTCCCTGGATCTTATTATCTTTGCTGTGTAGAAGCCTGGAGATCTAGATTGAGCTTTATAATTCACATCGAAATTCACTGTATCACAACTCCTGTAAAGCCACACTCTTGAATGATACTGCAAACCCTATTAAACAGGTACTCATTAAACTACAACACTTTATAAATTCTTCCTGAGTTTTGTTGACAGTACACATCAAACACAAACCATTAAGTGCTTTTCATTTTCCTGGTAGTGTGCAATCATAATGCATTACATGACAAAATAATGTGTTTACATGACAGATTTAATGCTTGATCTGCTGTATGAAATGCTTCTGAGCACCAGAAGATAAGAGAAAAATGTAACATTATACTTCCAAGTGTCTATTAATTCTTAACTAATAATAAATTACAGTGGGATGCTGATAGAAATGGATGAGAGAAGCACATACACATGGGAGGAATTCATGAGGATCAGTGACATGGCAATGAATACTAAATGCAGACATCATAACAAGAGCTAAAATGAAGGATTTCTATGTTGGCAAGAGAGTTCCTGTGGTCTTGCTGCTGCTGCTTTATGTGAATGGTTTTTTTCTGTTGTAACTGGCACTGGCTTGTAGTGAAGGTCATGCTAGACAGACTTAACTTTCACTTGTCCTTCCCTCCAAAGTGGTGCCAACAAGGAGTCCCAGCTTGCCTTGTCCTAGGAATTGGCCAGGCACATGGCCAGCATTGAAGCTGGACACCAAGTCTGGGGATGTGAAGGTGACCTACACTACCCTGGCAGATGTTCCTAGCACCTCTTTGTGTTACACTGGGGCTGAAAGGGTTACCCACTTGTCACTCTTAAACCTTGTGAGCAGCAAGGCTTGTGAGAGTTTGCTTGCCAAGTAGATCCCACCAGCAAAAGAGAGTAAACAAGTTTCTGGGTTTTTTCCAGCAAAATGACCACCCCCACATTATTTATTTATTTGTTTAGTTAAAAATCCTTGCCTCCTCCAGCTGGGAACTGCTCCATCTCTGCACCTCCTGTGCTGATCCATGCCACCCTCATCCTGCATGTCCCAGCCACTCCAGCCCACACACCTTTGTATCAAACTCCAAAGGAATTTCTGCTTCCATGTGAATGAGCTGTTGTGTTTGAGGATTTCATGCTTTGGTTTGGGTAGTGCTTCCTACTTGTCTTCAAAATAGAGCACAGATTAATTTAGTCTCAAGGCATTCTGTGCCAAATTTATTATTATTTTTTTTTATTTCTATTTGGAAAACTTCTAGGGAATTTTTTTTTTTTTACCAAAAATGATTGTTAGTTTTGGATTCTCTTTATGAAGCAATTGCCCTTCAACAAGTCTCATTTCTCCACAGTGCTATTACTCCACTGCCAACCCTCTTCCTCCATAGAGCTCTACTCTACTCTACCTCAACTTCGTTGACTTCCAGCCCCAGCAGATAACTGTCAGGGCCTTGAATTTGGAATTTCAAGAGTGATATTCAGCCACTGCACAAGTTTAGAGTATGAGGGCAGCTGCGTGTATTAATCTTTAAAAAGGACCCAAATCTCTGTTTTTTATTGCAAGTGGGAGCTAAGGAGGAATTGGTATGTGGGAAAACAATGCTGTAATAATGACATACAATCAAAGGGAGGGTAATAAACCTGCTAGTTCTCTATATTTACTGGGGGAGTTTGCTGGGGAGCAGGAGCTGAGGCTTGTTTAAACTACAGACAGCTTTCTCCTTTCAGCTTTTATAGCTTTCTCAATCACTTTGCTCATCTGCTGCTGGAGGCTTTTATTTGCTGATGAGGGCTGTTAACCAGTTGGAAAGTCAGACCAATGAACTTAGGTAAAATGAAGTGAACAGATTTTGGTAGGTCAGATCCACAATGATGGAGGAGGAGGGCTTCTGCTTCTCCTGTGGGAAAGGGAAAAGTCCTGAGGAGAGGACAAATTTCAGTGAACCACCTATATCTATAACTAATATCTGTATCCATCTCTATCTCTCTATGTCTATCTATATATCACTGTTTTACTGCAATTTGTCCCCTCCCCAGGAGGTGACTATATGTACACAAGTATATAAGTGTGATGCTAGTCATAGCACCAAGCCCATCAGAGTTCAAGGAATGCCTCAATAATGCTGTTAGTCATATGGTTTAGTAAAATTTTAGGTAGTCCTGTGAGGAGCAGGGAGTTGGACTCTGTGATCCTTATGGGTCCCTCCCAACTTGAGGTATTCTATGATTCTCTATATACACATACCTATATTTGTCTCTGCTTCTTGGCATCTTCTGGTGCTGATGGGACAATGAGTTCCTCTTGCTTACTCTGTTCCTTCTTTTTCAGAGAAATGTCTCAAGTTTCCTTTAATGGGGAAATGAATAACAATTGTTGATTTACAAAGGGAAGGGTGCTCAGACTGCCTTGCCCAATGGGTAGTGTGAGCAACATCTCCTAGTGAGGAAATGGCCAGTTAAGCTCCAGGAAGTCTTGGAGGTACATTGAAGGCTACTTTCAAAGTGACTTGTAGTACCTTTTGTTATCTGGAAGCAAACAATAATAGAAATAGAAAAAAGTACCTGATCAGTCTTCAGAGTTGTGTCTCTGCAAGCATGGATGCAGGGAATTGTGCTAAGGCTGCAGCACTTTTTTTACTATCAGTTTCTTGGAGCAGAGCATCAAATGTGTGTAGGCTTCCCCATGGGTCCTTGGGTTCTTTGAAAAATCCCAATCTTTGCTAAGATTTTGAATTTTCTTGTTTATAAGCAGTATCTGGCAGTGTGATTTTATTTCACGATGTTTTTGCCCTCAAGACAATTTCTCTAACCTCTAGAGCTCTGTGTGTCATGCTACTGCAAAATTCAAGAGGACAGTGTTATTAGTTTGAGTTTTTAAAGGGAATATTCAGCATGGAAAGCTGGAGTGTAGATACAAGGTCTTATGAGCCATAGTGAACCTAGCTGATTTGGTTTGGGGTTGGAAGGATTTTTTGCAGAGGCAGCAGTGATTCTGAGTGTCCTTTGTTTTGCTTCCTCAGCCATTATTTATTTATTCATACTTGTCCATTTATAATCTGGATTATAATGTCTGGAAGGTCATGTACAACTTTTATATATATATATATACACACACACACACACTCTGTGAAGTTTTTAAAGTTTAAAAAACCCAACCAAACAAAAAAATCCTCTAAACCAAAAAAACCCCAAAACCCAAACCAAAAAACTTCTCCCAATATCCAGCTACAGTCTTTCAAATTCTAACATAATTCAGTTGGCCTGAGTGTACTTTTAACAGTTTCTCCTATTTTACAGTTTTTAAAAGATTTCTAATTTGCTTTAGCTCATTTCATATCCTCAGAGTTGTGGATTCTCTTTAAACCCTGGATTTCTCACCAGCTCTCTGGAGGTCCCAATTACTGGAGTACAGCAACATCTAGTTTTCAAAAATCTTCATGGAAAAGCAGGTATCCTTTTCAGATCTCACCTTCATTTGGGAAATGAGGAGCATCACATCTTACAAAAGCATTTCAGTTCTCCTTTGCTCTTTGAGAATCTTTTTGCCCTGAATCAAATTGGAAAAACTCTCTAGTAGCTTCTTGTAAAGTCTCACCTCTCTCAGATGATGTATGATAGAAGAACATCTACCCACCTACCTACCTCCTACTTTTAATCTTGAGAAATTCTTGCCTACCCACAAAGAAATATGAAGTGAAACCTGATGATTCTGGATGCAGTCCACAGAATGTGGCAGCTTCTCCTTCCCAGAGCAGGGCACAGTGCAGGTAGCCTGGGAAAAACAGTGCTGACTGCAACAACCGATTCTTTGGATTTTTCTTTCTGGAAACAGTTTGTCTGAGGTCCTCTGCCATCAAGGAGCATGAGAGAATAGTTTTGAAACATCTTGGAAAGGATTTACTCTTTGTGTGTTGACAGACTGCAACCTTCAGTGTAGAGCAGTTAATTGAAAACTAGGGATGGAAAAGCTGTTAAAAGGTATCACGTGAATCTTGGCTCAAGGTAGTAAAGCCCAGCTCTTAAACTTGTTTGTTCTCTGTTTCTTTCTTGGAAGATGTGCAAGTTCAAGGGTTTTGCATGGACATAAAACTGCTTGGGAATGATGGAACATCTCCTCCCACAAAGCAGAGGGAGTGCAAGGTGCTCTCTGCAAAAGTTCAAAGGGGCTTTGACCAAATGCATGTTAGAATAAAGGATTTCCTCTGTTTCTACAAACATATGTATATAATCTTCCCAAATTGCTACTGCATCTGGTGCCTCTCCTCTAGAATCTGGACTTTGGTTCTAGTGCATTGTAACACGGTCACAGCAGAGCAGGTTGGTGCCCTGAGCCTGCACCTCTTGCTACCTCACAGGCAGTGGCTGATGCATTCCCACCTGACAGATTTGTTCAGCTTCTTCAGAATTTGGAAGATCACTTTCCAAACTGTGGTCTCTTAGCTGTTTGAATATTAGCACTGAATGTGAACCTCATTCAGGAAGGGCTGGTATGAATCCTTTTAGAAAAGGTATAGACAGTGAGTGTGCCCATGTGTATGCTGGTGTATGCAGTGGGTTCCCTTTCTGCCCTCTGCAGGAAGGGTTGCAGGTCTCTTTGGCTGATGTTACATTTTCTGATGGGGATGCATGAAAAATTGATTTCTTTTTTTATCAGGCTCCATTACTTTCCTGCTGGGGCTATTTATGTAGAACTAGGTTTAAACATCTCCTATTTACTCAGAAATTGTATTGACCTGGTAAAATCCATGCCATTTTCAGCCAAGTCTGTTCCATTTGGAAACAAAATATAAATCTCCTGACTTCAGAAAGCTTTTCTAAAAAACCCTCATCTGAGGTACAGGTGGAGTCAAAGCAAGCTAGAAACTGAGATCCAGCTTTCTGTGCCTCCTACTCACCCAAGCTGCCACCTGATGCTAAGATCTACCAGTGCTGTTTTTCCATATTAAATTCCCCAACCATCAAAGTTTTATTTCTCAATTCTTCTACTTGAGGGTTAATAAAATCCACAGTCTTAACAGCCTTAGCTACTTTCCTCCTGCTGCACCATCTTTGAACCCTCTGAGATCCAGAACGGAGATACACAGCTGGCTGTCAGCTCCAAGGGGCTCAGCCTGAGACTTGCTCCCAGGATCATACTGTGCCTTGATACTGAGTTTCCTATAAAATGTAATTGCTGCTGCTTTCTTTTAAGGCACGACCAGAGGAAGGAGTGGTGCTGAGGGCAAAATCTCTTCTTTATAAAGTAACCTGTGAGTTACAGTGCTCACGCACTGGAAATCAGAAATTCATTTCCACCCTTCTCCTGAGAGTCTAACCTCACTTCTCCCAATACAGTGGCCAAGCCATTTGTGGCTCTGGGGTAGGACACTTTCTTTCTTCATCTGGAGCTAGGATACTTGATAAATAAATAAAATTTTCTGAATCCTGCTGCAGAAAGAAAGTACTGTCAGAAAGGAGCAGGATCCAGTGAAAGGGAGACCTGGGCTTTGGATCCTATGTCATCATTGTTTTGCATTTACCATTCAACAGCCATTCAACTAAGTATATAAGCTTTTGGACCAAGAACAAAGTCCTTTCCCCTCTCTGTGAATGTCTTAGCAAGCAGCTTATACCTACATAGATCCTGTGTCCCTTTTGCCTGTTAAGAAGATTGCAGGTGGATCATCCCTCTGGGTGGTTCAGCTTTGGCAGGATGATTTCCAAGGCAGCTACTAATCCCTGTGCAATGCCTTTTCCAGACCCTTCACTCTGGGATCTGGATCCACTCCAGTAGCCAAGCACCTTCACTCAACCCCAGAAGCTAGCATGCCTAAATTTCAGATACAGAAGGTACTTTCATTCAGCCCTGAGTGTATGCACACAGGAATAAGTGAGCTACTTGATGAACTGATTAAAGATTTATAGTTCTTAGAGCATATGGCTGTCTTTGGGGAAAATTCTGGATCAGAAATCCACCTCTGTCCTCACTAATCCAAGTATTATTCTGTTTCATTACTTTGTATTGATTCATTTCCATTTCATGTTGCAGCGTTGGGTCACCAGTGTGTGTCTGATATTACAATGTATTAGTTAACTCTCTTTGGTATTTGGTGGCCTGTGCTAGCATGTTTGACTCCTCTCTGGTTTAATGAAGATAGCTTGATTTTTTTATTTATTTTTTTTTTAATAATACCAACATCCTACTGGTCCATTAGTTGGTCATATTCTGCCTGAATCCAAAATTAACTCTTTTGTGCCTTCTCCTTTCTTTTTGTTTTACTATCTGCAAAATGTTATCAAAAATTGGTTTTGTCTCCTGACTTTCCAAGTGATATAAACCCTATTTATGGTGTTATCCCATGTGAATTCACATAAAAAACCAGAGAACAGAGAATTCTCCTCTGCTATCATGTATTTCTAGACTGCCAGTTCAAGCACTGGAGTGAAGTACCTGGGTGACTTAGGGAGTTTTACAAGAGAATATGCATCCAGACTGAGTATCACACAGACCCAATGCATGAGGACCAGACTTCTGCCTATTTTCTGTCTTCATCTATATGTTTTTGTCTGAACATTTCAAGTCAGGGATTCCCCTCCCTCTGAGGAAGGGAAAGTGGGACCTAATTTCCTGGCTGGGGCTCCTAGGTGTTAACACCAATAGAAATCCTTTTCTCTTCCCAAAGCCCACTACATCCCAAATATTTGTCTCTAAGAGGAAACCAGCAAGTGGCTCTTGCTTTCTAGTGATGAGCAGGTCACTGCAGCAAACAGCAAGCCCAGTGCTGTGCTCCTGCTGGGGCTGAGCTTAGGCATGGGCTGTCATTGCTGGCACAGACACGGACGCAGATGAGCGACGTGTTCTCCATCTGCCAACCTGCAGAGCCCTTGTCTTTCGCAGTGAGTGTCCCTCTGCAGAGCGACTGCTCCAGGTCTCTCTGGGCATGACCCACTTGCTGCCTCTCATCAGTTGTGATGGGCTTTTAATATTTTAAAAAGCCAGAGAATGTGTATCAGCCCCAGCAGTGATGAAACCTCTCTTCAACGCTCCCGGGCTGGTAGAAGTGGTGTTGCAAGGGACTGCAGAGCATTTCTGTTCAGTCTCAACTCTACTTGCAACAGCTGGGCTGTGTGATCTCCTGAGCTCAGAGCAGCATGGCACGGCCACTCCTCTCAGCAGGCTGCTGCCTTGGTCTCAGCTGCATCCCTTCAGGGTGTCTCTCATCCAACTGGCCCTTCTTGAAGTGCATAGCAGATGCACAGTAACAATCTCCTCTTGGGATTTCTCATCACTTTCCTTTGCTGGACTGCCTGAGCAACAATAACAATATCTCTAGCATTGCTCTCCATTGATTAGAAAATCCTGTGTGCTCCCTAAATAGCAGCTGTTCCTCTTACTTCTTCTGGGCTCACAATACTAATGAAAGACAGCTTCACTGTGCTGTATAACTCCTTCCTTGCTTGGTCAGGATGCCCTATTTCACAAGTTTTTGAGGATATAACAGTACCTTAACTCCAGGACTTCAGTAACCTGACTATGCCAACAACTGCCCCATCCCCTTGCTGGATAGAAAAGTGTTAGCTGCTGGGGACACATCACAGCAGAGTTTAGGAGTGACCTGGCAATTGGAAGTAGGTGTTGCTCAGAAACACCTCTATGGACTCCCCACAACTGATAATGTGGACACAGATGTCCATGGAGATAATCCACTCAGGTATTTTTAGGAGCACTAAAAGTCCCCAAATTTTTAATTCCTTTTTTATTTTCCACCTTATCAAGTGCATGAACCTCAGCAGTATAGTATCTCTAACCAGTATGGAAATCAGGTCCTGTTGTCTGGTGTGACAATTTCTGCCACCCCTATGTGGATTTTGGCTCCCATTCATCTGAGGATGGATGCACCCCTGGAGAGCAATGCAGGTGTTAGTGCATGAGGGCTGACCTCCCAGCAAATGCCATTCTTCTGGGTTGTGGGTGGCACCTGGTATATGTCTGTCCCTGCTGTTGTAAAATGAGCTTTGACTCAATTCACAGTATCGCAGTATGTCAGGGGTTGGAAGGGACCTAGAAAGATCATCTAGTCCAAACCCCCTGCCAGAGCAGGATCACCTAGAATGAGCTCACACAGGAATGTATCCAGGCAGCTCTTGAATGTCTCCAGAGAAGGAGACTCCACAGCCTCCTGGGCAGCCTGTTCCAGTGCTCTGGCACCCTTACTGTAAAGAAGTAATGTTAATAAAAGTAAAGACGTAATGTTAATACTAAACCTCCTGTGATCCAACTTGCTCCCATTCCCTCTTGTCCTAACATTGGATAACATTGAGAAGAGCCTGGTTCTCTCCTTCTGACAGTCACCCTTAACATATTTGTAGACATTAATGAGGTCTCCTCTCAGCCTCCTCCAGGCTGAAGAGACCCAGCTCTCTCAGCCTGTCCTCACCCACAAGACGAGTGGGATGTTGCCTAAACCATCTTCCAGCAATGAAGTCAGTTGTGCTTGGGAGATAGATACTGATCAGGGCTGATGGAACCCCACCAGCATTAGCCTGAGACCTCTCCTTGTTTCATTTCTGATTTAATTGCATCCAAATCACAACCATAGTTTCTAATTATGCCTTTCTCCATTTAGCACCCATATTTCTCCCTTATGAAAACACTCATTTCCAATACTGACTGGTTTTGACTTTTTTGATAAACAATTTTAAAATATCCCTTTAAAATATCCCATGGAGTCTTTACTAAATCTTAAATTATTTTGTGCTTTTCTTCAGCTGGTTCTAATTTTTCATATGCTTTTAAACAAAACCATTGGCACCAGAGTTGAACCACCAGCCTGGGTCTGTCTCGCCAGTGGCACATTTGGGAGTAAAACTCACATTCTTCCTTCTACTTGCTCTTGTGTGGTTTAGCTGGATATGTCCCCAGTCGTTAATTCAAATATTTCCTGTGATAGAAAATCTATCAGGAGCTAATGGAAGATGTTCCCATGGTTAATTACTGCCTTTGATTTGCAAAAAAATAGAAAAAATTAGAAAATTGCTCCCCATACTTAGCTTGGATTGATCCAGTTTCAGCTCCTAGCCACTGGGTCTGACCTGGCCCCTGTCTGCTAGATTAGAGAGCTCTTTCCTGATAGAAAATCATGTGGATACTTCAGTGACCTCTTAACCTTCTCTTGGTGAAATCAAATAAATGGAAGCTCTTTGGTCTCTTACTGCAAGGCAAGCTTTCCTGATGTGGGTCAGGGCAGGCCAGCAAGGTCCAGGTCAGAGACCACAAAAAAGAGAAAATATTTATGTTCTTAGCCCACTTTCTGGAAACCCAAAATAGATGAACTGTGAGAAGGGATTGGGCACTTAAATATATTTCCTCTCTCCCTCCTTGATGATTGAAATTAACAGAGAACTAATGGATAAAATTAATCAGGCCCTGTTTCATCCACCTCCTTCATGAAAAGGCAGGTGAACATTAAACTGCATTAAATAATATTTTCTTATGAACAAATTGAGATTCCATACAAATACAGTTAATTAAAGATTGAGACTAGCCAATTACATGAATATATAGAAGAATGATTTGAATACAGATGCTGCAAGATTGGAGGAGGGAACAAAGAAACCTGTCTAAGCCCCTGAAACCCCATTTGAACAGCTTAGTGCTGCATTTCATATTTAACTTTATAAAGGCATTTACTGTTAATAAGATGATAAATGTGCTGGAAAACAGGACTAAGTGATTAAAATAGGAAGTTCTTGAGGTGTAGCACTGGCAAGAGTGGAAATGAGAAGGAAGTGAATTACAGTGAGCATCTGTTAGGAAGGGCTGTGTTAGGACCCATGGAACTGGCAGGTAGGCACTCATTGAGGTATCTCATACTCCCTTTCTTGGCCACTTTGGCTTCCTGACCTTCCCCTCTTCCTTCTCACTCTTCCTGATGTTGCTGTGTGGCTAACAAGCCCTGATCATCCTCTTGCTCTGTAGGTCTGCAAATGAATATAAATGAAAATACAATCCCTGTCCAGCAGTTTTTCCATCCTATGTGCATTTGCTTGTCCAAAACAACAGAACTAGAGGTTAGGTTAGTAAGAAATTGGTCATGGGAGCAGAGTCCTGTTGAATAAACATAACATAATTTGACCCTTAAATCACAGGAGATTTGGGAGATTCTTGAATTGTGCTGGCATAGCTGGGTGAATTTCATGGTTTTAGTGACCTCCAAGCAAGGACAAAAATATATTGTTTTCTGTCTAAAGCCAACTTCTGCAAAATAAGATATAGTTTCTGGACACAGAGATTGAAGGCACTGTAGTTTCAGAAGCTATGTGTGGGACTTACAGTTCCATTCCAAAACTTGCAGGTTTTTTGCGATGAATTCAGTATCTCCATTCCTCTCTGGGACTGACCTTCTCCTGGGAAAAGGCTGTTGAAGCACTTCATATTTAGATTGCTGCAAAAATCACCTGCAGCAAAAACTGAACCAAGAAAATGGGAAGATGTTATTAAGGTTTTGTGGCAGCACACCTTCACTGCCCTTTTGATTCCCATTAAGGGCTATTAGGCAGCAGAACCTCCTCAGACCTTACTGAGCAACTGCAGAGCTGGCATTTCAGTGCACCTTGCTGAAGGTAAGTTTGGCTTTGCTTTTCCTTTTCTTCTGTGCTGAAGAGCTGAAGCCTTGCCTTTCTGGGCATAAATCGTTTTTATTTATTCCTTTTAGTTAGGTTTAGGAGGAAGCCTCCCTGGAACTGGGTTATCCAGTAACTAAGTACTGAGGAGGTTTTATGCCTTTATTTGAAGTACATAGCTGAAATCATACCCTTGCTCAATGGCTGTGAGGACAAGAAGGCTGTGTTGGCCTGTACAATTCAGAAGATCCTAATGCTACAATAGCCCCTAATACATTAGAGGAGAGTGTTCAGGAGATGGGGAGAAAAATCCACTGAATGGTCACAGCAATGTCTTGATTGTGCCATAAGCACTAAACCACAATGGCCAGGAACAGGCTGGAGACCATCCTCCCTGGGGGACTTAATCTTTGTCTCAGATCTCCCAGAGGTGACAAGTACCATCCTGCTCTGGCAATGTCACCCAGGTTAGGTCAGAGGAAAGCTGAGCTGTGTCACATGCAGGACAGAGGAGGAAGTAAGATAATAGTTGGTTTGATTTTAGACATACAGACACTGTCTCTACCAAGGAAGGAAAAAGAAAATCTGTGAAAGGAAAGGCAATGTCTTTTGGTTTGTATTGTGCAGAATGGACAACACTTTGGTATGTTTTCATCAGCCAGCACTGCAGGTGGACAACTCTAGGCAGACACAAACAAACTCTTATTTTGGGTAAGCTAAGTGTAATTATTTCTTCAGACTTCAGGTTTAATGCATGTGGTAACTTTACAAGACATTTTCTGATCAAGAACCTTCCACTTCATCCAGTTCCTGATTAATTTGATTCTCCACTTAGATGTGATTGAAAATTCAGAAATGAGCTCCCTTGTGTTCAGAATAATAACCACCAATATATTTTGCTTGGTTTAAATCTCTTCAGGTAGGTATTGTGAGATAATTCAATCATCAGCTGCAGGGTGTAACTATTTGATTGTGCAGAGGGTGGCATTTCAGCACCGTGGAAGGTAAAGGAGTCGAAGAAAAATATGTGAATCACAAGAAAAATAAAAGGGACAATCAGGGAATTATTTTGCTGGTATTTCTGGCTGTGCCACTGGTAGAAAAAAAAAAAAAAGGACCTTGGAAGCAGCAAAGAATAACCCCAAAGTCAGAGAGCTGAGTTTGCCATTTTCTGGCAGCAAAGTCTGTATAAGCACATCTGTTCCACCTACTTTCCCACTCTCTTCTACTCCTATAACAAAAGATAAATACATGCTTGGTCTTTCCTCGAAAGTGCAGCACTGACTTCCTAGATTACATCCACATCATAATGACTCAGTTGAGAATGATGGCTTACATAGAAAAAGCAAGAGCATTAAGGTTTTTTTTCAGATGGGTTTGAAAGATTTATAGCAAACTTGCATCTTAGTTCTAGGGAAATAACTAGATTAGTACTAATTAAAGACTAGAGATGAAAAATCCAGTCACTTATGGATTGTGGATATAGGATTCCCTGGGTTTTGCTTCTGACTAAGATTTTGTTTGTTGCTGCAGTCAGCAAAAGGGAAGCTCATGTTTTCCACAGTTTACCTTGCAGGGAGGAAAACTGTCAACATAAGAAGCAAAGGATACTGGTGGAGAAGGCATTACACATTCCTTTTTAATCTTTTTAATATCCAAGTATAAGGGACAGGGAGCCTGCAGTAACCTTTCCCCAGACGAAAGAGTGCCTCTGCTCAAGGTCACTTTTTTATGCCTCTATGTGTTTGCTCTGGAGCCCACCTCTTTTCTTGAATAATTCACAAGCACAATTGGGCCTAGGAACACTCTTAATGAGTTCAGGAAGCAGCCAGGACTCAGTGCTGCCAGCAGCCTCAGAATGTTGAAGTGCAGAGCACATGGCACTGTTAGCCAACCCAGAGCTCCAATGTCTACCTAAACAATATTGGTCTTCTAGCAATTCATGTTCAGTTTGGACAGGAAAGGGAATAAGCTCCAACAGGAGGCTGCCAGACCCATCTCAGTGTTTCTTCTTCTTCAACCCTTCAATACAATTGAGAGATAGAGATTTAATTTCTGTTTGGAGGATACTGTGATGCTTCTGTTCCTTTTGACTTGTTATCCCTGTCTAAGGCCAGATGCTGTCTGTTTGGCAGATTTAACTGAGTTACTGATGGTGCAGTAAAGTACTGTTCAATGGGAAGTCAGGGTGATCAAACTGGACTTGGAGGTCTGCCTTTACAGGATTAGGATGTTTGCCCTTACAGGATGTCTCCTTGCTTATCTACTAAGAGCTTCCCACCCACAATGCTGTTCATAAACACAAAAGCAAACCAATCTTGTCTTTTCTTTCATGACAGATTTCTGATTGTGCAGAGGGAATTGGGTCTCTCACAGGCTCCCTTGGCAATCTCTGTATGCTATGACTCAACAACAAGCAATAGGAGAAGATCCATGAATGCACTCAGTGTTGCAGTCACCAGCCTTCACCCTCCTCCTGCTGAGCATCTCCTCTCTGGGAAGAGCCAGCCTGGAACAGGACTCACATGCCCCCTCCAGCCTAGCTGGTGTTCATAAGCTTGCTTACAAGTTTTCAGGGAAAAATCAGCTTTGCAGATATGCTTCACTAATCTGCAATGACTTTGGTGTTGGCTTTTCTTTCCACTGGCATACTTGTATTTACTTTTTTACAACTCTTTACGTATTTTTTTGCTGCCTTCCTTTCTGCATCCGTGTGAAGGAGGCAAGGCAATTTTCTGTTTGAATGGCTTCTGGGAAAGGCATATTTAAAGACATACACATGCTTGGAAGGCATGTTAAAGACTTAAAAGGTCATCTTAAGGACCTAGCTGTACACCTTGAGTCCTTCAGTGCATAAAAATGGGTTCTTCTGATCCTTTCAGAAAAGAAAAAAAGAATAATAGCTTAATTTGCAGTAGTTTTTTGCTTGGCTATTATGGAAAGCTTTTTAACTACCATTTCATCAGAACAAGCTGAAGGAGGCTTTAGACAGCAGGTTATGCCATCACCCATCAAATGTTGGTCTATTAGATCTTGCTAGAAAAGAAAAAATGGACCCCTTGGATTCCCTGTTCCTCACCTGATATCCTAGATAAGGGTAAGCAAGCATTTTATTATTGATCTCAGTGAGTTTGTAAAGACTTAGGCCTCTTTGGCTCGTCTTCTATGAAGCTGAACTAGATTGGTGGTTAGACAAGATTTGTGTCCTTCCTTACGTAGTGACCCTGTCTTTCAGTAAGATGGTTTTGCTCCCCTTGTTAGCAGCATGGGCCAAGTTGGTGGTGTCAAACTTGGGAAATTATATGGGTTTGGAATACTTGTTCCTGTTGAAAAATGAGCTTTAGAGAGCAAGGTTCATGTCCTACAAAGCTGTAGTTTTGGCTTATGGTGGTTTTTTTTTGGCTAGTCATTTGAAACATTTGCTCTTTTCCATAATGCAAAATGAATACTGGAATGAAGAGCTATACCACACTGCTGCTGAAGTGGCTCAAGTGCTCCATCTTGACATTTCAGAACAGAAGACAGATGTTAGCAAGATGTTTATGGGATGGCCTGTGTTTTTACTTAATGAAAAATCATTAGTGAGCAAATGCCCACAGAAGGTCTTTAATGAAATGGGATTTTTCTGATAGAAGATGTTTTACAGAAACTACTGTTGCTTTTTTTGTTTTGGCAGTTAATTGGCATATCCTTTCTGTGCATATGCCCTGAATCCTGCCTGAGTGATTTAATCAGAGCACTTTCCTCCCAGAAGACATTGTTCTGCATACTGCTTTATGCCACATCCCCAAGGCTTTCTGCTCTATGGAGATGCTCTATGAGAACTGCCCAAGCTTTCCCAAATGGTGCAATGTGATTTTTGCTGGCCTGTAAATAAAAGTAAGTTGTGCCTTTAGAGATCAGTTGGGTGTAGAACCAGCACTGAAGGAACACTGTCCCTGAGGACCAGTGAAGCAGGTTTATGATCAAATGCTACAACTGGTGTGAACCCCATGGACTGTTGTGGATGGAAATCTTGTGTAATAGCACAAGATGTGGCTTCTCTTTGTGACTATGTCTTGTTGCAAAGCCTAGGCTTAAAGATGGGCTGGCTGGGACATGTTGTGCAACTTAGAAGTGCTCTGCACAGCTATACTTCAGGAAAAAAGGGGGGGGAAATGGCTGCATTTGTATGTATGCAAAATCTGGTCAGGCTGGTAACTTTTCTCACTGTTCCTACGTTGTGCTTGTTCTTCTGTGCTGCCTGAGACTACAGAGTATAATGGTGATTGGCCATTAACTGACTGCTGATTGATTGGAAACTTAACTGGAGTGTTACTATGTAAGTCTATTTTCACTGCATTAGAAATAATAGAAAATTGATATTAAACAGAGATTCAAGGCAGTAGCAGCTCCAAGTGCAGTCACTGCTATTCTTCTGAAAGCCCTGGGCAGAAGTTACAATCCTACAGGCCAATATGGGAGGAGCAGTGTTGGGTCTTAATCTTAGCCCTTCTCTGGGCAACAAGAAGAGCTTGATGGAAAAAAAAGTCACCTGAGACCTAAGGGGGCAAAAAGCTATGATCACTGGAGGTTCCCGGTGAGCAGGGGACTGTCAGTGTGGGAAGGTTTGCTCACTGTTGTGCTCATTTGCACTGCACTATGAAAGGATTCAGAACTGATAGTCTTCACAGTACCACTGGCATCCCATCATTTCCCCACAGCTGCTGGAAGAAGGGATGATCCAGCTGCAGAGACTGAAGCCCCTTGGGGTTGCCAGGGCCAGGTTGGCTGCAGTGTGCTGCCTATCTGAGCACAGCTGGGCACCAGCAAAACCACTGCTGGGCTGGGCAGGCACAGACCAGTCTGTGTGCACACATCTGGCTGGGGCTCACTTTGCATTTGCTGTAAGGATCATAGCCTGCTGTTAGTCAGCCAGTGTTTTAGGAAAAGAGCAATGCAGGGAGCCCCATGTTTGAAAAGCACTGAGCTTACTGTCTTTGCATAGGATGGTTTCCCTGAGAGTCAGATCCATATATGGACCAAATGGAAATTCCTGCTTGATACTCAACCTGCAAACCCAGATCCCTGAGGCTGGAGGAGGGAACCTGGGAATACAGGGTTGCCGTAGGGTTTAGTTGGGGATGTCCCTGCCCACTGCAGGGGGAATTGGACTAGATGACCTCCAGAGGTCCCTTCCAACCCAAAACCATTCTGTGATTTTGTGATTCTGTACTTTTTAGGTACATGTTAGTTTTTCTGCTGCAGGTGGCACTATAGTTCCTTTTCTTTGAACCGTTCCAAATCTGAAGTGATGAGCTATTTGCTATGGTCCAAAGGGCAGCAGAAAAGCCTGACCAAACTTAACTAAACCAGAAGGGCACAAAAAGGATTTTGAACAAAAAGTGAGTGACTTGCTTGCCCTGCCCATCTCTTCTCAATTACTGAGAGCAAATAACTTGCATGTAATGGCTATGGGGAGAGAGGAATCGAAAGGAACCAGGAAAGTCTTTTTGGCAAAAACAGTGAGCTTCAGGTGGAAAAAGCACATGAATTCCACAGTGTTTGCACAAACATAGTATGTGCTTGGCTGGTTTGGGACTTCGCAGCTGGGCTCACAGCTGACACTGAGCAGCAGCAGTCTGGCACTCATGGTTCTATGCTGGGGACCCTTTCAGATTTAGTGTTCATCCTTTGTGCCTTAGCTTGGAGGAGCAGCTCTCCACAGCACTAGTGCCTCAGAATACATGCCTGCAGGTTTGTCTTACATTCCTAAGGACATAATGAGAACTAGTCCTCTTAGCACCATGGCAATGCTTCCTCTCCTCCAGCCTGATGTGTTGGTGGTTGTCACACAAAAGCTCTCCAGGAACCTATCATACGGTGATATCTCTAGGACAGTCATGGTCAGATCTGCCTGGCATAATATGGGCATCAAGTTTTCTTCCTTTTCTTAAAATCCAGATGAAGCTTTGTTTTTTCTTGAGGTAGCAGAAGGGAGGAAACAAGTAGTAGGTAGTGGGACATGCAGTTATCAGAAAGTGCTCATATAGAAGCGGGGAGGTGGTGGGACCCCATCCCAAACAAGTCAGCAAGGGAATGCAATGTTTGGGACAGTTTCATCTGCCCCAAACTTTCCATCAGATCATAGANAAAAAAATAAAAAAAAAAAAAAAAAAAAAGCAGCAAAGCTTGAAGAGCTGTACAGCACTGAAGAAGCTAAGATAATTGGGGTTTTATCCAAGGGAAGGTTAAGAGATGACCCAGTCACAGCCTGTAAGTAACAACAGTAGGCAGAACAGATTTTTAATTGAAATGAAAGAGTATAAGTAAATTTTAAAGGCCATAATCAAAAACTACATAAATCCAAATGGGAAATAAGGCATGTGAAATACCATTCAGTGGCACCCTGGGCAGGTAACAGGAGAGTACAAGCAAGGTGTGTTTCTTACTGGTGTGCTTCTTACTGGTGTGCAACACCATGTGCACTGATCTAAAAAGTCCATAAAAATCTTCCTGCAGTTTAGTTTCATTCCATGCAGTACAGGAAGAGTAAACAGAGAGGAAAAGTATATGAATTGAGTTGACAGAAATTTACTTTTGACTGATTGAAACTGAGGTGACATAAAGCAGATGGAATTTTTTTCTCACCACTGCTAGCTTAAGGAAATGAAATCTTTCATGATGATCCAATTTTTTTATTAATTTTCATATAAAGAACACAAAATATTGTGACTGTGAAAGAGCTGAATATAAAGAAGAAGTGAAATATGTACATAAACCAGGATAACTGACAGCTTTAATACATTTTCAATTTATATGTGAATATAGACACAGTTCCCCCCCTACATAAACCAAATACCTAGCCACAGGGTGTAACATGGGAAGCATAAAATCAAAGCCATGTGCAGCACTTGAGCAGAGGAAGGGTGATAGAGTGGTGGCAGAGGGCAGGTACTGCCTGTTGGCTTGATGGGGTGAGCACCTTCCTCTTTCCATGCCCATCCCTGCAGCAGGCATCAGACTTGCTCAGAATCTTTGGTCTCTGTGCAGTGTGGAACACTTTCTCCATCAGCAACGCTGATGTTCTGCTAGAATCAGAGAAATCATCAAGGTTAAGGAGTTGATTGTAATAGCCAGATGTGACAGAAGGCAATTTGGAGGGAAAGCTGGTGTGACCACACCATAGCTGTTTCCTAACAGCTTCCAGATGACCCATAGAGATAACTTCAAGATTGTTCTAAATTGCACCAGGCTCAAGTCAGATCCTGTGTGACTTCAGGCACGCTAGTGCCATAAAGCCATCCTTACTAGCTTACCACCACAGAAAGGAGACCAAAAAAACCAAAAATAATAGAGCCACAAACACAGAGGAGCAGAATGGAGAGGGAAGAGATGCAAATGTTGTGCACCTGCAGCAGTCCCCTGTCTGAGTCCCAGGATACCTGGCTGTGCCCAATGCTGCTTTTGAAATTATTGCCATAATCAGGTCATGCAGCTAATCAGCACCCTGGTGTGGGAGCTCACACACCTGCTGAGTTTCTCCTATGCCAAGGCTTTTTTTTTGGGGGGGGGAGGAATTTGTTTAGCTGCATGACACAGTGAAACCTCGTTAGGAGTAAGACTGGCTCTCCATAAAGGCTAAGATCTGATGAGTGGGTCTTTTCTCTTCTGCTTGAGCTACAGTAAGGGCTTCTTGAATTAATTTAACATAAGCAGCAACAAAAGCCTCTCAGACAGCTCTGCACTCTCCTTCCCCAAAGGGCTGTTTATTCCACTGTCCTACCCTGTGTTTTTCAGCAGCAAATGTGCAGATAATTAGCAGATAGCAGCAGGGCCTGCTGCAGCTGCTCGCCACTCCTGCAGGGTGACTGTCCTTATGCAGCAGCAGTTGTTGCGTCCCAGGGAGCCACACACTGCTCTGCTTGCCTCCTGCTCAAGTGGTCAGTGGCTGTAACACACTGGGAGAAGAAGGCTGTGCTATGCCTGAAGAAAAACAGCTTCAAGGAAAATGGGCTACAAATTTCCCACCGACCTTCTCTCTAAATCCTCCCATGGGTTTCCAGCAATGCCTTGATCTAGACCTTTTCTAGGAATTGCCCATAGCTTTCCAGGAATTCCTCCATCCAAAACCTTTATAGGAAAAGCCTGTGGCTTTCTAAGAATATAGGAGTTGCTTTCCAGGAATCCTTACATTAGAAGGTTTGGGACAATATCCCTGTTTTTTCTGGAATTCCTCAATCTAGAGACCTCCTAGGAATTCATGTAGAGTTATTCAGCAATTCCTTGGGCTAGAGTCTGTCTAGGAAGTTTCCTAGTTCTTTCTAGACAATTTCCTGCTACTTTTAATGAATTTTTCCAGCTACTTTTCAGGATTTTTTTTTTTTTTTGTGACTTTGTAGGCAATTTTTTCACAGCCTTTCAACATGTATTTTCTAGGAAAATTTCCATTGCCTTTTGTGAATTCTATCCATACTTTCTAGGAATTTTCCCACTCTTTTCTAGGACTTTTCCCATTTCTTTCTAGGCATTTTCATACTGCTTTCTAGGAATTCAAGTGGAGCTTTTCAATATGGTTGTTTTGTATAAAATTAAATTAACTAAGTAATGTGATTAAAAATGAATCTGTGGGGTTTTTTCCTCCTAGGAATTTTACTAGTGCTTTCTTGAAGTTTTCCTGCCACTTTCTGCTGCCTCAAATCATTTTTGAGATGAAAACTCTGTGAGTCACTTTCTGTTCTGCTAGTTATGTCCTTGCTGTGCTAGTGGTGTCCAGATAAACAGTACATACCATCTGTGACCAGGTGAAAAAAAACAGTGAGATGGCAATGGCATGGGGAGAAAAATAGGGCAACTCTTGCACCTTCATCCATGGTTATAATTTGGTTCTGACATGATTTCTGCCTGTATTGTGTCAAAGCTGAGATTCGAGGAGAAACTTCTATATCTTTAAAAAGTTGGATATTTTTTTTTTCCAGTAGAGTAACACTTAAAGGAATTTTGCCATTAGAATTGCTAATATTCCTGTGTGGTAACAGCCAAGCACGATGCAGCCTCTCTGTTTGGCACAGCACTGATGAATTGTTAGGAAAAAGGAACTGATTCACTTTACTAAATTAGAACTGATGCCACAGGCACTATGAATGTTAACATCCATGTAATTATGCAAAATATTTGTACTTTTATCTACCTCAAGTATGGTACAAGGGTACAAGACACAGAGGCTGTCAGAAAAACACCCACAACTCAGCCAAAAGAAAAGTTTCTTATCAACTTGGTTCCCAGCAAAAAGAAAAAGAAACATATAGCGACAGGTTCCATCTAAGTTTGCTTTCTGTAGTGTATCTTTAGACTCAAAATAAACCAGAATTCAAGGTCTGGGGTCTCCTGCTTATTAATGGGAAGAGCTGGCCTGCTGTGCTGGGAGCACTGTTCCTTCAGTTGCAGTGTGAACTGTGCAGCCCAGGGAAAAGAGGAGCTCATTGTTTCTCCAGTGAAGGTAAGCACAAAGTTTGCACAATGAAATGGAAAAATAAAGTATGACCCAGATAAAAGCTATAAGGAGAAGTCAGGCATAGCTAATAGTCCCTTTTTAATACCTCTTGCTAAAGGAGAATTTCAGGGTTTGGGTTTTTTTCCAGGTAGTTACCACCCTTTCTTGCAGTGCCAGAGGACAACTCATCTGTCTGAAGTTGCTCTCAAGAGCTCAGGGTAAGGTAAGTCACATATAACATTATGGTAGCCATTGATTAACCTTTTCTGCTTGCCAGCTTGTACTTCTTGTCTCAGTGTTAGAGCTTGACAAGGACAAGGCAGGCAACAGTCTGTAGAGAGACACCAGCATGTTTCACCCTGACAGACTCTCTCAGGCTGAACTAATTGAAAGAATAAGCATGTTTAGAAGTGATAGTGTACCTGTACTACTTGTATTCACATACCTGTGGTGATGACATTGAAATCTTTGCAGGTCTGTACTGCCATTAGATTCATACTTCTCCCTATTAGGGGAAAAGTTAAATCTCAATAGTTTAAACACCAAATCATCCCACATGCTCAGAGCTGCCAGAGGAATTGTAGAAATAACCCCAAATATATAATTTCACTTTCAGCTGTTTAAACTTTTAATCTGAATTTAATTATATTTGAGGAGTGGAGGTGGTGGTGGAGGTGTTACTATAGAACACTAAAGCTTCAGCACTTGCCAATTTGAAGGTGACTTCTCAAAGGAGAAACTTTGCTAAGAAGGGTTTCAAGGTCAGTTACACTTATTTTTAACCAACAACAAAGCTGTTGAAAAGGATTCTGATTAGCCAACCCCTCAATCCTTCTCTTTGGTGTCACAGATTCTTCTTAGAAGGCATTGTCTTTTTTTCCTGCTCATTATTTGTCTAAGAAGCTTCATGCCTACGTTGGGAGAGATATTTGACCTTTGCACTTTAAAAGTTGTTCAGGTACCAACTCCTTTAATAGAAGAAGCACCTTCCTTCAGTAAGCCAAAACTTGGCTAATGCATGTATAAAAATAGCATTGTCTGGACAGCAAAACCCCACAGTTCTGGAAGAGATGATATTTATTCATCAGGCTTGAGAAGTAAATGTCTCTTCATCAATATTAACATGGTTCTGGAAGTTAATACTCAATATCTCTACTTATACTCCAGGAGATTGTTTCAGACAGCAGTATTCAGAGATTAAATTCCTCTGTGAGGTCAGTGGTATAAAAACTTTGGCAGTATAAAAACTTTTCTGCTTTTCTGATAGCCTTTGGAGATTAGTGAATCAAAATGTTTCAGTTACTCTCAAAATATCTTGAGAGCCTTGAATGCTGTGAGGTTCTGGGCTGGATGTTATTGTAGAAAGGTAATTGCTATTTCCTTTAGCACATGATGAGTTTTAATTACTAATACTGTCATCATCAGCAAAGTAAGTATCAGCACAGTATTGCACTGGTCAGGCCAGGTTCTGCCATACCAAGAGAGAGTTAAGAGGAAGGGATGTCTGCTACTGCCTGTGATAGAATCAGGATTTAGCCTTTACATGTTCTGAGATTTTTGTGGGTTTGTTTTTGGTTTTTAAAGAGAAAACAAAAATTGGAGATTCTGAAGCACCAGTCTGTTCTAAGATAGTAAAGCTGTGTTCCAGCACATCTCCTAATCCATCTCATTCACAAAATCATCAGCTAATCTTTTCTACTGGTTGTGATGATCTATAGAGCTTCAAAGTAGTTTCTTTCTTTTTATCAGATGATACATTAAAGAGAATTGGTTCTGCTGTAGGTACTTTACTACTCAGCAGCTGCAGTCATGTTTAAGTGAGAAACTGCAGTAAGTGGGACATAACTGTAACATCCATGGACCATCAGTGGGGTTTGCTGTCTCCCCTCATGAGTGATGGTCTCAGAGCAGGTATTCCCATGGCCATGGCTGTGGTTAAGGCTTGGGGCTTCACAAGCATAGCTCATGCTGTTAGCAGAATTAACTCTTCTTTTCATAAGGAAAGGAAAGAAATGAATCTTAAGATCCTCTTTATCATCTTATATGAGAGTTTGTGATGTGGGACTACTGACAGGTGATGCCTCAGAGAGCACTGGTTGTATGGATATGGGATGGTCAGAGATGGATTGCAATATCCAGGTGAAGTGTTCCTGTGGGCTGGACTAGGCTTGAAACCCATGGCTTAAGGAGCTCTGCTGTGGCATGTTCCTTCAAGTGATTTAACAACTTTTCTTTTGTTTGTATAACCAAGATGGGTGGTGATTGCTTGACACAAAGCTTTAGCACCTCTAAGTCTTGTCTTCATAGTCAGGCTATTTTAAGATGCCTCAAATTACATTCCCCAGCTCAGATCCTCTCCTCAGAACGTGTGGGTGCTGTTTGAGCAAGGAGAAGACAGTAGTGTTTGTGCACCAGCAGATGGGACATGAGTCAAGGAGAGAGCCTGGCTGCAGCTGCTGAGACATTGCTCTTTAGTCCTGTTATTTCATTTTCTGGAATGCAAGAGCTGAAATGTGTATGAAGTGGTTTGCAGACACTCCTTTCAAGCTTGATGAATAAATGCAAGTGCTGGTGGGAGAGGAGGGTCCACAGTGTAAAGCTTGAAGTGCTAATTATTCCACCATTTAGCAAGACATCCAGTTTTTAAGCTAGAAAGTTAATACACCTGGATTTAGCTTGGGAACTGCCTCTGAAGTTGTTTATAATTCTTCCTTATGCTATGACTGGGTGAAATATTTTGTCAGTCGTGATATCTATTCTAAATCCTAGAGAACTACTGAGAAAGAAGCAGTCTGCATGTGATCACAGAAGAGCAGTTTCATCAGACTTGCTGTATATTTACAGCTCTCCTCAGTAGTTTCCCTATTTCAATTAGCAGCCAGGATGCATAAGAAAAACGCTTTCTTTGTCTCCTACATAGATTTGGGTCAGCACAGGAGAAGCAAGAAATTCAGCTGAGCAAGTGGCTAATGTACATAGGAGGTATTTGATTTGTATTGATGATCGTAAATAGCTTGAGCTCCAGTAAGTGATTCAGATGGGAGACTGCCAAACTTCTGTGTCAACATTGCAGTGGCAACAATAAAAAAGAAAGGAGGAGAGCCTACCACAGAGAGCAAGCTCTGGAAACAATCCTTCACAGTGTGACTTTCTGCACCGTTAGACAAAGAGGGAGCAACTAATTGGAGAATTATTTTCCTAACACAAGCTCACATTTTGCTCTCTGTTACATGTCAGGAGCTACACTAAAGTAATTGGAATAACACCTCCAGCAGAAGAAGTTCAGATACCATGGTGATGAGTGCTAATAGAGAAACTGGTTAGATAAAGCAGGATGCATAGATAACAGATTGGTTCAGTTAAATGTATTTTACAAGTCAGAAAGGTTTTCACCTGTGGCTTTCTTTTGAATCAAACACTAAACCAGATAGCTTTAGAAGCTGTCTTTTTGGACAGTTGTTCATTTGCAGTCATCTTACATTTGTTGTACTAAAGCTTCAGAAATCCAAATTCTGTTTTCTTTGAAGCCAACAGAAATTTTGCAGTTATAAATTGTGATCCTGGTTATGAAATCTTATTTATTACTGGAAATTTAGACAATATACTTTTCTACCACATTTATATGATTAGAAAGAATTTTCTATGTGATACTTCTGAAGATGTGCAGGTCAAGAGTTTTCAGAGTAGGCTTAGTGACACTTGGATGCTAGTTCTGAAACATGGCTAGAAAATCTGTAGGTAAACCTAAGCCACATGTCTATAAATGTTTTATTGCTATGAATATTTGCTGAAGATCTGCTCCCCAGGCACTAACTACAGAGGGCAGAAAATGATTTTTAAAATTCCCTTTTATATTTTACCCAGCTAACACTCAAATAACATTAACAAAACTGTTCTTGACTGTGATTTTTCTTTCCTTTCCCCTTTCCCCTTTTCTCTTCCCCTTTCCCCTTTCCTTTCCTGAAAACATCTGGAATCAGCTATTAGGGTGTTTAAATGATTAAAATTGTGATACTTCTATGACAGGCCAAAGTTAATATGAACTTCATTCTCTGAACTGTATCTCAAGTGAATTATTGTGTCTGGGAGGGAACTGGGCTGCTGTGCCCAAAGAAGAAATCAAACTGATTTATATGCTGTAAAGGCATATAAACCTGCATAACCCACTCAGAGGAGGACTCCGACAGTATTCCCAAACACTCAGTGGGAATCTCTCTAGGCAGTTAAAAGGGAGCTGATTTGCACCTCAGACTTAAGATTTCTTCACTGGTGTTCTCTGAAAAAAGGTAGCTCAGCCATCTAGGACAACAGCTCCTCCACCTTCCTTCCTACTCTCAGAACTGATATTTTCTATCCAGTATTTACTCAGAAAGATGTACACTTGCTGACAAAGTTTTGCATCTTTAACTAACAGGTTAATTTATAGAGTAGAGCCTAAAAAACCCTCATGCTTGTGAGAGAATTTGCTTCCAATTGCTTGTAATTGCTAATTGAGCTGTTCAGCCATTAAAATACCACTTATTCATAGATTCATAGAATGAGCAGGTTGGAAGGGACCTTAAAGATCATCTAGTTCCAACCCCCCTGCCATGGGCAGGGATGCCAATCACTAGACCAGGTCACCCAGGGCCACATCCAGCCTGGCCTTGAACACTGCCAGGGATGGGGCAGCCACAACCTCTCTGGGCAACCTGTGCCAGTGCCTAACCACTCTCCGGGTAAACAACTTCCTTCTAATCTCGAATCTAAATTTCCCCTCTTTCACTCCCTCTTCTGTCTTATAATCCCCCTTTAGGTACTGGAAAACTGCTATAAGATCCCCTCGAAGCCTTCTCTTCTCCAGGCTGGATAACCCCAGCTCTCTCAGCCTGTCTTCGTAGGGGAGGTTCTCCAATCCTTTAATCATCTTTGTGGCC